>BOPM01000078.1:445243-456626 GCA_022179025.1 Porites australiensis | reverse complement strand
TTTACCCTGATTTTCACTCAACTGCAAGTAGGGTTCTGAATGTAAATATTATTGCCTTTAAGGAAAGCCTTTAACTCATACTAGTCAAACATTTTGAATCTTTAACAGTCAGATGAATCTTATTCAGTTGTGTGAATTTGTGGACATTGAAATCATTTGCTGCTCAGGTTTTGCACTGTTATTAGACCCCTTGTGGAAAATGTCTTATCATTTTTTTTGAATTTTTTGTCTTGGTTTGTGAAAAGAGGCATGTGGGGAACCCTGTGTCAAGTAAAATTGTGCTGATTGTAGTAATTTGGCAATAAGTGCAGGAAAAAATAATTATTAATTAGTAATAGCAGGCACTGTCCTCTGGCAACTTAGGGGGTGTTTACATGACACCGGGGCAACTTTTGCCCCAGAGCGAGTTCACTCCGGTTCCCTCTCATAGCTCTATATTTGTTTACATGATACCACCACAAAATGTCATGCAGGCGCGAGTCACCCCAGCGTGAGTTCACCCCGGTTCTTGTACCGGGGCGAGAATTTCACTCTGGTACAAAATCTCATGGCAGTATCATGTAAACGCGAAACGACCACCCGTTTCGGCGTGAAATCGGTCTGCCGGTAGACTGGAATGGGTAGCGCACGCATAATGTTTGCGATTTTGAATCACACTTGTATTTTATCAACATGAAGTGTACCTTCAAATAAGGAGATATGAAATGACTCAGTCATAATGTAAACCCGATACAAAATCAAAAAGTCATTCCTGTATGAGACTCGCGCCGGTGTGAGTTTTCTCATGTAAACACTCCCTTACTGTACATGTACTTGTGCCTTTAGTGCCCGATTAAGTGTATTATCACTAGCCTACAAATAATCTGTGTAGTTTACTCAAATAATACTTGCTTTCTATTTATTCAGCAGATCAGCCTGGTATGGGATGTTGGTGACAGAAAGTCCTCTCAAAGCAAACAGGATTAATACATGTTAATTACAAGCCTTAGTCTTGTGAAGTGGTTCCAGGGCTGTCACCAAGGGCTATAAACCAGACTTTAAATTGGCTACTTTGAGCCCAATATTTGGCTGTTTTTAGAGGAAAAGAAACTTTCCACATTTTCAATGTCCCGCTCACTAATTTCACTTACCCTGCAACTTGCAATCTTAGTGACAGCCTTGTGCATCTAACTTTTACATCATCAGTTTATGAAAATGATTTTTAATTTGAATTTTGTTGCTAAGTTTGACTGTAAACACTTCTGGTAGTGAAAGGGCTAAATCAAGAAACCATCAATGTTATACATGTATTAGGATTTCAGTCCTTTTATTTTTTATCTAAAATTGTTTAAGCTTTTAATTTGAATTATGCTAAATTATACTAAATATTTTCATTTTGGAAGAGACCATTTTGACCCACCTTTACATTAATTTGTGTGTTAGAGTTGCTGTTTTTTATCAAAATTTAACTTCATCAGTTTTCTTGTACACCCTGTACCTTACATGTAAATGCTAATAATTATTTTAAACTATAAATCATCTTAATTTGGTATAATACTAAGTTAAGATGATTTTTTTTGAATATTTTGAGAAGACTGTTTTGACCCATTTGAAAAGTTTATGTACACTGTATCTTCTTATTAAAACCTTAGGTGTTGGAAAAATTTTCGTTTTTTTAAATTTTTAATGTAATGACAAAGATGCTAACACAGAAATAAATCATGTTATATTTAGAAAATTCAGTTTTAGAGTATCAGTGTGTTTTGTTTTTTAAAACCTTGTAAGATCACTCTTTACGGGACTAAACTTAAAGAATGCGATTCGTATTTGCAGCTTTTGCAGTTACAACAATGTAGCATACCTGGCGATTTTCATGGGATTTGAAATGTAAAAATAAAGATAGGCAATTTGAAAATTGGTTATGGTAATGCAAAATTGGAAACGGAAAGGGGCCCTATTTTTTAAACTACTACTCCTTTGCGTGTCCGCTTAACGCGTAAAAGGATTGTCTAAATAAGATCTTTACACCAACTTTACGCTTCAATTACGCTGGTTTAAGTCTCTACTTTAAAGCGTATTTACACCAACTTTACGTTAGCTTAAATCTCTTCTTTACGGCGTATTTACACCAACTTTACGCAGGGCTTAAACAGTCTCTTTACGATACCTTAACGCATACGCGTAAAGGTAAGGTAAAGTTCGGCTTTACGTGGCTGAAATGTGTCGTAAAGTTACGTAAATGAGAGCTTTACGCTAGCTTTACGCCACCATCACGCTAACTTAAATTTGCCTTTTTGTGCTGTGTACATCCATTCATGTACGTTCCCGTAGTTCCCTCAAAAACCATACCCGATTCCAGACCAAAATGGGTAAAGTGTTTTCATACCAAAAAGGCCCAAAAATCCCCAACCCTTTGGGCAATACATACCTATATGGCTTATATAAGGGAGTACCCCCCGCGTCCTGGCCCCTTTCATGATTGTTAGAGACCGAGACTACAGGTCTAAAAATGGGCGAAGAAAATAGCATTTAGGTCAGGCTCATGATTCATAGAACCGGGCGGCACACCTCCACCAAGAATTTATAGGAGTATTACAACTTTAGCACCGTTTTTACCCAAGTAGTCCGTAGTCTGTATTTATACACAGTCCGCAGTCTCTGTTTTCTACCTACTTCCTGTTTTATACCCAGTCCATATTTTCCAGTTTTATACCTAGTCCGTATTTCATACCCAGTCCGCAGTCCATGTTTTATACTGACCAAAATTTAGCCCTATTTAGTTTCGAAAGACGCTATATTTTTTTTATTTTCTCGGCGAAATATCGAGTTGAAAACAAGCAAACATAAATGCACTGATAGAAGTCATCAAAATAAGCGAGACATTGAAGGCGGAAAGCTCAGCGGGTCGAATTTCACTTCGTTTCAACAGAATGTTACCAGACTATGGCCCACTTGCCGAATTGCATTTACTGTTTTCTTACCTCGATTTTCGCGTTTGTTTGGCTTGTTATCCTCCAGAATCTTTCAGAATAATTTGCTTGACTTGTATTTGGTTCAAATTCGTCGATACAAGCTTTCATTCTTTGCAAAAGCCGTCACTGTAGGACCGACAGGACCGACATTTTTCTAAGTTTTTGAAAAATTGTTGCGTGAAGCTCAAAAACACGATGAGGGCTGCAACTAGGCACATAATTGGCTAAATCTATTAACTTCCTGTCTGCCAAATTTGGAGGCAATCGGAAGTAACGCAACTTTTTTGAGTTTTTCTTTTCGTTACAGGTTCTGAGGCTCCTATAATTGCGGGGCGTGTTATTAAAAGAGAAAAAATATTGATACTGGTTTCTGCTTATGGACTGTAATGTCTTTGTTGGAGCTGTTTTATACCTTACATGATGTCCACATGACCTCTGATGAAAATTATTTTAGGAAACAATCAATAATAGGCCTTTTGCATTAGTTGATCATGTGATCTGATCCACTTTCGGTAAACACTAAAACAGTTTGCTTTTTGAAAAATTTTGTTAGCACGAGCTGAAACTGAAGAGCATATCAAAATAATCAAACAATTATTATTAGTATATACTAAAACAGTGGATAGTGTTTTTCGCGCGCTCTGATTGGCTACTCAATCAGTGAATATCCTACACTATTCACTGATTCACCTCCAGTTCCTCCGAGCGAGCGACGCCAAACTCACGTAAGTTGCGAGCAAAATGCCTTCCCGGTTTGCTGCCGTAACAAACTAAGAAATTTCACAACTAATCAAGCAAGCTATTCCAAAAATACATGAAGAAGGTGACGAAGTTCGGTTTGGAAGTTTTAACAGGTAAAGCTTTGTCTTTTTGACTTGCATTTATCGATAACATCGGTGAAAACGTTTTTTGTTTACAGATGCAAATTAAGCTTAAGTCTTGCGTTACTTTATTTAGTTGACTTATTCATAAATAGGCTTAAAACTAAATTTAATAATATTTTTTTCAGAATTATTTTAAATACAAAAAGAAAGGGAAATGGTCGATGAAGCAAACACTTGCAGATAAATAATTTAACACTTCTCTGAAAATAAAAGTTCTAAAGGAAATGATTTTGTGAGTGAAAATCAACCGAGTCAACGAGGAATTCGATTTATCCGAGTATAAATGACTGAAAATTATGGTTAAATCTAAGGAAAATGCTGCTTAGTTCGAGTCAGCAGATAGCCTGTGAGCGATTGAGGCTCTTCATCCGGGGAAGCAAGAAGTCACCCGATAGCCGCGCGCGAAAGGAAACGAGAGAGCAAGGGGTTGAGAAAAATTCCTCCGCTACTCGCGGCTCTTGTGTTCTTTCCCCGCTCTCGTCGCTCGCCTCTCGAAATGCGCAGCTTGCTCGCAGGTTAGTTAGCGTGGTTTTCGAGTTACTGGGGTTGTACTCTATCAATGTGCAACATTGTGAACACTAAGCAACAATTTAGAGAAGGTATGATAAGACGTAAGAGTTTGTCAATTCCTTCGTAAAAGAGAAGGAATATGAGTTATTGAAATGCATGAACACACATGCAAAACAATCATCTATACCCGATAGGGCTTATCAGTGCACGCAGATTTCAATGAGATAGGACATTCAAAATTAACTATATTATAATGGAAACTGGCTATTCTTTTAATGTAAAATATTTTCAAATGTTTTAGAAAGCAAGAAGGAAGGAAGTCAAATATTTTCAAGCCTGCGAAAAAATGCTTAATAATGCAGTATATCGTGCAGGGCTACAATAAAGAAGATGCTTCCAACATCTAAGGACAAAGGAATAAACGGCTTTGACCAAGTCCAACATTTACGCCTGGCAACGTCTTTTTAAACACGGTGTACACACGAGCGCGTGCGCTAATGGAGTAAGTTACACGCATTGACCACCCCTGGGTATTCTAAGGCCAAACAAAAGACACTACAATGGAACCCTGAAGTTGAGTCTCTTCCCTGACAGGATAAGCTAACTAGCGCGATCGGTTGGTAGATCACCTGGGTTTGGTGACAAAGGATTGAAACTCCAGCGAGGGGCGCGGGGAGGTTCATAATCCCTCCATTCACCAAGAACTTTTAACAAACTTCAGTTGCGACCTCATCCGAGTTAAAAAAAAAAAAAACCTGAAACACATACCCAGTTAAAAACAACACCCTTGATTTTTATATTACCCAGTTTAGGACAAAGGTAAAAAAGAAGGCCGTTTTGTGTTTTAAAACCCATTTATTGGCAATAACAATAGAGCAAATTCACGTTCAGCTTCAATCTTGGACAAAACTGTACGGTTGAGAAAATTGTATAATTGGACAGCATTTTTCTAAACATCGTAGCTGTACCGGTTCTTCCCTCTCCCCCTTCCCCTGAAAGCAATGTTGTTGTGTATTCAAAAGAAAGCCTGATCCCTGGGCGTTTGTGGGAAGCAACAGTGAATTGGGGGACGGGGTTTTCTTTCCGCAAAGGCGACGTTTTGGAAACAGTTTTGCTGCGTAGGAAAGTGGACATGATGGGGAAAACTTTCTCAAGTAGTTTTGTCCGGGATTGTAGTCAACACTTTTGTATCTGGAGTACACACAAGTCTTATCAACCAACTCAAATCAATCGTGTGGGCAATACCCTGTCCTTAATGAAGCGGTCAGACCCGCACGAATTATTTACACTAACCCCGTTTAGGACAGAGAGGTAAAAAACCCTATCTTGTCTAGCGGCACATGTGAGTACATCTTCGTATAGGCTATATCAGGGAATTCAACCTACGGAACAGTAAAAGATCGGGCATTAGCTTTTCTGTTCAAAGGACGTACTATTCCCTGTCGGTTTGGTGTACCTTCTACTTCAATATATATGTGACAGGTCAAATTTGATTTCAGGTCAATTTTTATTTAACCCCAGTAGATTGATTCTCAATTTCCTTTGTTTCCAGACAAAGGAAATTGAGAATCAACCTATATAGGTTAAAGAAAATTAAGCTGAAATCAAATTTGACCTGTAACATATATGTTCTAAGGGCAAAGGTAACGAGCCAGTTCAGGCCAGTTTCATACTTGGCTCTGAGGCTGAGACGGATTAAAACAATAGGAACGAATTAATCTCAAAGCGATTTCTTTTGTTTTATACCCCTCAGCCTCGGATCCAAGCATGAATGTTAAGGCTGTTTGTAATTATAATGAACTCGTTTAAACGTGTCCTTGAGTTCAAGACAGAATTGGACTTTGGAAGTGTTGGTTTTTGAGGAGAAGGGAAAACCGGAGTACTAGAGAAAAATCTCTCGGAGCAAAGGAGAGAACCATCAACAAACTCAACCCACATATGGTTTCGACACAGGGATTTGAACCCGGACCCCATTGGTGGAGGCGAGTGCTCTTACCACTGCGCCACCCAGCTTGCTCCTGCTGAGTGGGGTGATCTTGATTTTTAACAAGCAGCCGACATCTTACAATGAATATACTGACATTACAAAGTTAGTCGAGGAGAACAATATACAAGAGACGAAGGGACACTTAGAAAGCCCGTATTTACCTCATACTGTTAACTGATGTGGTCGATTTTATAATTAAAAGGGAAGATAAAAAAAATGTATGGAGGGCATTGCAGCATTTTGTTCATGAGTGTAGTAGTTATCCCTAAACAAACTTGTCCACTTTGCAGGGGGAGATTATGATAATATCCTACATACATTTTTGGTGTGACATTTATACAATAAATGCACGACGTCGAACGTTTTCTGAGTTTCCCAGGGGCGTAAATATAAGCATTCATAACATTCGAGGTAAATGTGGCCAGCACCAAATTTAAAAATATGAAAAGCTGATGGGGTCTGGAAAAGTGCTACCACATGGAAGAGTGTAAAACCTGGAAGAGTCATTTGAGAGTCAGTTAACTATCGATAGCTCTGACGGCTTTGACTCCAGTATTTTTTCCCTTTTCTTCCTGCCCTCGAATTCTATGTCATGAACTGAAACGAAACTCTGTTTACATTGCATGACCGACAAGCACGTGGCAAACGCCAAATGTTTAATTATGCCAGGCGACATTAGCATGGCCGGAGCTCTAAGGAGTATGGGAACGACAATTTTCTGGATCTTTCCACACCTCTATGAAAAGATGGCGGAGAAGGTCGATTAGAACAGTTAAAGGGTGGAATTTGAAGATTTTGCAAGTGCAAACATATTCCATGATACGGAAGTGGTTGTGGATCCCTTGTTGTTTAGCTTCTGAAGGCCGTGAAAAGGAAACTTGCTTCTGAACTCCTTGCATGTTCACTGTTTAGAAACTGAGGTGATTTTGTTTTGAAAGATTTCTGTAATCACAAACAGTGAAAGAAAATTTGCTGAAAGTTTGAATGTTTTTACAGGTTTCATCCTAGAGTTCAACGGATTCAAAACCAAGGTGAAGGAGAGGTAATATGCGAATTAACTTTCTTCGTCCCAATTTGAATTATGAGAGGGTACACTGGTATACAAATGTTTCCTTTGTTCGTAGCCCGTCGTATTCGAGATCGCGTGTACAACTTGGTTTCAAGGAGATATTGCCATCGATTCTATTCAGAATCTTCTGAGAATAATTAATAGGATACGTGATTAGCATATATACTTGAAGCGACGACGCTTAAGCTTATACATCAATGATATTGACATAAACTACTTTCAATTATATTATAAACCTGTTTTAACACTAAAAAGTTGATTTTTTCGCCCTGCCAATGGCTAAAATTGACTCTTTGCTTCTCATCAATGCAAAGTATCATTTATGTATGTGCAAACGCTTAATTGTTACTTGCAAATGATGTTTTTCACACAGTCCCTAGTATTTTAACACGCTAGCTATGTAGACTTACACGTTTTCTCTGATGAACGCTGGGTGTTATTCATATTGCAGTTTCTGGATTGAGAAATTCAGATTCTAATTTCTTAGGCTAGTACAGTTAAGGAACAATTACCCTAAACAAAGAAAAACTAGTTGACAAGTTTATAGATTACAAGTTTGCACTGGCATTTTTCTAGGGCGCCCAAATAAACCTCCTTAGGCTATGGCTCTCCTAATACTGCTTAATGAAGCAGGATAGTGGACGGGAATAGGCATTTTTTTTCATGCCATGTTCAGGAACAACGTTAACCCCATTTTCCTTTTACTAATGTTAGTTTTAATCACTGTTGTAGTGTAATTTGCAGTCAACCATACATTCATTAATTTTTTCTAGGCCTAAAAATGCTGGCAATGAGGGCGGGTGGATTCCTTAAGTGTTTTTATGGCAAAAAACACAACCCCACCAATCCAAGCATGCGCAAGTGTAACCGATTCAGTCAAATTAATGGATGAGAGCTAGATACACTTCAAATAGAAAATTGATTGCTAGGTTCAAATTCAAAGCCTACCCTCTGCGCCGAACTACCCCCTTTTGTTCCAATTTTCGTAGTTAACATTATCCAAAACTCTTAGGTTTGTGGAAACAATAAACAAGACTGCTGCCAATTTTTGAAGGGGAATCCAAGCATTTAATAAACGTTCAGTTTGTTCATATCTTGCTATTGCCGTAGATGTCAGCTCTTCGGGATTTCTTAAAGCGATACTCTAGGGAAGTGTTCTCGCTAGGTGAGCCACAGTCGACCCAAAAGACCCATAGCATGCATTTTCAGTACACTTTTGCACTCGGCTGCAAGACTTATTTTTAAGGTTATTTTTTGTGGGTTTACAGTTTTACTAAGCTCCTACCCGGAGCTTCCAATTTAATTTACTTCTCCGGGCGAAGACTAAGATTCTGGTAAGCTTTCCACCCACCCCTCCCCTCTCAGTTTTAAGTAACATTGTCTTTCCTGTGACTTTTTCTCTAGTGTCACTTACGATATTGGTACAGAAATGGCTACGGGTTCATCACCAAAAGAGGGAGGTGAAAAGTTTTGTACAACAGGTGAAAACGCCAATTTTCAGCGTTTGACCCAGCTTCTGATGCGTGGAGGTCTCGCACTTTTAAGGGAGGTATTTGACAGTATCCATCCCCCACCCAACCTTCCAGCTGTGCTTGGCAACCCTACCATTAAGTCACATCTGCAAACACTGAGAGGAAGAGTCCTTACCCTGCCCGAATGGGCCTGCCTTTACAACCCAAGTGGGCCAGGAACGTATGGAAAGTCGACTGATTTTGATATCAGCTTACTTTGTAAATTGCTTCGAGAAATATGCAGCCTCACTCCTCCTGCAACTGGATGGAAAGATTCACCTAACATCACTGATCACAGTCTTGAGGCCGACTTGGTTAGAATCAGGAATTATCGTAACAAAATTTATGGTCACAACCACACTATGGAAGTAACAGATGCTAATTTTCAGAAGCTTTGGACGGATATCAGTGAGGCCCTACTGAGAATTGCTGGCAGCATAAGTAGTGCAAAGAGAGATGAGTGGAAGAATTCCATCGAAAAGTTTTTCCACCAAGCACTGACACCGGATGAAAATAAATGTTTTGAAGAACTTCAGTCGTGGTACTTAAAGGATATGGAGACAAAAACCAGGGTCCAAGAGCTAACTGAGGAGATAAAAAAGATGAAAAAAGCGCTCGTGTGTATTTACATCATTTTAAAAGATTTTAGAGCAAGGGGATCCGTTACCCCACAAGTGCCACCAGTAATACCAGAGCAGCTACAAATAGAAGGTTCTGCAGGAGTATCCACAAGCTCAGATCTGCAGAATCAGCAGGAAGATCCAATAGCCCTTGATTTCTGGTCTATCGTCAAGAGTTCCTTCGATTTATTATTTAAATACTTTAAAATGAAGCTTGGAGCTGAAGTTCAAGGCTACAGACTAGGCAGCTTGGTTTTAAAAGTTTCCTGCAGTTCATTGGAAGTTCTTGAGGCATTGTGGGAGGACTACCGGACAGGGCATCTCAATGAAGTGATACAAGATACGCTTGCAACGGCAGAGGTTCTCGAAAAGCTAAACCTAGAGGAGGTTAAACTGATAACCATTATTTCAGAGGAAGACTACTTGTCATGCAAAGATGTTTTTGAAGAAAAGTTCAGGTAATTCGTTTTTTGTTTCAGTTCAGGTAATTCCTTGGAACTTTTTTTAACAGATGGTTATAATATCAAGCTGGCCAGCGGGAAAAATTCGTAATAAAAACTGTGGTTTCAGAGAAAACACTTGCAAACTCGAAACTTGTCAAAACTACGGCTATTTTTGCCTGTTACTCGCGAACCAATCGCGACCCGCTCATGCGACTCCTCGTCCCATGTGCAACTTGTGACGTCATTAGCAGTGCTTATTCTCCCAAGTGCAATCATAGTTCAATGATTGAACATACTGAGCCGTGTACATTTGTTTTATAACATAACCAGCAGGGAAAGACTTTGAAATTTGCTAAGGGATATCATAATATAACATGACAAAAGTAAAGCGAATTAGTAATTTTTACCCAAAAGGCAAATAGTTTGCAAAGGTTTTCTCTAACTATTGATAAAAAGGTTTACAAAACGTCGTCGTTTAAGATAACCCACGAAAACGTTCTACTATCCAGATTTAGACAGAAGACTTCTTATTCAAAGAAAAGACTTGTTTGAACTACTTTACAAAATATAATTTGAACACGCCGTAGAGTGCGCAAACGTGTGTACTAATTGAGTTACGGTTGCACTTGGATGGATTGCTAAGCTCTCGCTATCGCCTTGTGCCACTCTCTACGCCTCTTAGCAATCTTCTGCGTTTCACTGCGGTCAAACGAGTGAATTTGAAAACGCTGGTCAAAGTACTTTAAAGCTAAGGTTCTTACTTTCACTGTTGAGAATTAAAGATGTTTCCAATGCGCTGTTACAATAATTTACTTAGCGTTTGGAAAGTTTATTATTATTAATAATAAGAAAGTTCTAACAGTTTGAAAACTAAAACTGGTGTTACTGCTAGCGCCATTTGTCAACAAAATTTTGTCTCGTTCTTAAACCGATTTTAACGAAAAGACGCTTATTGATTGGCAAAACAATATTGAGAATTGCTGGTGGCCTAAGTAATGCAAAGAGGGATGAGCGCAAGAAGTCCATCGAAAAGTTTTTCCATGAACCATTAGCTAATTCCAGATGCAAAGAAATGTGTTAAAGAACTTCAATCGTGTTACTTTAAGGATATGGAAAAAAAAAGATAAGCTTGATAAGCTAGATAAAATTATGGAGAAGATGCAAATTAAACTAGACACTAATGGAAGGAAAACAAGATAAAATGGAAACATACTTATGAAAATTTTCATCGCCATTGAAGATCTTTTAAAGCTAACAGATCACCTAAATCAGCCCTTGAAGTGAAGAAACTTGTAACAAAAAGAGAGTAGTAAAGTCACAAACACTTCCCGAAGTCTCGAATTATTTTACAGTCGTTTATATTGTGGGGAGACTTAACGGGGCTGTATCCTCGAATGTTTCTAAAAGT
>BOPM01000078.1:430542-443071 GCA_022179025.1 Porites australiensis | reverse complement strand
TAAAATGGGGAATTTTTAAAACGAGGAATCTTTAAAACGGAGAATCTTTAAAATGGAGAATCTTTAAAAGCCGGAATCTTTAAAACGAGGAATCTTTAAGAGCTGCAATCTTTAAAATGGGGAATCTTTAAAACGGGAAATCTTCAACAGCAGGAATCTTTAAAACGGGGAATCTTTAAAAGCAGGAATCTTAAAAAGCGGGAATCTTTAAAACGGGGAATCTCTAAAAGCAGGAATCTTTAAACGGGGAATCTTTAAAAGCGGGAATTTTTAAAATCGGGAATCTTTAAAACGGGGAATCTTTAAAATGGGGAATCTTTAAAAGCGGGAATCTTTAAAACGGGGAATCTTCAAAACGGGGAATATTTAAAAGCGGGAATCTTTTGTAAACGCTTTCATAATCGAGGATGATTCTAAAAACTCTTACTTTTGCTGATTATTGTAAACCGAGTTGCCTTTACCAGGCTGGTGTGAGATCAATCCTTGCACATTTCCAAGATCTTAGCTGAATGATTTTGAAAACGTTGGTCTTGAAAAAGTTTGAATTTGACAAAGGTAGTGGTCTTTTTCAGCCAATCAGTTCAATGAACTAAAAACGCACGCGCTGCCAATTGAAAATAAGCCGTTTATCGGCCTTCAGCTCGTGGTTGTGTGATTTATTCCCCTCGTGCGTTCCCCTGGGGCTGGGCCCTCGGGCAACGCACGAGGGGAATAAATCACATAACCCGTCGCTTCAGGCCGATTACCCGTACTTAAAGGTCTGATAATAGTCTGTCATGGTCTCCTGACCCACGCTGGTCTCTAGAGGTTTTTATCATTTTAATTTTCCGACGAGCGTCTACGCCACTATTTTATTGGAGCTTCCCCCCGGGCATACGTCCTTCAAGACTGAGCGATCTGTCCCAAAATTAATCTGCAATTTACATTCCGAAGGGAGAAATGATAAATATCCCCCTCCCTTTCATACAGAAGTCCTCTCCCGAAACCATCTGACTTTACCTCTAAACTTGCAAACTGAATTTCTTGTTCTTCTCTAAAATAAAAGAGCTTTTTGCGAAACTTTTGCAAAAAATTGAGAATTTGCTCAATTGATTTGGTTACCACCACTTAGCTAGTACAATTTGTAGCTCATTCATCTATAACCTGCGATACGATTTACCTTTCAAAATAAAATAAAAATCAAACAGACCCCCGGTTGTCGCATCCGGGAAACGGAAGACTGAAGGTCTGGATCCGCGACTGTACATTAACCTAGACAGAAACACACGTAAGAGTACATAGTTTAGAGTCATGTTTTGTTTTACAGTTGCGTTCCTCTTCTTCTTGTTCCGGTTGACCGTTAGCACAATGTGTGTAAATATGGTTTTCGATAGTAGTGGTTAAAAACCTAAAACTCGATTTATCTTTGGGACAATTTAATGTAGAAAAAGGAAAACATATATTGTTGTTGTTACTGTTACTTTTGCTGTTATTGAAGGTCGCCCGTTTTGAAGATTCCCGCTTTTAAAGATTCCCCATTTTAAAGATTCCCTGTTTTAAAGATTCCTGCTTTCATATGAAAGATTCCTTCTTTCTCTTTAATTCGGACAGAAGATAAGAAGGTTGTGATATTGTTATCAATCAAGGCCTCGGCTCGGCTGATGACACTTAGCTCGACCTTGATTATTCCGGATATCACAAAAACCTCATCCAATGATTGTTTAAAGTAAGCTATTTTTCCTGGGGTAAAAACTTAGGGGACCGCGCCCAACTATAATGGAAAGAAAATTCCGTCTTCACGTCCTCCGTGAACGCCAAATTAGAAAGTGTGACGTGGTACGCGTGTGGTGGATCTCAAAGAGATGTAACAAAACGTGTGATGCACCCACAGAGCTGTTTGGTCATAGCAGCAATAGTTTGTTGGGATTATCGGTATTGTGAATCAGGGATCTCGGCTGAGCGGGCTGGAAATTTTCCATGCTTACCGGGCCAGCCTGGAAAACAAGCCAGCAACAGGAGGGTAACACACTTCTCACGCATACTGCTTCTGTAAACACAATGGCTTCGGGCTGGTCAGCATTCTCGACCCCAAATCTTACCGGCTTCCGATCGACTATGCGCAAGTCACCTTGGCAAATTGAGCCAGCTCGGTTGATGTAAGCAGGCCCTAAATCTTGGTAACACATGCGGAATCATGGACAGATGGGCTGTTTTTCATCTGTTACTATCTACAATAAGATGTAAATTTGGAAAGCTTATTGTGCTGTTCATCTTTGTAATAGATAAAAAGAAAATGACAATCCCCCAAGATCAAGGAAGTCCTCCAACGGAGCTTGTTGTAGGTAAGCCATATGAAGACATTTCCTTTTTTTTAAAATTAGAATGACTGAGGTGGAAAGAGAGGGAAATATCCTTGATAGTTAAACGATTGATATGTATCATCTTACCTTACCTGTCCGTCTACCTTGCAATAATTTGTTGGCTATACTAGTCGACAGCAAAACCAGGAGTAGGATTGGTTCTAAATGCAGATTACAAGCGATAACATACCTCAGATCATCGAGTTTCCCTTTGGGTTAATTTATTACCTTGAAACAAATCTTGGTAAGAACTGGAGAGATCTTGGCAGAATCCGAGATAATACTTAAGGCGTTTGATTTGGAGAATGAACTCTTAGATGACCCTCATATGATAGTGAACTAAGAAATGATACAGAAATTTGAACAAAAAACACATGCACGTATTAGCATGAAATTTGGCATGATGATAGTTTTTAAGGCCCTAAAAAAATAGGCTATGGTGCCGTCGCCAAAAAGTCCGATAAGTGCGAAAAATAGGAGTTAGTTTAACGTAGATTGTCCAAAAACTAAAATAGAGAAGATATAAGTGGCCGACAGATAGAGCGGAAGTAAACCGACCAGAGTCGGAACTTTTAAGGAATGAGATTAAACCTCTGTTGAATTGTGCCCGTCGGTGTTCTTTACTTTCAAGGCTGCAAGGTAGCGTAGATGTACCTCAGCTGTATCAAAACGTAACAAGATGTACGATAGAGACGTTAACTTGGCTTCATGGTAGAGAAGCTTCACGAGTAGCTAGGTAGAAAGGAGAGTGGATTTAACAAAAATGTCTTGGACACAAACAACATTAGGATTTCATGATCAAGTGACTTAACTTATATATTCAGTAAATACAATATATCTTAAAACAAGGCATCTGCTTTGTGATGCAGCTTAAGGTAAAGATCGTTACGATTTAATTATATTCATCGAAACGATAAAGAGCTTTCCAGCGAATTGACTTCAAATGATACAGGGAAACGACTGGACATCTGACCTTAGACGACACGCGTTACTCAATGGGCAGGGAAACTGAAAAGGACTAATTGCTTGTTTCGATCTTTAGAAGAGAACAGTCTAGCTCTTTCCAGTTTCTTAGTAGCTCCTGATAAACCTTTACCCCAGATCCTAGTCTGTTCTGGACATGTTTGTCTGATAGCTCGGGTGGATAAGCATCGGTCTACTAAGGGCGGCAGGCCGGGGTTTCAAACACTCGCCGGACCAATACTCGATCAGGATCTTTAAATAACTGACGAGAAAGTACTGCCTTTCTAATGTCATCTGCAAACGGTTAGACTTTCTAGTGTTCCCGGGATAAGGAAGATAAACCATAAGCCTCGTTTTACAGCCCTTGTTCATGTAACATTTTGTGGGACCTTAAAGAACTCAAACACTGTTTGTAAACAGTAGGGGACCTTGTACTCGGTGTGGTTGTCTATCACATTCATAATCTCAAATTTTATTTGATAAAAATTACTTTAATAAATAATAATTTATTGTAATATGCAACAAAGGTGGTCCTGCTTAACTCCCCCAACCACACTAGAGTAAATTATCTATGAAAAGGCCTGAGGGGAATGAATAATGTGATATCTACGATTTACAATTATTTTAAACCTTTTCCCTAAAACTGACTTTAAAACATAGCTTTAAAAACAGCCACTATTCTTGTTTAATACTAGTTTCTGCTGTCAATGATTTACAGTTCATAAAAAGGATATCTCTTTCTCAATCTAATCCATGCAGATTAAGGCAACGGTTGTTTACCATTTGCATGGGCAAACTGGTCGGTCCAAGGTTGGATGAATGGTACGTAAAATTCAGGACTGGTAAATTTCGTTCCGGAATCTCGTTTACCATTTGGAGAAATCAGTTCCACTTACCGGAAAAAGACCGCTAAGGCCTGAAACTGGTATCAAAGATGGCTTTGAAAAACTGGAACGCGAATTTCCGTACGGAACATTCCTTTCGGAAAACAGGACTATCTTTTCAGATGTTTCGGTGCTCCCGGAAATTTTCCGCTGGAACGACCCAAAAAGTCGCGTTCCAACCGGATTTTCCTAAAACGTTTTTAAGAAATGGTAAACAACCAACTTACTTCATATGACTTTAAAATGATCAGACCTCAATAACACAAAAAGGTCAGGTCAACGGACGGGCCTTACCTTATCATGCTTGAGTTCAGGGGTCTCACGTCCAAGGGATTATGGTATACGTTCCCACTGACACCCAAAACCTTATATAAAGTTGAAATTACAGCGTATTGAGAGGCCAATCTAAATATACCATTCATTTCATTCATGATTTGTCAATTCAAGCGTCTTAGTCAGGTTTTGGGTCTAAAAATCAAAGCAATTTTTGTTTTTGTTCTTGGTTTTCGGGACTCAAAGAGTGGTTGTGCCACATTAAATTGTGATGAAAACTTCGGAGCATTTTGGAAAAAAGGCTGATGGAGTCTCGCTAACGATTTTTCGTCAGGTGTGCATGGCTGCCCTAATGGCCTTTCATTCACGTAGGGTTCACCAATCACCCGGTAATACTGAAAAGCTTTCATACCAAAGCCTGCTCCAGGCAAATCAGATCACAAGGCGCGGGAGATAATCTTAACAGTGACGTATCCCACTGATTTGCCTACAGATGTATAAACTCCTATCCCGTGTTAATCTCACTCTTTTCTATATTCATGCTCCCATCCGTTGAGACCAAGCTAGGCAGAGGGAGTGGGAGGTCTGGGACAAAACTTTTACACTTCTAATAATAAAAAATTTCTAAATATATTTTTTTCATCACATTTCAACATTTGATGTGCTTAAGTGGTGGTTTATTTTTATTTCTTTTAACCGCATTTTGGAAAGAGTTTTCCATATATAGTAGATTAGTATTATTTAGGTAGCTAACTTCAATTCTTGATCCTTCTCCAACCCGGGTCTTCCAATATAATTGACTCTTGTATTTTAAGCTAGCTCCGTTAAAGATTCCGGGGAAACTTCCCACCGACCCCTCCCCTCTCAGTTTGACATTGCTTTTTCTGTTACTTTTTCTTTAGTACCTTCCAGTATTAGCACCATAACTTTGGCTCCAGGTACTTCATCTGCTGCAGATGAAGTGTACGGTACAACAGATGAAAAGGCAAATTTCCAGCGGTTGACACGGCTTCTGATACGTGGAGGACTCTCACTTTTAAGGGAAGTGTTTGACGCTATCCATCCGCCAGCCAACCTTCCAGCTGTGCTTGGTAACCCTACCATAAAGTCAAAGCTGCAAACGCTGAGAGGAAGAGTCCTTACCCAACCCGAATGGGACTGCCTTTACAACCCAAGTGGGCCACGAATGCATGGAAAATCGGTCGATTTTGATATCAGCCTACTTTGTAAATTGCTCCGAGCAATATGCGGCCTCCCTCCTCCAATTACTGGATGGCACAAGTTACCCAACAGCACTGATCACAGTCTTGGGGCCGATTTGGTTAGAATTAGGATTTATCGTAACACAATTTATGGTCACTACCATAGCATAACAGACGCTGATTTTGAGAAGCTTTGGATGCAAATCAGTGAGGCCTTACTGAGAATTGCTAGCAGAATAAGTAGTGCAAAGAGGGATGAGTGCAATAAGGCAATCGAAAAGTTTTTCCATGAACCACTAACACCAGACTCAAAGAAATGTGTTGATGAACTTCGATTGTGGTACTTAGTGGACGTGGATACCAAAGATATGCTCGAAAAGATAGATGAGAAGGTGAAACAGATGAAAATTAAACAAGAGCAAAGGAAACATGAACAAGAACAAAGACACAGGAAGATTCTCATTGCAATTGAAGGTCTTAAGGCAAGTGGGTCAGTTGTTAGTTTACCTCCACGAGAGGAAAGTGTCCAGTCTTCATTTGAATGTCTGGAGACACGTATGTCTTTACCCCTGGAACTGGGAATTGCAGGTCTTTCCACAAGCGCGGAACTTCTAGCAAGTCAGCAAAATAATCGAGGAGTTCTTGATCTCTGGTATATTGTTAATTCTTTCAAGAGTTTGCCACATCGCTTGTTCGAATACTTAAAAAGGAAGATTGGACTTGAATGACTGGGTGGAAAGAGTGAGTGTTTTAACCTTTTCCCCAAAATGGACTTTAATTTGAAACATAGCTTCCAAAGTGGCTACTATTCTTGGTTAAAACTTGTTTAATACTAGTTTCTGATGTCAATTATTTACAGTTCATAAAAAGGATATCTTTGTCTCAATCTAATCCAGATTAAGGCAACGGTTGTTTACCATTTGCATGGGCAAACCGGGCGGTCCACGGTTTGGATAAATGGTACATAACATTCAGGACTGGTAATTTTGTTCCGGAATCGCGTTTAACATTTGTAGAAATCAGTTCCACTTACCGAAAAAAGACCGCGAAGGCCTGAAACTGGTATCAAAGATGACGGTATCTCGTGTCTGATTTTATTGCTAGCAATTATTAGTCGCGTGTTTAATCAATTGATCTTTGTTAAGTTATTTGTTTTATAATAATACGTCAATATGCTCCCTTGAAGTTTTTCCTGTAGAGCTAATTTGTATTCAACTTTGGGCTTGTGAAATCGCATAATTACCGAACTAACGGAGAAAACAGTTCTGTAATAGTCAGACAAAATTGAAATAGAGAGTTTTCAGCTCCACTTGTTTTATATGTGCGTGCGTTTTGGTCATATATCCGCGTTTTAGCGCTAAATAAGAAGAAGTAAACTTTATTGAAATAAATACTTTTCAGCTCCACTTTCTGTATGTGTTTTTTTTATATGTCTAAGATATAGGAAGCCGTTTCTCGCGTTGCTAGGTGATCGCTTCTCTTATTCCTATTTCTCTTTTAATAGACGGTCCGAAAACCGGGCTCAAATTATAACCCGGTAAGGAGACCGAAATTACGAGATGATTGGTTTAAATAGGCAAAAGAACTCTCCCGAGACTTCCACACGATTGTCTGTGGGGTGCTATGAGGATACCATGCAACATGCGCAGACAGTGGTAATGTTCTAACAATGATGAAAATAGTAATACACTGCGCATGACTCAAAGCCTAATTTACGTAACATCTGCATGAGTCATACCTTTAAAAAGATTGACCTAATGGGCCTCGTTCGATTTTTTAAAATTCTAACATGACTACGAAGCTTTAGGGTCAAAATGGCAAATTTTTCACGACCCCATTGTCTCGCAATTCCCAGAGGAGACTTGAGCACAAAGAAAACCAAACCAAATATAGTACAGAAAAATGACCAGAAAGCCTCGGAGTCATGTTACAATTTTAAGATATCGAACGTGGGCCATTACCCCAAACGGATGTTACTAAAACGGGGAGCGGGTAACGGGCGCGGGGAATGGAAGTGAAAAATGGGAAAACAGAGAATTGGAAACGAAATTACTGATAGGGTTAAGGTTCACGTTTCGTTTTGTTCCTGCTTTCCCGTTTCCCGAGCTCGTTTCCAGCTCATAGCTTATCTATCAATGCGAAAACTGAAAATTCAAATATACAGGTTTAGAAAGGGCTAAAAGCAAAGCTCTCGCTAACGAGATACTTGTAAACAAAAAAGAAAATCGTGTAATACGACGGCAATAAGAACGGCAACAAAATCAATAGATCTAATTAGCAAAAAAAATAAATTTGCACGTGCCGCACACTTTTTTGTACATTTCTTTGCCGTTGTTTTGCACGACTACAATCATGCCGTTTTGCACGACTAGCAGGTGAAACTTCCTAGTTACACATTATTCTTTATGGAGGAATTGTCGTATGTACTCACGAAAAATTTTGTTGCTTGTGTTCCTGTTCGCTTTTTTTTTCATTGCCGCTCATTTCCACCTTGAGGGCCGCTCCTTGCTGGCCGCTAGCATTTCTCATTTTCCTCACCGCAGCCATGAAATTTTCATGTTTTTTTTCCAACGAAATTCGTCTCCTTTGTTTTTAATCACTCGCTCTAGCTCTTTCTCTGTTATACAAGTGAGTGCAGACGTCAAAAATAACGTCGAAAAAGACTCAACTTTGTTGTTGTTGTTTTTTTTCTCTCCGGGTAGCCATGCGATTTCCCGTCAAAAACAACTCGAGTTGCCTGTGGTATCATACCTGTTGATTTAGTTATTTTACATCGGTATGCCTGTGTTGCGGACAGACGGGCGAACGAGCGTAGGGTCACGTGGTTACCAACATTTCTCGGATGGATGGATTACTAAATTTTCTTACGTATGGGGCTCCGTCTACAGCGCGCGTGGAGCTCAGCTATTATTCTAATATATAGATTTAGCCAGGGCTATGACTGCATACAACGAGGGTTGAAAAGAAAACAAAACCGGGGCAGGGTCTCTTATTAATCGTCCTTTACAAAAGGCTATCAAAGTGATTACTTTGCTACTCAGTTAAGTCATTCTCTCGATCAAGGGAGACGACCGAAATAAGGAGGATTTTTCTGTAGTATTTTGCAACTTTGCAGTGCTATATCTTCGCTTGCTTGCTTCACTTTCAAACTGGGTAAGTCACTTAATTGGCCATCTTTCCTGTGTGAAGTGCAGATGGTTATTCACTACCTGGTCTGCAAAGTCTGCCGTGACAACGTGGAGGTTTATATTGGATTTAGACTCTTACAAAAGGCCAGCAAAGCGAATGACCAAGTGATATGTCGAGATAGGTTATTATCTATTATGTCTCAAACTGGGAAGTCACAAATTGTGTCCTTGCATCTTCGTTAGGTGAAGAGGAGGAGACAACACCTATTCACCAAGTTCAAGGAAGTGCAGCGACGCTGCTTGTTCAAGGTGAGATATAAAGAAGTTTTCCTTTCCTAGGTCAAAAGAAGTAGACACAGTTTTTAAATGATTGATATGAATATCTATCACTTTTGACCCTATCAAAGGGAAGAGAAAGGGGTTGTATGAGGAATTTTTATCCCTTCCCATTTGTCGATCTTTGGACAGGAAAAATTCCCTTTTATTAAGCAGTAAAGTCCAAGCTCTCAAAATGTTACGGTTGTTTTTATGGTTGGGGAACTTTGCGGGCCTACATCTTTGCTTGTTTCTGACTTGCAGAAAAATGCAGATGATAAGAGTCTATTAGAAATTGTAATTCGCCCTTTAGAAAAGGCAAGCAAAGCTATTACATTTAACGACTCGGTTGTGTCAAATTTTGACGGAGTTGATCGAACGAAGGAGGATTCTGAACGACGTACGTACTAGGCGTGCCACCGGCAAGTATTCAGATTACCCAACAAATAAATAAGGCAACCTCAACATATATTCTGATACAAAGTTCAGTAATAAGTTACATAACCAGGCATACAAAAAAAACGTTGCGAGGAAGAAAAAAGCCTATAGTTTTTAAAGTAACCGCAAGGTTTTCCATATAGACACTTGTCAGTTAAAGTTACCTATAAAGTGACTTTTAATCGGCAACTTTCGTATTTTCAGCTGTCATTTTGTCGCTGTCACCTTTCCGCATGAACAGCACTACCCGATTTCTAGTAAGATAATCTCAAACAATCAACCAGTCTAGAACTGGGAAATAATTGGTTCACATTTAAAAATAATAAAACCTCAGACGTTTGGCTACAGTGGACTTTCTGATCTTGGGTGCAGTCATAATTCTACTCAATTTATGTCACTAAAAATTTAATAAATGTGTTTTAAATGTGCTTTATCTTCCCTTCTGATCTTTTCAGCTATTGCCTGCATCTAGTTACTTTATTTTCATCACGAATAACTGGCAAATTTTCTATCAAAGTTGGCATTTGAGTTAAAGAGCTTTTAAAGATCATTCGTTCTTTCACAACTTGGAAAACGCAATCATACTTCACTCCCGGTTTCTCGCTTTAGCTGAACGGAAAGCTAGAAAAAGGTCATTTTCGAGTTCCAAAGACTTTCGCTTGCAATCGAGTTAAAACTTTCTTGAGAAACTGATGTTTATTGGAGAATATCAATAGCTTGCACTTAGCCTCGTTTTGAAACAGAGGCTTGTGGGCAACTCAGAGATGCCTAGTGTATCTTTTCGTCTTCTTTAGGTAAAGGTGAAGGAACAATTTCAATAAATCAAGTTCAAGGAAGTTCTGCGAAGGAGCTTGTTGAAGGTAAAATATGATATAAAGAAGTTTGCTGACAAGGAAACCATTGACATGAATATCAATTACTCCTCATTATTTAATAATCATTCTATCAGAGGGAGGGGTTGAAAGGGGTACCTTTAAAACAAGGAACGGAGAATCGGGGAATGGGAATGGGGAACGGAATGGAGAATCTTTAAAATGGAGAATCTTTAAAAGCAGGAATCTTTAAAAGCGGGAATCTTTAAAACGGGGAATCTTTAAGAGCTGCAATCTTTAAAATGGGGAATCTTTAAAAGCGGGAATCTTTAAAACGGGGAATCTTTAAGAGCTGCAATCTTTAAAACGGGGAATCTTTAAAAGCCGGAATCTTTAAAACGGGAAATCTTCAAAAGCGGGAATCTTTAAAACGAGGAATCTTTAAAACGGGGAATCTTTAAAAGCAGGAATCTTTAAAATGGGGAATCTTAAAAAGCGGGAATCTTTAAAACGGGGAATCTCTAAAAGCAGGAATCTTTAAAACGGGGAATCTTTAAAAGCGGGAATTTTTAAAATCGGAAATCTTTAAAACGGGGAATCTTTGAAATGGGGAATCTTTAAAAGCGGGAATCTTTAAAACGGGGAATCTTCAAAACGGGGAATATTTAAAAGCGGGAATCTTTTGTAAACGCTTTTATAATCGAGGATGATTCTAAAAACTCTTACTTTTGCTGATTATTGTAAACCGAGTTGTCTTTACCAGGCTGGTGTGAAATCAATCCTTGCACATTTCCAAGATCTTAGCTGAATGATTCTGAAAACGCTGGTCTTCAAAAAGTTTGAATTTGACAAAGGTAGTGGTCTTTTTCAGCCAATCAGTTGAAGGAACCAAAAACGCACGCGCTGGCAATTGAAAATAAGCCGTTTATCGGCCTTCAGCTCGTGGTTATGTGATTTATTCCCCTAGTGCGTTGAATAAATCACATAACCCGTCGCTTCAGGCCGATTACCCGTACTTAAAGGTCTGATAATAGTCTGTCATGGTCTCCTGACCCACGCTGGTCTCTAGAGATTTTTATCATTTTAGTTTTCCGACGAGCGTCTACGCCACTATTTTATTGGAGCTTCCCCCCGGGCATACGTCCTTCAAAACTGAGCGATCTGTTCCAAAATTAATCTGCAATATACACTCCGAAGGGAGAAATGATAAATATCCCCCTCCCTTTTATACGGAAGTCCTCTCCCGAAACCATCTGACTCTACCTCTAAACTTGCAAACTGAATTTCTTGTTCTTCTCTAAAATAAAAGAGCTTTTTGCGAAACTTTTGCAAAAAAATTGAGGATTTGCTCAATTCATTTGGTTACCACCGCTTAGCTAGTACAATTTGTAGCTCATTCATCTATAACCTGCGATCCGGTTTTCCTTTTATTAAAATAAAAATCAAACAGACCACTGGTTGTCGCATCCGGGAAACGGAAGACTGAAGGTCTGGATCCGCGACTGTACATTAACCTAGACAGAAACACACGTAAGAGTACATAGTTTAGAGTCATGTTTTGTTTTACAGTTGCGTTCCTCTTCTTGTTGTTCCAGTTGACCGTTAGCACAATGTGTGTGAATATGGTTTTCGATAGTAGTGGTTAAAAACCTAAAACTCGATTTATCTTTGGGACAATTTAATGTAGAAAAAGGAAAACATATATTGTTGTTGTTACTGTTGCTGTTATTCAAGGTCGCCCGTTTTAAAGATTCCCCATTTCAAAGATTCCCGCTTTTAAAGATTCCCCATTTTAAAGATTCCCCGTTTTAAAGATTCCTGCTTTTAAAGATTCCCCGTTTTAAAGATCCCCGCTTTTAAAGATACCCCATTTTAAAGATTCCTGCTTTTAAAGATTCCCCGTTTTAAAGATTCCCGCTTTCAAAGATTCCCCATTTTAAAAATTCACAATTTTAAAGATTTCCCGTTTTAAAGATTCCCGCTTTTAAAGATTCCCCGTTTTGAAGATTCCCCGTTTTAAAGATTCCCAATTTTAAAGATTCCCGCTTTTAAAAATTCCCCGTTTTAAAGATTCCTCATTTTAAAGATTCCCGCTTTTAAAGATTCTCCATTTTAAAGATTCTTCCTTTTAAAGAATCCCTGTTTTAAAGATTCCCGTTTTAAAAGATTCCTGCT
>BOPM01000078.1:416263-428990 GCA_022179025.1 Porites australiensis | reverse complement strand
GCCAAAAAGTCCGATAAGTGCGAAAAATAGGAGTTAGTTTAACGTAGATTGTCCAAAAACTAAAATAGAGAAGATATAAGTGGCCGACAGGTAGAGCGGAAGTAAACCGACCAGAGTCGGAACTTTTAAGGAATGAGATTAAACCTCTGTTGAATTGTCCCCGTCGGTGTTCTTTACTTTCAAGGCTGCAAGGTAGCGTAGATGTACCTCAGCTATATCAAAACGTACCAAGATGTATGATAGAGACGTTAACTTGGCTTCATGGTAGAGAAGCTTCATAATTAGCT
The DNA here is from genome assembly GCA_022179025.1 of Porites australiensis. Classification (NCBI taxonomy): domain Eukaryota; kingdom Metazoa; phylum Cnidaria; class Anthozoa; order Scleractinia; family Poritidae; genus Porites; species Porites australiensis. The sequence goes on along the minus strand of BOPM01000078.1, from coordinate 428,703 downwards.
AGGTAGAAAGGAGAGTGGACTTAACAAAAATGTCTTGGACACAAACAACATTAGGATTTCATGATCAAGTGACTTAACTTATATTAACTTATATTCTGTAAATACAATATATCTTAAAACAAGGCATCTGCTTTGTGATGCAGCTTAAGGTAAAGATCGTTACGATTTAATTATATTCATTGAAACGATAAAGAGCTTTCCAGCGAATTGACTTCAAATGATACAGGGAAACGACTGGACATCTGACCTTCGACGACACGCGTTACTCAATGTGCAGGGAATCTAAAAAGCACTAATTGCTTGTTTCGATCTTTAGAGAAAACTAGCTCTTTCCAGTTTCTTAGTAGCTCGTGATAAACCTTTACCCCAGATCTTAGTCTGTTCTCGACATGTTTGTCTGATAGCTCAGGTGGATAAGCATCGGTCTACTAAGGGCGGCAGGTCGGGGTTTCAAACACTGGCCGGACCAATACTCGATCAGGATCTTTAAATAACTGACGAGAAAGTACTGCCTTTCTAATGTCATCTGCAAACGGTTAGACTTTCTAGTGTTCCCGGGATAAGGAAGATAAACCATAAGCCCCGTCTTACAGCCCTTGTTCATGTAACATTTTGTGGGACCTTAAAGAACTCAAACACTGTTTGTAAACAGCAGGGGACCTTGTACTCGGTGTGGTTGTCTATCACATTCATAATCTCAAATTTTATTTGATAAAAATTACTTTAATAAATAATAATTTATTGTAAAATGCAACAAAGGCGGTCTGGCTTAACTCCCCAGCCACGCTAGAGTAAATTATCTATGAAAAGGCCTGAGGGGAATGAATAACGTGATATCTACGATTCACAATTATTTTAAACCTTTTTCCTAAAATTGACTTTAAAACATAGCTACATAGCTACATAGCCACTGTTCTTGTTTAATACTAGTTTCTGCTATCAATGATTTACAGTTCATAAATGGATATCTCTCTGGTAAATTTCGTTCCGGATCTCGTTGACCATTTGGAGAAATCAGTTCCACTTACCGGAAAAAGACCGCTAAGGCCTGAAACTGGTATCAAAGATGGCTTTGAAAAACTGGAACACGAATTTCCCTACGGAACATTCCGTTCGGAAAAACAGGACTATCTTTTCAGATGTTTTGTTGCTCCCGGAAATTTTCCGCTGGAACGACCCAAAAAGTCGCGTTCCAACCGTTCCAACCGGATTTTCCTAAAACGTTTTTAAGAAATGGTAAAGAACCAACTTATTTCATATGACTTTAAAATGATCAGACCTCAATAACACAAAAAGGTCGGTGGAGCTATGATCATAGTCATTTTGAATCTTTTACAATGGATTTTTGGTTTTCCTTTCTTCAATAAAGTCAGAACACAGCATAATCTTTCTCGGTAAGATTTTTTTATCATCAATATCACAGTTTGCTTAAACAAAATGATATGTAGACCCCTCCAGAGCATAATCTACCAGTAAGAGAAAATATTCAATAGGACAAGCAGCATTTTGGCACGAGGTGAAAGTCGTGTGTTGCCTACCGACCCGCTTTTACACTCCAGATTGCACACGCTTGCATGAGGGATTAGCGCCGCTCGAAATAATCGAAAGAGAAAGATTCCAACTCAATCACATTTCAACAGCTTGACTTCTCTCTTAGCTTCATACCTTCTGTCGACGTTAAGACTAAATGAACGTTAAGCCCACGAGAGAAAAAGCTTTCTTTCGGCGTGGGTCATCTTTAAGGTCAACGGACGGGCCTTACCTTATCATGCTTGAGTTCAGGGGTCTCACGTCCAAGGGATTATGGCACGTTCCCACTGACACCCAAAACCTTATATAAAGTTGAAATTACAAGGTATTTAGAGGCCAATCTAAATATACCATTCATTTCATCCATGATTTGTCAATTCAAGCGTCTTAGTCAGGTTTTGGGTCTAAAAATCAAAGTGATTTTTGTTTTTGTTCTTGGTTTTCGGACTCAAAGAGTGGTTGTGCCACAGTAAATTGTGATGAAAACTTAGGAGCATTTTGGAAAAAAGGCTGATGGAGTCCAACGATTTTTCGTCGGGTGTGCATGCCTGCTCTAATGGCCTTTCATTCACTTCGGGTTCACCAATCACCCGGTAATACTGAAAAGCTTTCATGCCAAAGCCTGCTCCAGGCAAATCAGATCACAAGGCGCGGGAGATAATCTTAACAGTGACGTATCCCACTGATTTGCCTACAGATGTATATTCTCCTATTCCGTGTTAATCTCACTCTTTTCTATATTCATGCTCCCATCCGTTGAGACCAAGCTAGGCAAAAATTTTACACTTCTAATATTAAAGAATTTCTAAATATATGTTATTCATCACTTTTCAACATTTGATGTGCTTAAGTGGTGGTTTATTTTTATTTCTTTTAACTGCATTTTGGAAAGATTTTTCCATATATAGTAGATAATTATCATTTAGGTAGCTAACTTCGATTCTCGATCCTTCTCCAACCCGGGTCTTCCAATATAATTGACTCCTGTATTTTCAGCTAGCTCCGTTAAAGATTCCGGGGAAACTTCCCACCGACCCCTCCCCTCTCAGTTTGACATTGCTTTTTCTGTTACTTTTTCTTTAGTACCTTCCAGTATTAGCACCATAACTATGGCTGCAGATGAAGCGTTACGTACAACAGATGAAAAGGCAAATTTCCAGCGGTTGACACGGCTTCTGATGCGTGGAGGGCTCGCACTCTTAAGGGAAGTGTTTGACGCTATCCATCCGCCAGCCAACCTTCCAGCTGTGCTTGGTAACCCTACCATAAAGATGCAGCTCCACAGACTGAAAAGAATCAGGGTCCTCAGCCAAACCGAATGGGACTACCTCTACAACTCAAGTGGGCCAGGAATGCATGGAAAATCGGCCGATTTTGATATCAGCCTACTTTTTAAATTGCTTCGAGCAATATGCAGTCTCACTCCTCCCATTACTGGATGGGACAACTTACCCAACAGCACTAATCACAGTCTTGGGGCCGACTTGGTTAGAATTAGGATTTATCGTAACACAATTTATGGTCACAACCACAGCATGGAGATAACAAATGCTGATTTTGAGAAGCTTTGGATGGAAATCAGTGAGGCCTTACTGAGAATTGCTGGCAACATAAGTAGTGTAAAGAGGGATGAATGGAAGAAGTCCATCGAAACCTTTTTCCATGAACCATTAACACCAGACGCAAAGGAATGTGTTGGTGAACTGCGACAGTGGTACTTAATGGATATCGATACTATCGAAAACGTAGATGATAAGATGAAAATGATGCAATTAGAACAAATGAGAATTAAACAAGAACAAAGGCACATGGAAATTCTCATTTTACTTGAAAGTCTTAAGGCAAGAGGGTCAGTAGTTAGTTTATCTCCACGAGAGGAAAGTGTCCAGTCTTCATTTGAAAGTCTGGAGACACGTATATCTTTACCCCTGGAGCAGTCAACTGTAGAAGGAATTGCAGGTCTTTCCACAAGCGCGGAGCTTCTAGCAAGTCAGCAGAATAATCCAGAAGTTCTTGGTTTCTGGGATGTTGTTAATTCATTCACGAGTTCGCTACATCGCTTGTTCGAATACTTGAAAATGAAGATTGGACTCGACGTTCAAGACCAAACGGGCAGCTCGGTCATAAAAGTTTCGTCCAGTTCTTCCAAAGGCCATAAGGCATTGTGGAAGGACTACCGGACAGGGCATCTTAACAAAGTGGTTCAAGATACGCTTGTAACGACAGAGGTTTTGGAAAAGCTTGACCTCAGTGAGGTGAAACTGAAAACTGTTGTGCAGTACAGTCAGTCAGGCAAAGGTAAGATATTTAAATAATAATTAGTAATATGAACCGTGGCCTTAGAGCAGAAACACTAGAAACCTGGATACTTGTTAAAACGACACTTTTGGCACCCACGACAGTATTTGCTCATAACCCTCCCGTGTGGAGCCTTTTCCCTTGTACCACTTGTAACGTCGTATCAGTTTTAACGATCGTAGAGAACTTTGACATCAAAGAGAGAATAGATCGTATGGCGATTCATTCCGACAAACAATCCTGAAAAAAAAGTAAGGTACGTTGACAAAAGGAAGTATTGTGCTCGACTTGTTAAAAAAAGTTTTGGGCAGTTTTGTTTCTGCTTGGCCAGAAGGAGACCAGAAAACGGCTTGACTAGTTTCCCACGGTGGCCAGTTTTCGCCAAATTTTCTAGAAAACGCTATTCGCAGCCGAACTGCATGTTTATTCAGAGAGAATAATTACTCGATCATGGTTCATATTTATAGAGTGATTTTACTGAGACAAATACTGACATTTAATGTCAAATACTGTCACAAGTAAACAAAAGAAGACAATAGAATTAGTGAATAATAAATAGTGGGTAGTAGTCTACTGCCTATTTCACGGTGAAATATGACGTGGTTTAACCTCTTTTGTGATCTCGTAGTTGGCTGCATCTAGTTGCGTTGTTTTAAACACTAGCATTACACTGTAGAGCTGGAGGGCTAAATTTAATTTGTCCTGAGGTACACCATCGAGAAGAGTCATGAAAGTTTCTCAATGGGTACTCGATTTATGAAGGTACAAATAAAGTCTTTCTCTTGTTAAATTATTTTACAACAGGGCTGGTGACACGCCCTCTTTGATTTCAGATTACGCTGTATGACAAAGAGTGCGTCGTATAACCTAATAATAATGAGGCTGTGGTTCCGCAATTTTCCCCTCTGTATCTTAGTAGACTGGGTGCCGTGCTATGAAACTTTGCTTCTAATTACGTTAATGAATTACCAAAACAAAGGGTCTGGATCCATCATTTAGTGAATTAACTTTCACAGTCTGTCTGTTCAGTCAACTAGTGCCTAAGAAGATGCCCGATTTGAAATTTTACAATGTAAATTTTATATCTCTACATTTCCATGCATTGTATGTAAGGAAAATTTTAACTAAAAAAATTTCCATTTTTGAATCGTTTTAAATAAGGGATATTCATTCATCCATTCATTGATCAGAGGAAGGAGGAAGGGGATATATGAAGAATTTTTACCCCTCTTTCTCTGCCAGAAGAACTCCTTTATTAGCAGTAGTGTTTGAGCTAGGGGTCAAAGGCATATCGTTAAACCTATAACAAAAAGAGAGTTAAAATCAGAAGATAGAGTTTCTCGAATTATTTTACAGTCGTTTATATGGTGGGGGACTTAACGAAGCTTTCTGAAGTGCCGATTGATCTTTGCGGACTGCATAAAACATAAAACTGTGGCAGGGTCTCTTATACTTCGTCTTTTACGAAATGCTAGCTAAGTGATTACATTAATCCACTCATTTATGTCACTTTTCCCTGGAGACGACCGACCGAAGGAAGATTTTTCTGGGACATTTTGCAACTTTGCGGGGCTCAGTATCTTTAAATTATCTCCTTTGGCTTCGTTAGGTGAAGGAGAAGAGCCAATGCCAATTACTCAAGTTCAAGGAAGTCCTGCGACGGAGCTTGTTGAAGGTAAGATAAACAAAGGTTTCCTTGTTACCTTTTGAATGACCAGGTCAAGGGGACAAAAATGTACTCGACAGTTAAATGATTGATATGAATATCGATTACTTTTGATCATTCAATCATCATCTTATCAGAGGGAAGAGAGAGGGGATATGTGAGAAACTTTTACCGCTACCTTTTTGGACACTTAGTTTATTTAGTAGTATTGTTCAAGCTGTCGAAATTTTACAGCCGATTATTTGGCGCGGGAGGGGGGGGCACCATCTTCGCTTGCTTCTGAATTGCCGAAGAAAAGGTAGAAGGGTCCATTGTAATTCGTCCTTTAGAAAAGGCAAGCAAAGCGGTTACATTAAATGACGAGTCATTTTTTGGCAGAGTTGACCGAACGAAGGAGAATTCTAGCAGCGAGGATAAAGGTTGGGCGATAAAACGAGCGCATCCGAGCCAAAAGGTGTGATACAGTGGACTTGGACTCTTAGAAAAAATATCTCCTGTTTTCAAATTCGGTCAGGGCTTTCTATGTGGTTTCTCCATTAGACACTGCTGTCACTGAATTATAGCGGCTTGAGGGGTTTTCTTGCACTTCTTCCTCGTTGTTTCGTTACTTCGATGACTCTACCAATTATATTTTCGTTCTATTACTCACCACTGACGATGTACTTGCGAAAAAAAAAAACAACGATAATTAAAACCTGTCTAAAAACACGAAGCAAATCCTCATCCATGGCAAAACGAAAAGATAGCAGATGGTATATAGATGACCGGTGTATTCTATAATGCGTGCTACTCGTGCACGGTTAATTAACCTTAATTATTAAATCATCATCACGCTTCTAGTTTTTATTTTCCTAGTCAGAACATCTGGGCATGTACTTCTGTTTCTTCGGAACTTCAAAATCAGTTGCCCCTCCGTTTTTACCACTTTGTTGTGTTTTATTGAGAAAAAAGGAGAAAAAGCCTTCCACCTATCAACTTTCAATAAATTTTGTTTGACATTTGCGACGTATTGCGCGAATCGCTAAGTCGCGTTGCAACCGAGAGGCTAAGTTTTGAGGTGCGTAGTGCAACGCCACTATCCAATATCCCCAGCAAATGTTTTGTTATGCAATGTAAAATTCATCGCTCTTTAGCATATCATAAATTATGGTGGAGTAATCTGGAGCTTTTGTAAACGAAACGGCAAAAAACAATTAGGTCAGATTTAGCGGCAGGAGGAGGCATTCAACTTTTTGGGGCCATGTCCACACGAATCCGGATACGCTGAAAACCCATACTTGATATTTGTGTCAACAAGAATCCGGTTTAGATTCACCCGTTCACACGAATACGCTACTGTAATTTACATTTGGTAATTACCAGCAAGTAAGAATGCGCAAAACAAGACCATGATCTGACTTCGCGGCATTTTTAAATGTTGTTACAGCTATATCGAGGATAATAGACAGGCTGGCCTGTACGTTGCCCCATCAGGCACTTGTGCGCTGGACGAACCCAAAATCGTCTGTGACGAGATTCAGAACGAGGGCGTTTTACACGCCTTCGTCTCGAACTAAAAGATGCCACAATCTGGATAACATTTAGTCTTCTTTTGAAATAGCCAGTTGTTGTCGTAAAAATAGCAAATTTGATTTCAAAGCTTGCAATGAGCCGGGCTGTAAGAGCCAGCAACAAGTTGGAAACAGAACATTAGATGTGGTTACACTTTAACCGGGGTAGATGACCCTTTTACCGCGGGAAATTGGCGCGGTGCGTGTGACCGGACTTTCCCCGAGATAAATTTATCATGGGAAATATCCATAGTTACTTCAAAAAGGAGAAAGAAACCGCCCATCACATTTGATGTGGCAAATAGCTAGGGTTTTTCGACACCCAAGACAAGACAGCCAATCAGGTTTCTTCATTTGACACCAACATGGGAACCGCAAAAAATTGCTTTTCTAACGAGTTTCTTTCGCGCTGTTAAGAGAAAGATCGATGAACATGGCATATTTCACGTTAAGATGAAAGCAACAGGGAAATCATCAACATAACATGAAATACTACCATGATCGACGGTGATTATTACCGCAATAGTGCAAATGGTGCCGTAAGCGCAGCTAAATTACGTTAGGAATGAATTCACGTGTAACCACATTTGACCACGGTACCCTATAAATCTACGTTAAATTTACCATGGCTTCGATAAGCGTGGGAAATGCCTTTTACCATGGTGTGTGTAACCGCACCTATTGTTCATTGTTGTTAGCCATTTTAAAATGGAAAGATTTCATTTAAGACTGAACCCGAATTAATGACGTAGTGACGTAAATGTCCGGTTTCAGTCGTCCATACGAATTTACAAAACCTGTCGGATACAAAAACGTTCACTCTGGAAAGCGGTTCAAAAATGTGCGTTATCGGTGTGCGGATTCACTGGTTTTGTGTAGACGGAAGGCCGTCTAAAAAAACTATGCAGTGGACGGGGCCTCAAACTCAAATTTGGACATTGTGCGACTAACAAGTTTGAGCAATACGCAAGGTCATACAAGCATATACAAATAAAACTGTTTGAAACGATTTTATTTATTTCACACTATAGCCTGAAATAACAAAAAGAAAATAGGATTTCCGGTCTGCAAAAAGGAAAATTTCGCCGGCCCTCAAACACACCGGAAGCGCGGAAAGTGCGCTCGTGCCAGTCCTGCTCCGCATCACAAATGACTTGAAGAGCCGGCGATCGTTTTAATCGCCCACCTTTATCCGCCCTGATTTTAGACTACGTACTGGGCGCGCCACAGGCGGCCAGTAATAGACCAGTTTCGAATATTAAAATTCATACTTGGCTATACGTTGCGAGGAAGGAAAGGAATGACTAGTTTCTAAAATAACCGCACGGTTTTCCAGTTAAACACTGGTCAATTAGAGTTACCTATAAATTGACTTTCGTAGCTTTCGAATTTCTAGCCGTCATTTTGTTGCTTTTACCTTTTCTATGTACATCAATACCTGGCCAACTTCTGGACAACCTAAAACAATTAACCGGTCTGATCAAGTGTAAGGAAAAAAGTAGATTCATTCGAAAGAGCCAATGCACGTTACACGTGCCTATGTTGTTGTTACAGGTGTGAAAGAGGACGAACCTACATCACCCTGACCAAATACGATTTCTACTATCACCAACTCGGTAAGCTATCCACTTATGTCCAGGATTGCACTCTGTTCCAAAAATTTGTTAACAATTTTTTCGCAATTTTAGCAAAAAAAGAGGTGTAAGGAAACTGCTTGCAGAAATGTCTAACAGAAATAGCAAATATAGCAAGACTCAATAATTCAACAAGGATTGCAAGCTTAAGCAAAAATTTATTTTGTCACAATTTTAACAAAAAAGGTTTCATGGAAAATGCTTGCAGAGATGTATAAAAGAAATAGTAAATTAAAGCAAGAATAACAAATTCAACAAGAATTGCAAGTTCGTAGAAATAACAAGGACTTCATCAGCAATGTTTTGAAAACTTGATAACAGAAATCGAAAAAATCGCAAAATTAACTACTTTAGCAAAACAAACAATCATAAAGAAAGAAGAAAAAGACAGCCTCGAAAAGGCCGCAAATTTGGCAAAAATCGCAAAAGTAACAAGAATGTTTCATTGCAACAAGAAAAACACGTTAATAAATATCACCAGAATAGAAAATTTCGCAAAAGTTCCGACTTGTAAAGAAGCAAGGTAAAGAAGGTCCTAAAGAAGTCAATCCTGGACATATCTCAAGTTGTTACAAGATCTTGGGTCAAATCGAAGAAGGTTCGGCTCGGTTCATTGCTTGGAATTCCTAAGCAAAAACTAGAAAATGTTGGTACGACGAATTAACTTGCACACAATAAACTAAAGGAGATGCTATTTGAGTGGAGGAGAATCAGTGAAGCTACTGCAGTTAAAGACTTACAAGAAGCACTGAAGGTGATACGAATGAGTCATCTCTTTAAACTACTGAACGAAAAGAATAATCAAACTGATCATAGTGTTGATCATAGTAGGGTGGACTAACTGTCATGTGGTGGCGCGGAAAAAAGGTTCTCCGGACCATTAAATTTAAGACCGGTGTGTGTCGCCCAGGGTCTTAAGCCCAGACCCTTTTTAAGCATGAGATAAACGAAAACGGTTACCCTATTTGTGGCCCAAACTCGAGACACCCCCTCCCCCCCCCCCTTCCATTTGAGGACAAAAACAAAGGATAAGAATTTAGTGACATCACACAAACCTTCATTAAATCGCTTTCATTATGCCAACAGATGATTTGTGACATGTGAAATTGGTAAAGATAACAAATCATGGAAAGGGCTGTTTTCAAAAAAGAAATAAATAACCCGCGATTCGCTTTAACCTTAAGCGAGAACTCATTTAATGATTTGCCACGGGTAAAATTTTACATAACGCTGGGAGTCATATTTGTCGAGATTTTCAAGCTCATTGCTCATCTAGCAACGTTGAGGCTTGGGCTCAAACGTCCCACTGAGTTCAGTGCATCTGATAAAAAATACGCATAACTGCCTTCAATCTTTTCTTATAGATTAGATTCGAATTAGATAGAATACAATAAAAATTGGAAGTAAAATTTAGAAACGTTGTAGTTGACGTAGCCTTTCTTCCATGATATTACCGTGTGGGGCACTGAACCCCAGTTATATTGATGGACAGTGGGAGTGAAGAATAATTAGAGAATTTTACTTTCTTAGTCAGATCTTAAAGAAAATAACTAGTCTTTATGATATATTATTTCACTTTTAACTGTTTTATAAGTATCATTTTCATTGCAAGCAGTATACTTTTCAGGGCCTCTTCAATTGAGCCTGGTTACCGGGACGAATTTCGCCTTGGCTTCATATGAGAAATTTCAGCCCGGCTGCCGAGATAAGTAACTGCCAAAGGTCCTGGGGACGAGTTCTGGCGCCAGATTCGGGAAACAAAGTAAGGATAACGAAACACCAAAATTATAACTTTCGCGCCTATCATAGATTCGGCAACTCTTAAAGCTGTATCACTGCAGTTAAATGGGACAAGATGTGGAAAATTCGGCAGGCAATGCATCCGGACCGTGAACAGAGCCAGCCCTCACATATGAACACAACGAAATTTTTACAAAGGATTTAGCGGTAAGGCGAAATCTCGGAAACCGGGCCTGCCCTGTCAACCGGGCTCAAAGGAAGAGGGCCTATAACTACTCTGCAATGCTTGTTTAGCTAGTATTCTTCTACTACAAGTCACCACTTGTCCGGTTCTCTTGTATCGAGGACCCTAAAACGTAATTACTGAGTCTCCTATTGAGTTTTAAAATATCATTACTTGTACCAGCTAGTTAAGTGTTCTTTAAAGCATATCATCAATTACCCTAAGAATTAGAAATGAAAGGACTGAGGTTGCCTAAGAAGTTGACTATTTCTTAGTATTTTAAATAAAATTTGTTGTTGTTGTTGTTTTTTGTTGTTGAAATGTCTTTCAGTGTTAGCGGGGAAGTGAAACACAAAATCGGATTTGATAAAGTCAATTTAACATCGTCAAAAATTGATCTATCAACTCAGTCGATAAAAGAAACTTTTTTAAAAAAGTATTCTATAATTTAGTAAATTGTCGGGCAGATCCGAGAAAAGGTTCATAGAATAAGAGCACTTGGGTGTTAGTACCGGGCAAGGCGCCCAAGAACACTTGATTCTAATATAAACACACCCTTTTTTAAGTACCCTGGAGAGACTTTGGACACGGTGCCAGTGCCAAATTACAAGGCCGAGACACTGTTCTCGAGCACTAAAGTGAGCACAAGGCTCAAGCGTGCTCACGTCTTTTGTCAGTTCCAAGGCAACCCACTGCTTTACGTAACCATTCGACTTTCTACAAGTCCGTTTTGGTTGTGTCATCTGTAACGAGGGAAAGCGGTCAACTTACTCGCGCGTCGCTCACGTTTTCGCGACTTCGTCTGCCGGTCTGCCGAGAGGGAGGTCGTGGGTTTAAACCCCGGCTGGACCAACACTCAGGGTCTTAAAATAACTGAGGAGAATTTGCTGCCTTTGTTGTGACATCTACAAATGGTTGGACATTCTAGTCTTCGTGGAAATGGACAAAACTCCGTAGGCCCCGCTGCCTTACAACTGTTCTGATTCTTGTGGGGCGTAAAAGAACCCACACTGCCGGCTGTTCGTAAAGAGTAGGGGGCGTCGACCCCGGTGGTGTGGTACAACCTTTCATGGGCTGGGTGGGTAATGAAGGGGTTGATAGAGGAGCCTATTAATTGCAGGGACGTACGTCCTGTTTCATCCCCCGTCACCGTGTCGAGTCACCGTGGCGAATTCAATAGTAGTCGACTTGTGGACAAGTCTGCACGTACCCGTAGAATGCCGTGCATTTTTAAACTGTTTTTGTCATTACTGAAGTACGTTCTATTTGGGCGTGTGTTTCGAAGCTTTGATTTCACTCTTAACATTCAAACGAACTTTAAAAACAGCAAGCGCAACACAATAGTTGGTTCTGTTATATGCGGGTTAGAGTTAGGGAAAGAACGGAACATGGCAGGAAAAAGAACAGGAAAAAACAAAAAATTTGATTTTGTTACCAGCAGTGTCACTGCTGATTATGTCGATGACATTATTAAGTGTCTCATTCTTGAAAAGAACTATTAAGCAGCCAGAAGATAGCAGTTATTTCTTGATCTGCTGTTCATAAGTTACCAACTGATAAATTTTTGTGGTGTAGTTTGATAAATTATTGTTTTAATCAAAAATTTCCAAGAACGTCTTTAATGAAAATACCTCATGGGTTCAAGGATAAAGGACCGAGATAAAAGAGATGAAGACTCATTTGTCACATTTTTTGGAACAACAATAACATTATTTTCAACAAAATAATGTAGGTAACCCTGTCGAATAATCATTAGCCTATTAGTCAAGTTTTAAGTTCAAATAACTGAAGTACAAAAT
>BOPM01000078.1:375061-388879 GCA_022179025.1 Porites australiensis | reverse complement strand
GAAGATTTCCAGAAAGCCATAGAGTACCATGAACGACACCTCAAAATTACTAAAGAAGTGGGAGACAGGGCAGGAGAAGGAAAAGCGTATGGTAATCTTGGCAACGCCTATCACAGTCTTGGATATTTCCAGAAAGCCATAGAGTACCATGAACGATACCTAGAAATTTCAAAAGAAGTGGGAGACAGGGCAGAAGAAGGAAGAGCTGGAGATTTCTTAAAGGAATAGACTACCATGAACGACACCTTAAAATTTCGAAGAAGTGGGAGACACATACAGGTTGATCAGTCCACATGAAATGTAACATTCGTGATAAATTAACACATCTATCATACGTCTTTTATATATGAATTGGGAGAAGGGGCTTGAAAGAGGGAGGGGGTTTGATAATTTTCTTTCCCTGAAAAGTAGAGCTTATTAGAGAGGGGAGTCAATAAAGGATTTATGACATGCAAGTTTCTTTAAATCTAAAATAAGTCTAATCGTTGGTTGAAGTTACCAGTTTAAATGTAACACTTTGCTCTAATAGATTTAGAGCGTATTCTATTCACCGTATTCCGCGTCCCAAATAAGAATGAATGGAATAAATTCGCTAGAAATCCTGACTTGTTTTGGCTTTCATTGTATTGCAATAGCTACAAAACTGCTTGAAATAAAATATTTCAATCTGTATACTGTATATAGACTTGTAAATGGTTAAAAAATTACGGTACAGAAGAGGTTTGTAACAAAACTTTTGAGTATGAACTTTATAACGAGATCTTTCCCGAATTTGTCCACATTCTTAGGTCTCTTAGGATGCCCGTGTTGTACCGACTAACAGGCTGATTTAGCAACAGAACGGGAAATGCAAGGTATGTGGCCGCCAAGGCCCTGGTGTTGAGTTTAAAGTTCGCCTGATGTCACGGTCATCACGTGAATACGCATGCAAGCGATGCAACAATCATTACATTATTACATTCGATAATCCACGTTCGATACAGGTACACAAGTACTTTACTAAATGGGAAACTTTTCGATTCGCCTGGCCGGGCTGGAATCTATTTACCCAGGAAAGTGAAAGTAGAGCTTGATCTCAGCTTATTGCGGGACAAGTTTTCGTTAGGATACGAATGGTCTGGTGCATGACTGTATACACGCATTACTGTTTCAATGTATCTTTATAGGTGAAAGCAAACGTCTTATAATTCGCGGGCTAATTATAGTCTCGCTTGCCTAAGCAGCGAGACTCATAATGTGCAACACATTTTTCACCCGGGGGGGGGGGGGTACTCCCTTATATAGGCTATATAGGTATGTGCGGCGCCAAAGGGTATATTTTTGTAGCCGTTTTGGTCTGAAATAGGGTATTAATTTCGACTATTGTGGTCTGAAATAGGGCATGGTTTGTGCCCTTTAGTCTTCAATTGAGTATGTTTTTAGAAGAAACAACTTCTTCATCATTTGGCGATAAGACCATTTCCCTTTTAATGTTTACGCCAACCGTAACAGCTTGTCACGCGCTCCGGTCACGCGCCGGCTCCAGGGCTTCAGGTCTGAAATAGGGTATCAAATTTTTGATCAGGTCTGAAATAGGTCTTATCTATCTTTGCTAGGGTGCTACAAGACTATTCATGGTCTTAATGGCCGTAACTGTAATGATTATTTTGAACTTAATTGTTATGGTAAAACAAGATCAAACCATTCATTCAAATTAAGACAGCCATTAGCTAGAGTAAATTGATTTTTTGTACTCAAACTTTGTTAGAATTATTAAACGGTGGAACGCTCTTCCTAAAGAGATAGTGCACGAACAGGATTTCAGCATTTTTCGAAGTAAACTTAGAAAGTATTGTGAAATTTTGTAATTTTTTTTAGCCATTTCTTAGTTATTCTTAAATTTTACATTGCAGTATATTTATTTTATATTTTATGTAGGGAGCGTCCTCGATAGGGATAACCTCTGACGTTTCCTTTTATGTTGATCTTACATAATAAATAATTGATTTGATTTGATTTGATTTGAAATGTGGGAACTCTAACGAAAACTATTTTGATTACTTTCCAGTTCGATGTGACGAGCATCAACATAGTTGAGGAGTTTGGCTCGATACTCTACTGAATGGCCCAATCGAGACGGTCGTTTTGATTGGGCTAACTTCAGAAGGGAGTGCACATTGAAAGCATAGGGTAATGTCCGTCCAATTCTCGGAATTCACATGACGTCACCAAAATTCAAACAAAGAAACTACCGATTCTTCTAGGTTTCTATTTTCATGAGGTAATACAGCACCTATTGTAAACACCTTTATACAAACAAATTTACAAAGGGGCCTTCACCGTTTTGCGATAGAGGACGCATCGGGAGAAATGGCCATTGTTCTCGGGACATTTACTTACAGTCGGTGAAGGCTTCTAGGTCTGTCATATCGCTTATTGTTATTCTAAAATGATGAACAGGAAAGAGTCTTTTTCATTGGTTACTATGAACGTGCGGCAGTACTCTTCATCGTGGAGTAGGCGGGTGAAACTAACTATAGCCCAATCTCGCTATTGTTTTCCCTTTTGTGAGGCCAGATCACACCTTTACGCATTTTAATTACTCCTTACAGATAACTCACTTAAAGATGAGTCGAAAATTTTAGTTTCGTTTCCTCGCACTAGAGTCTTGACGGAGCTCTAACTGATCACTCTATAAGTAAGACGGCGGTAGAGAAAAAGTGGAGTCAAAAAAGAAGTCAGTTTGCCTTTAATAAATTACATGTGAACGAAGATAACGCACAACTAGAGTGATCAGTGCGAAGTTTAGAATCAGCCCTTTCGCATCGGAAGTTAGTCTCCTGAATACACCCGTCAGACGGGCAATAAAGAGATTGAAGTCAAAAAAAGAGGGACGTTTAATATAGACTAACGATAGCAAGAAATATTTATTGAAAAGTTGTGCCGCGCTCTATAAAGAGAATTGTAGGCTCTATCTAAATTTTCAGTCAAAACCAGAGTCGAAAATTGTCATATTCGCGCAGATGAAACCGCCAATAACCAATCTGAACCTAGATAAGCTTATAACATAACCGAAACTGTATAACTATGTAGTCAAGCGTGAATCAGATATCTTGAAAACAATTTTGTTGGAGTAGCAAACGCAAGCCGAAAGTGCTCTGATTTCTTTAAATTTTGCGTGCGACTGGCTTCTCAATGTTGTCTGCTGTTCAAAGCGACCCCGTATTGTTTTTTCAAGGCAACCATTGTTTCAACTAAGACAATGACTTCACTCCGACTGCCCGCTAACTTTAAACTTCATATTTTCAGAATTAAAAGTCTGCAAATTAATCGAGTCAAATTTTCGCGAAAAAGCTATCCACGTGTAGGTATGGTCTTTGTCTTAAATAATCCGCTCTATAATCTGAAGATTTCTGATTATTTTTGAAGAAATTCGATCATTAACTTGGACAAGGGTCGTTTTCCATACTGAAAATACTGTAAAAAAAAGCCTGATTTTCAATGTTAAAAGTCTGCACCCAATTCTCATTTATTTTACTTGAAATTTAGCTGGAATGATAGATTAATCCTTTATATTAAAGAATCCGCTCTATAATGTTAAAGAATTCATCTTTTTAAGTAATTAAGCCGTTTCCTTGGCAAATTCACGACTGATTAGCCCACCTCAATGGCTCATTGATATGCGTAAATGTCCGACAATTTCTCCCAATGGTTAGCCTGCGAGCAAGCTCTCCTGTTTGGGCAAGTGAAACGGGTCTCGCGAGAGCGCGCCTGGCTCGCGCGTTCTCGCGAGGCTCGCTTCGTTTGCCCAAACAGGAGAGCTTTCTCGCCGGCTACCCGATGGTTTGAATGTCCAGCCTTTTGCGTGACGCAGCGTTTAGATGACGGCCAGGAAAGCTCTTATGGGGGTAAAATATATTACCGACTTTGGAAGATTTTGCTATCAAAACATTCCTTGTCTCAGAATAAATATCGCTTTAATCGTTATGAGTGCTCGTTGAGAAACACCAAATAATATTTTTCCTTCGCAAGAAATGCTAGTTTCAACCTGAGTGGTGTAGGTCCTATACTGTGAAATACAACGCGAACCAATCATTGATAATTCTACGTATACGGTAGTGACTCAATTTGTATAGTGGTATGGTAAACTGTGTCGAAGGCCGCCTTTTTTAGATCAACAAGACGCTGTGGGCGCGTATATATGGGCGTCGCTGTACCAGGCGTGTGTGGAGTTATTTATGTGTATTAGGGATGTGTCAGTAGTCCAGTAGCGTTGTATATTTTACGAGTTGGTAATTGAGATGCGTGAGGGAGGCGTGCAGTTATATTGGACGTGAATTGGTAAGATAATGGCTGTAGTTTGTTAATCAGTGAAACTTGTTTCTCATAGAATTTAAAATTAACACTCCACAGGATTTTAATGCTAAAGGTGAAAGCACGCGCACGACACGCTTTCACTTTAAAGCAAAATCATTTATTTTAACAGGCTTTAGCACGCTTGCAATCTTGCCTCATTAGCAATTTCTTTTGTTTCAGAGGACACGCTTAAGACAATTAAGCGTGAGCATTGCGAGTCGAACAAAAGAGCGTGTTAAAGTTTCAAACAAAAGCCCCGTGCGAAAAAGCACAACACGCTTTCAGTGTGCGCAAAAGCACGCAAGGCGTGTTATCTATAAGCTAAATAAATTTCCTCTACAAAAAGGAACCGCGATCGCAGCGATAGTAATAAACAGTGATCGGTGGGACCTACTGGATTTATGGGTAGAACTTTATTAGCATTGCAAAATGAAAGTTCTTTCCAGAAATGCTATGAAGTCATCAGAAGTATTACGGCCTGCAATTATTTAAGTGTCTTAAGTAATCTGCTACACGGTCGTTTTAGTGTCGTTAGGCAACGCTCCTTCCACTGAAAACGGCTATGTAGCAGACTATTATTTAAGCGGCGCGAAAATAATTTTTTACTATGTCCCGCTAGTTTTAGGAAATCATCTATAAATTTTAGCCTTCCTCAATAGAAACTTCTAGGCAGTTTTTGTTTCTCCGATTTACCCTCGTTCGTCTCAGCATGCCTTAAAGAAACATATAAAACTAATTTATTCAACTTCATTTCTCTGTGCATTATTGCTAATAAATATTCCGGTGGCATAACTATAATTTTCAGGCGACATAACTTCAGTGGCTCGCATGCAATAGCAGGCCCCTTTGCGATTCCGGTGTACAGCCGACAGCCGGGGGAATTGGTTTACGCTGATCTCGCGTTAATTCCAGGCTAGACGACCATTAAGTGGTGATTTTCAAATGGCTACGGTTACTATCAAATTCCAAAAAGTCTCAGTTGGTATATTTGATTCACTTCGACCAGTTATCAATGCTGATTGATGCTGATCCGCTGAAAACCCAAGCCATTTTTATCATCTTAGCAGTTTTAGTAATCAAGAGTGTTCAGCGTGTCTTACCCAAACTGCACGCTAAGCGTTCTATAATTCGCACACTTACCGTGACATATGGCACAAAAAAACAAAAGGTCTAGCGTGTTCAATTTACCAAGACAAAGGCAAGTGTGTCCGTCTTTGTTTTTTCAATTTAATTTGCGCACATCCGTGATCTACAGCACGCTAAGGGTGTCGTGAGGGTGCTTTCACCTTTAGCATCAAATTCCTGTGGAGGGTCACATTAATAATGAAATAAAAGTGATTTTAGTTGTTGCAGTGAGTTTGGTTATGAAGGGATAGTGTACTTACAGAATGCTGAAACGAAGTGGTGGTTATTTTAAACGTTGTTAGGCTTTCTTTTTAGGATCCTTTTTTTGCTTATTTTTGATAATGTTTGTATGGAGAGAATATGATAAGACCAAACGTTCGTTTGATGTAGAGAAGGGGTATGAAGATGTTGGAGGGGTGGGGGTGGGGGGGGGAAGGGTGAAATTTTGTGTGTGTGATCGGGGGCTTTCAAAAATAGGTGAGGTCAAGGGGAGGGCGTAAAATCGGATTTGTTTCACCCCAAAGAGGGAACAGTGGGTTAAAGTATGTCCTCTTTTACAACTCATCAAATTCGAGACCGCATTTTCAGTGAAATATTAAGAATCAATTGTATCCAAATCTTCTGACTTAAAAAATTAGCATAATACATACGCGACGCGGTTTGAACTTTAAGATATCAGTTTTATGTGGACTCCTTTGTATTTTGTGTTTAATCTGTTTTAACACTTAACAGTTGATCCTTTCACTGTCAACGGTTACAATTTTAACATTGACGTAAAGAATTAGAACCATGCTGTCCGCAATGTATTTGATAGTGTAAACTGGTCCGCCTTCGCATAATTCACCTTATAATTGATTTTGAAGTCGGCCCTGAGACGGCCTCTCTTATGAAAACTGAGCTGAACTACAATCGCAAGTCTCAATCGCACATGACTCTAAGGGAGCCATGCCCTTGATTCATCGTCTGAGGCCACAAATTAACTTCACCATACGCTTGCACAAACGTTAGACAGAACGAAATGAATTAGAAATTCAGCTCGATTCTTGACGTTAAAAATAATTCTGGTAATACAAGAATTCATTTTCTGGACTACTCAGCGTGTACGAATGTTTTCACTCAATCTTCTCGTGCGTGAATATTTTTTGGTACTTTGTCCCCCCTCCTCCCACCACCACCACCATAACTTTTCTAATAACCCCACATTGGCTTTTGGTGATCATCCTTTTTTGTTTAGGTATTGAATCCCTGACTAAATCCCTGAGATTAATGGCATTCGCTTTTTTCAAGTCACTTCGACAAAACACACCTGGATGGGGAGCGGGAATAAGAATGATTTCTCCACACCATGCCCTTTAATTAAAATCTACTTTTATCAACTGACTACATAAACTAAACGTTTTTAGTCAATCATAATATATTCATTTGTGTCACATTTCTGCCTTGTCATTCTGAAGGAGAGGCGGCATGTGCAGGATATTTTTGATCAAGAGGATTTCAAAACCGTACCTACACTATTGAAACCGTTTTACAGTTTAAGCCTGAAATGCAGCCATTTTTGGGCAGCAAATTAAAAGAGCCAAAAATCTTCTCAGGTTAGCCCTTTCGGCCTTTTCCCAACCTTATTAATCACACTTTTTACTATCCCCAGTCTTCCTGTTTTAAAATCTAGGAAGACTGCACATGCAAAAAAACAAAAACAAAAACAAAAACAAAAAACACTGATTCCCCTCTCCCCTAACTAAAAGGGTTAGAATACCTTATTGTTGAATTTGTGATATTAATGTTGTAATGAATAATATTAAATTTATATCAGGCCTAAAAATGCTGGCAATGAGGGCGGGTGGATCCCCCATCAACAGATGAAAAGGCAAATTTTCAGCGATTGACACGGCTTCTGATGCGCGCTCTTTAAAGGAGAAGTTTGACAGTATCCATCCCCCACCCAACCTTCCAGCTGTGCTTAGCAACCCTGTAATAAGGACGCAACTCCAAACCCTTAGAACAAACAGAGTACTAACCCACCCCGAATGGAAAAGCCTTTACAACCCAAGTGGGACAGGGACGTATGGAAAATCGACCGATTTTGATATCAGCTTACTTTGTAAATTGCTTCGAGAAATATGCAGCCTCACTGCTCCTGCTACTGGATGGGACAACTTACCTGAGAGCACTGATCACAGTCTTGAGGCAGATATGGTAAGAATTAAATTTTACCGTAACAACATTTATCATCACAACCACAACATGGAGGTAAGAAACGTTGATTTTGAGAAGTTTTGGATGGAAATCAGTGAGGCCCTACTGAGAATTGCTAGCAGGATAAGTAGTGCAAAGAGAGATGAGTGGAAGAAGTCCATCGAAAACCTTTCGCGTGATTCACTAACACCAGATGCAAAAGAATGTCTTGTTGTCACCATCAAAGATCTTACAGCTGATAGGCCACAGTTCGGACAGGGCATCTTATAATTAATAGCGTAGTTCAAGCTACGCTTGTAACGACAGAGGTTTTCAAAAAGCTTTACCTCAAGAAGGTAACACTAAGAACCATTATTTCAGCGGAAGACTACTTATCAATGGTAAGATATTGGATAATGATTAGTAGTAAGAATGTGGCCTCAGAGGAAACACTTGTAACCTCGAAACTTGTTGAAACGACAGTTTTGGCTCACACACCTGAACCGCTCTTAACCGTCCTTGTGGATCCTTTTCTTTTGCGCCACTTGTGACGTCATCAGTTTTAACGATCATAGAGAACTCTGACATCATAGAGCGAAGAGATCGTTCTAACTATACCCGAATGGGCACGATTTGGTCAAGCAATGTAGAAAAAAAAAAAAACAAAAAAAAGTAACATTGACCTAAAAATTCCAATGAATATCTTGCTCTCATGTCTATCACTCTAAGAAACTTGTTACAAAAACAGAGTAGTAAAGTCACAAACATTTCCCGAAGTCTGAAATGATTTTACAGTCGTTTATATTGTGGTGAGACTTAACGGGGCTGTATCCTCCAATGTTTCTAAAGTGCCGATTGATATTTGCTGACTGCACACAAGGAGAGTTGAAAAGAAAACAAAACCGGGGCAGGGTCTCTCATAATTCCTCCTTTACAACAGGCTATCAAAGTGAATACATTATTATTCAGTTACGTCATTTTCTCGACCAAGGAGGGACGACTAAATTAAGGAGGATTTTGCTGTTACAGTAATATTTTGCAACCTTGTAGGGCTATATCTTCGCCTGCTTTTTTGCACACCACTTTCAAACTCGGCAAGTCAGCTAATTTTACGGCCCTCTTTCCTGTAGTGCTGATGGTTATTCACTACCTGGTCTGCAAAGTCTTCCGTAACCCTGTGGAGGGTTGTATTGGATTTAGTCTCTTACAAAAGGACCGCAAAGCGAATGACCAAGTGATATGTCGAGATATGGTATCTATTATGTTTGAAAGGGAAGTCACAAATTGTGTCCTTGCATCTTCGTTAGGTAAAGAGGAGGAGGCCATGCCGATTACCCAAGTTCAAGGATCACGCATCAGAAGCCGTGTCAACCGCTGAAAATTATAGCCTTTTCAAGGGGAGATAAGACGTTTTCCTTTTAATTTTTAAATGTCTAGGTCAAAAGAAGGAGACATAGCTGTTAAATGACTGATATGAATATCTATCACTTTTGACCCTATCAAAGGGAAGAGAAAGGGGATGTATGAAGAATTTTTATCCCAGGAAAAAATTCACTTTTATTTGGCAGTATTGTTCAAGCTCTCAAAATTTTACGGTCGTTTTTGTGGTTGGGGGACGTTGCGGGCCTACATCTTCGCTGGTTTCTGACTTGCAGAAAAAGGCAGAGAAGAGTCTATCGTAATTCGCCCTTTAGAGAAGGCAAGCAAAGCGATTACATGTAATGATGTAATGACTCAGTTGTGTCATTTTTTGACGGAGTTGATCGAAAGAAGGAGGATTCTAAACTACGTACGTACTGGGCGTTCACAGGCAACCAGTAATTATTCTTCTTTAGATTACCCAACAAACAAATAAGGCAACTTCAACATATAGTCCGATACAAAGTTCAGTAATAAGTTACATAACCAGGTATACAAAATATGCGTTGCGAGGAAGGAAAATCCTAGTGTCTGAAATAACCGCAAAGTTTTCCAGTTAGGCAATGGTCAATAAGAGTTACCTGTAAAGTGACTTCTAGCAACTTTCGTATTTCAAGCCGTTATTTTGTCACTCTCGCCTTTTTATGAACAGCAATACCCAATTTCTAGATAATCTCAAACAATCAACCAGTCTAGAACTGGGGAAAAACTTGATTCACATTTAAAAGGGTTCATGCACGTTATACGTTCCTATGTTGTTGTTACAACTATGGTTAAGGAGGAGGAACCTATCACCCTAACAAAACCAGTTTTACACTTCTACCAACTCACTAAACTATCACAAGCTCTCAGGTCAAATTGTAGAAAGCTCGGTTCATTGCTTGTAATTCCTGAGCAAAAATTAGAAAAATATTACTACCACGAATAAACTTGAACACAATAACGGAAAGGAGATGCTTTATGAGTGGAAGAGAACCATTGAAGCTTCGGCCGTGAAAGACTTCCAAGAATCACTGAAGAAGATTGAACTGGTTCATCTGTTGGAAGTTGAGGAAGCTACAATGTTGTATGATACTGAATTAAAAGAATAATCAAACATTGAGACGCATTACCATGCCTTTTTCGGGGATATGGGATAAGGGACTGATATCAGACAAGACACGTAGAGATTTTTCCAATGACTACTGTTTTTGATGAATAATACAAATAAGCTAACAAACAGCAGGTAACGAAACACTTGGAACAGATTGCAAGTCTTATTATCGAGAAAATCATTTCTCTTTTCAGCAGTACTAAATTTCCCTCACTGGATAGGTTATACAACCAAAGGTATTCGCGCTACACAATCACTGGGTCAACCAGCGATGTAATTTAGGACAAGTGTTTCTGAAAATGATTTTGTAGTTAGTTTTCACGTTGTAAAGTTCTTATCGTCTTTTAGTATTGATCGTAGTTGGGTGGAGAACCTCTCTTGGGGAATGAGATTATTAGCAATTATGAAGCTCTCTGATCTTGTTACATTTCATATTGCACTATTGCATTTCATATTGCATATTCCAATTTTGATACCTTCTTTCATCCAGTGCTAAATATTCATAACTACAATACAGGAAGTGCAGCAAATCAATCTTTTTACCTGCCTAGAGCTAGAACAAACTATGGAATATTTAATATTCGCTTTTAAGGACCAAAGGTATGGAACTCCCTAGGGAAAGATATAAAGTCAACCCCTTTTAGTAAATTCAAAAAATAATAACAATTATAAAATTGCTGTGCCAATATTAATGTTACTTTGGTTTCTGATTTCCCTAGAGTAACGAGTTTCTTCCCTGCTTTTTCTATGATTCATTTGAATGCTGCTTTAGGTTTGATTTTTCGTTTGTTGTATTCAGCATTTCATTCCTAATATATTTGTTTTTCTTTCCTTGGCTTGTAAAATTTGTTTGATTTATTTCTTTTTTTAGTTCTAAAGATAGGAGTGCATGTTTGAGTCGTATTTGAGTGTTTGTGTGTCATTCCGACCCTAATATTGTAATTTGCTCTATGTAATTTGGCTTCCTAGACTTGTTAACTCTCTAAGCTATTTTAGGAACCCAACACCTCTTTTAGCTATAATTTTTGTTCCATGTGAATTTAATGTTTCTTAAGTATAAGGGGTCAATAAAAGTTGTTGTTGTTGTTGCTCCCGGGCAGTTACTCCCATAAATTTGGGATAGGTGTGTGCCGCTTAGGGTCTTAGGCCAAGAACCTATTTAAGGGTGAGATAAACGAAAACTGACACCCTATCTAAGGCCCAAGCCGAAAAAGACTCCCCATTTAAGGGCAAAACAAAGGATACAAAATTAATTAAATTTCTTTCATTATGCTAACAGATGATTTGTTTCTCGCATAGGTGGGCATTAATTCATTTTACGCACTAGAATGTTGCTGATGCAATTTGGCTTCTGGCAACACAATGCCAAAAAGGGCAAAAATTACACCCTATTTAAGGATCGAGGCCATCAAAAATCATACCTTATCGGGCGGCACATACCTCAACTGAGGGAGTTTATTGCTCACAACCACGCTAAAAAAGAAAACACTTTTTAAAGCAAAAGTTTCCTCATAGCTTTAATTTACAATGACTTTTGCCTTTTCTGGGCAGATAGAAACAAACAGTTTAAATGAGAAGTTATAGTTTAAGCCTCCTGTCACTACGTCATCTGATGTGAAATGGGTAAGATAGCAAATCATGGAAAAGGCTGTTTTTAAAAAAGGAATAAATAACCCGCGATTCGCTTTAACCTCAAGCGGGAACTTATTCAATAATTGTAACGGGTCAGATTTTACAAAATGCTGGCAGTCAAATTTGACGAGATTTTCAAGCTCATTGCTCCCCCAGCAACGTTGCGGTTTAGGGCTCAAATGTCCCACTGAGTTCACTGCATCTGATAAAAAATACGCATAACTGTCATCAATCTTTCCTTATTGATTAGATTCGAATTAGATAGAATACATTTAAAATTGAATGTAAAATTTAGAAACGTTGAAGTTGACGTAGCCTTTCCTCCATGGTATTCCCGTGTGGGGCACTGAACTCCAGTTATATTGATGGACAGTTGGAGTGAAGAATTATTAGATAATTTTACTTTCTAAGTCAGATCTTAAAGAAAATAACTAGCCTCTATGATATATTATTTCACTTTTAACTGTTTTATAAGTATCATTTTCATTGCAAGCAGTATACTTTTCAGGGCCTCTTCAATTGAGCCTGGGTACCGGGACGAATTTCGCCTTGGCTTCATATGAGAAATTTCAGCCCGGCTGCCGAGATAAGTAACTGCCAAAGGTCCTGGGGACGAGTTCTGGCGCCAAATTTGAGAAACAAAGTAAGCATAACGAAACACCAAAATTATAACTTTCGCGCCTATCATAGATTCGGCAACTCCTAAAGCTGTATCACTGCAGTTAAATGGGATATGATGTGGAAAATACGGCAGGCAATGCAAGACGACGCCGTCCGGACCGTGAACAGAGCCAGCCCGCCCTCTCATATGAACAGAACGAAATTTTTACAAAGGATTTAGAGGTAAGGCGAAATCTCGGAAACCGGGCAAGCCTGTCATCCGGGATCATAGGAAAAGGCCCTATAACTACTCTGCAATGTTTGTTTAGCTAGTATTCTTCTACTACAAGTCACGACTTGTCCGGTTCTCTTGTATCGAGGACCCTAAAACGTAATTACTGAGTCTACTATTGAGTTTTAAAATATCATTACTTGTACCAGCTAGTTAAGTGTTATTTAAAGCATATCATCA
This sequence comes from Porites australiensis, assembly GCA_022179025.1. Taxonomy (NCBI): domain Eukaryota; kingdom Metazoa; phylum Cnidaria; class Anthozoa; order Scleractinia; family Poritidae; genus Porites; species Porites australiensis. The sequence goes on along the minus strand of BOPM01000078.1, from coordinate 376,028 downwards.
ATTACCCTAACAATTAGAAATGAAAAGACTGAGGTTGCCTAAGAAGTTGACTATTTCTTAGTATTTTAAATAAAATTTGTTGTTGTTGTTGTTGTTTTTTGTTGTCGAAATGTCTTTCAGTGTTAGCGGGGAAGTGAAAAACAAAATCGGATTTGATAAAGTCAATTCAACATCTTAAAAAATTGATCTATCAACTCAGTCGATAAAAGCAACTTTTTTAAAAAAGTATTCTATAATTTAGTAAATTATCGGGCAGATCCGAGAAAAGGTTCATAGAATAAGAGCACTTGGGTGCTGGTACCGGGCAAGGCGCCCAAGAACACTTTATTGTAATATAAACACACCCTTTTTTAAGTGTGCCAGTGCCAAATTACAAGGTCGAGACGATGTTCTCGAGCACTAAAGTGAGCACAAGGTTCCAGCGTGCTCGCGTCTTCTGTCAGTTCCAAGGAAACCCACTGCTTTACGTAACCATTAGACTTTCTACAAGTCCGTTTTGGTTGTGTCATCTGTAACGAGGGAAAGCGGTCAACTTACTCGCGCGTCGCTCACGTTTTCGCGACTTCGTCTGCCCGTCTGCCGAGCGGGAGGTCGTGGGTTTAAACCCCGGCTGGACCAACACTCAGGGTCTTAAAATAACTGAGGAGAATTTTCTGCCTTTGTTGTAACATCTACAAATGGTTGGACATTCTAGTCTTCTTGGAAATGGACAAAACTCCGTAGGCCCCGCCGTCTTACAACTGTTCTGATTCTTGTGGGGCGTAAAATAACCCACACTGCTGTTCGTAAAGAGTAGGGGGCGTCGAACCCCGGTGGTGTGGTACAACCTTTCATCGGCTGGGTGGGTAATGAAGGGGTTGATAGAGGAGCCTATTAATTGCAGGGACGTACGTCCTGTTTCATCCCCCGTCACCGTGTCGAGTCACCGTGGCGAATTCAATAGAGGGTTGTGAAGGGGGGTACCAAA
>BOPM01000078.1:352208-372774 GCA_022179025.1 Porites australiensis | reverse complement strand
AGCAGCGGGGAAATTCAGACGGGGGGCAAGCCCCCCCCCCCCCCCCCTCTCTTATGAAAACTGAGCTGAACTACAATCGCAAGTCTCAATGGCACATGACTCTAAGGGAGCCATGCCCTTGATTCATCGTCTGAGGCCACAAATTAACTGCACCACACGCTTGCACAAACGTTAGACAGAACGAAATGAATTAGAAATTCAATCTCGATTATTGACGTTAAAAATAATTCTGGCAATACAAGAATTCATTTTCTGGACTACTCAGCGTGTACGAATGTTTTCACTCAATCTTCTCGTGCGTGAATATTTTTTGGTACTTTGTTCCCCCTTCCCCCACCACCACCATAACTTTTCTAATAACCCCACATTGGCTTTTGGTGATCATCCTTTTTTGTTTAGGTATTAAATCCCTGACTAAATCCCTGAGATTACTGGCATTCGCTTTTTTCTAGTCACTTCGACAAAATACACCTGGATGGGGAGCGGGAATAAGAATGATTTCTCCACACCATGCCCTTTAATTAAAATCTACTTTTATCAACTGACTACATAAACTAAACGTTTTTAGTCAATCATAATATATCCATTTCTGTCACATTTCTGCTTTGTCATTCTAAAAGATAGGCGGCATGTGCAGGATATTTTTGATCAAGAGGATTTCAAAACCGTATCTACACTATTGAAACCGTTTTACAGTTTACGCCTGAAATGCAGCCATTTTTGGGCAGCAAAAGAGCCAAGAACCTGCTCAGGTTATTCCTTTTTTCCTTTTGCCAACCTTATTAACCACTCTTTTTACTATCCCCAGTATTTCTGTTTTAAAATCTAGGAAAAGACTGCACATGCAAAAAAGAAAAAAAAACCACTGATTCCCGTCCCCCTAAATAAGAGAGTTAGAATACCTTATTACTGAATTTGTGCTATGAATGTTGTAATTAATAATATTAAATTTATTCCACGCCTAAAAATGCTGGCAATGAGGGCGGGTGGATCCCCCAATTGTTTTTATGCCAAACAGCAGAACCTCACCATCAAATTGAAAATTGACCGCTAGGTTCGAATTCACAGTCTATCCTCTGTGGACTACCCCGCAAGCTTACCTTTTACTCACGTGCTTTGCGTTTTATCGGCTATAAACGCTTTCCCGAATATTACTTTAAATTTGTGAGATTTTACGAAATTATTCACCAAAAGATAGATTTAAAGCGTTGGAGTACATACAGATGTCCCTTTAATTGAGAGTCCGAGGCTTTTATTTGCTGAACAAACGAGGAAAAAAGAACTGTCACAAGATTGCTTGGATGGATTGCTGAGATCGCAGCCTCACACGTTGCGGACCGCAAAGGAAACGCTTTCGTGGAAAAAATCGTAAAAAAATACTATTCACCGTACCCCGTCTTTCTCCATATTGAAGCACAGTTATCTCTGAAAAATGCTTGGTTACCCCCAGTTTTCTTTTTGGATTTCAATAGCCCCTGATATGATCTACTTGTCTCATATAGTCATTATCTGGGAAAGATTCGAACCAATCCCCTTCAACTACAAGGCCCGCAATGCATTGTAGGCCAAAAAATAAATTTGCGATACCGCGAAAAATAATTCTCGGCCCAATGAAAAAATAATTCTCGATACACATTACAAAAATAATTCGAAGTACCACTGGAAATTAATTCTTGGTATGAATGAAAAAAGTATTCGTATAATATTAAAACCGAAAATAACTCATGTTGCTAATAATGATTACTAAGACGCTGAAAAAAGTATTGTTCAGTGATGACAAAAATACACAACAGGGCCGAGTTGTTCAAAGCTGGGTTAAGATAACCCAGGGTTAGTGCGAGATTTGAATTAAGATTTGAAAGCTTAAAAAGCAATTCAATTTTACTTCTTTTTGTCCACAGGTTGATGATTGGAAGCCCTAAAAATAAGAGAGAAAATTATCCGAGAAAATGCTTTTGAACAAAAGAAAAAGAAACCAGGGTTAAACTTAACTCCAGGTTAAGCGCTAACCGGCCTTCGAACAACTGGGCCCTGGCCCATAATATTTGCTACAGTTGAATTAAAATTCACTTGCGGTGCAATTTTATTGTCATGATTTTGACCAGAACGAGCCTCCATAATATGACTGTATTCCTTTGTTATTAAACTTCCTTGTGTTAATCCGACATCCCTGCGTACTGATAGTCAGTGAATAGTTATCCTCAAAACGTTCGAACTCGTAACATTGAATTCCATGCTCAACGTAATTGCCTCCATACTCATGCCTTACATATCTTTAATAAGTACATGAGACTGTTATGCTGTTTTTGAAGCCTGGGGTAAAAAAAAAAAATAGAGAATACTTTTTTTCACTGTTTGTTTTGTTAGCCATGTTACGCAAACGTTTAGACTCAAGTCAATTTAGAAGGATCTGTATCATGGAGTCACCAGAGCATAACTGGGCTAATATCTCATCAACAATTTTCCCTGAAATGCTAGTTTTTGGCAAGTAGGCCTCTTAGATGTTGCTCTTTTCAGAATATCCTGACAAATCCCACAATTTCACAAATTAACACCTTGGCCAGACTGTTTCGAACGTCGTGCTACTGCCTTGCTAAGCTGGCTTGACACCACGACTTGGTTTCAGACGTCGAATTTAATTCAGTCGAATGGAACGGCTGTTGCCGAAAACAAAACACAAAAATAAAGAAACGGTTTAGCAAACTTTTGAATGTATTCTAATGTATATTTTATTATTTATGAATTGAGTTCGGCACGGCGGTAGCACAATGTCTGAAACCAAGTCGAGCTACTGCCGTGTAGCACGACTTGGTTTCAAACGTCTCCCTACTACTAAGCTAATGTTAAGTTTAATTCGATCAAATGCTTTCGGCGCGTCAATACTCCCAGGATATATAATGTCTCACTATTCCTCCGCATTTGCAGCGTCTTGTTGATATTGAAGTCGGCCCTGAGACGACCTCTCTTACGGAAACTGAGCTGAACTGCAATCGCAAGTCTCAATTGTACATGACTATAAGGGAGTCGTGCCTTTGATTCATCGACTGAGGCCACAAATTAAGCGTACCAAGCGCTTGATTCGTTCAGACAGAACGAAATCAACCCAGAAATTCAATCTCGACAGTAATTTACATAATTATGAGATTTGGGGCCCTTTCCATTCAACAAAAATTCCGGTTTGCAATTTTGGAAATTATACGAGCCCAATGGAACGGTTTGACTTCATCCAACTTTATTTTTGCACGGTGACATACGAGACTAGCGAAAATATGACACTTTTCGCAGGAAACAAACCGTTCTATTTATAAATCTACTCGGGAAAGGGTTGACTCAAGAAATCAGTGAGGAAAGAGGCTGTTACTGAATGGGCTTCTGATAATTTTTTAATATTTCTTTGAATGCAACCCTAAAAGAGAACTTTACGGCTAAATATAATGGCGTTTTGCTCAGAACACCTTAATTGAGACCAAATTCCGAAAGTCACACCCGTACCCCTAAGCGAGACGACGAGTATCCCCGCCCCTTTCATATAAGAGTTTCCCCCGGGCTCTTGTATTTTTTGAGAGAAAAATAAAATAGTTGTAACGAATTGTAAAGTGGGAAGATAAACAATATTATAACACTGATAGAGACAGCAGCTGAGATTCTTATTGATTGAAGTGTTTGATTTTGATTTCTCAATCTTACAAGTACCAAAAGCACATCAAGTTTTAAACTTCCTTACTACTACCCACTACCACCACGTTCCCGAGGCATTTTTCACCCTTCCCTATCGAACGCGTTCCCCTAATTTGCAATTACTATTAGTATATTGAGATGAGTTGTTTAGAATCTAGAAGTGGAAAGGATGCTTCTTTAACGTCCCAGCTCACTGTTTAGAAATTGAGGTAAGTTTGTCTCGAAGAGAATGTGATCAGAAAAATTTCAAAATCCATGTTGTTGGTAATTAAGCATCAGTTCTGTACAGATTTCATCTTATGTTACATTTAATCGTATTCTAGAACATGAAAGGGAAGGAGAGGAAGTATGCGATGCTGGATTAGTTTCGCCCCAATTTAGTTTGTAAGAGGGAACAGTGGGCTACATATGTCCTTTCTTACAACTTATCATACTTGAGATCTCATTTTCAATGAAATATTGAGCTTCAATTCTATTCAAATCTCCTGAGAATATGTCGTAAAGATTAGCATAACGCATACCGCGACGCAGCTCGACTTTTAAGATACCAATTTTATGTGGACTCCTTTGTATTTTGAGTTTAATCGGTTTTAACACTTAACAGCTGATTTCCTTGCACTGTCAACGGCTAGAATTGTCCCATTGATGCAAAGAATTACAGCCATGTTGCTCGCAATGCATTTGATGGAGTAAACTGGTCCTTCGCATAATTCACCTGATAAATCATATTGAAGTCGGCTCTGACACGACCTCTCTTATGGAAACTTCAATCGCAAGTCTCAATCGTACATAACTCTAAGGGAGTCGTGCCATTGATTTATCTTCTGAGGCAAAAAAATTAACTGCACTACGCGCTTGTGCATACGTTAGACAGAACGAAATGAATTAGAAATTCAATCTCGACAGTAATTTACATAATTATGAGATTTGGGGCGCCTTCCATTCAACAAAAATTCCGGTTTCCAATTTTAGAAACTCTACGAGCCCAATAGAACGGTACATTCCGGTTCCACAGACCCGATCAAAGCCACCGCGCGTTGGTTATTGTTTCTGAAAGCAGGATACAAAAGAGCGGTACTGGGCCCAACTATAGATATGTCCCGATTGCGCTGGGCACTTTTTCGGCACCTTTTTTATATTTCCAGCACTCTTGAGCACTTTCTTAACTTTTGAGCAGAATTTGAGCATTTTTTCGCGGTTTTTGGGCAACATTTAAGCACTTTTTTTTTTTTTACAGTTTTCCACATGTTTAATGCAATATTTTGTCTTCGAAACGTTTTCAGTGAGCCAAGTAATTCTATTATCATGAATTTGAATAATTCCACCCTGTCGCCTGACTGTTGCGTCATCATGAAAATGCACATTATTCTATTAACCGGGAACAGTCGATTTTGATTAGCTCATGTGATGCCTCGATATAATACATCGAAAAGAGACTAATAACAGTTGTAGCTATACGGTGATACGTTAAACTCCATACGGTTCTGTGTTGCTGTGGGAGTGCTTGAGAAACTATGCTGACTTTACAGTTGAAGAGTTTGACTGGGTCGATCTTGGGTTTATATCTTAATAAAGAGTTTTTTTTTTTTTCAAAAAACATTCATTTGGTGTTTCACTTCTCTGGTCACCTGTTAGAAAGTCGAGGGTTAAGGCTTTGATAAACTAAGAATATTTATGAACATCTGCTAGGAAATAATTAAAAACTACGAGCATAGTTAATTGAGTGGAATGGTTGTGAAACCCGTCAGACTCCTTTGTTATATGTTTTTGTGGATCTGAAAGTGCACAACGTTCAAAAGAATTCCTATCATTTTGATTGTATTGACCAATAAAAACGTTCCATTAATTTATTCCGTAACAATTTGCCAACAGAAAACAAAGGATTGTGCACTTTCACGGTGCTTTGAACATAAACTGCAGCACTGTTGTTTTTATCAGTGATGTTTGCCGCTTTTCATAACCAGTCTCCTCTAATAACTATGCTACGAGCAAATTTAGAGCACTTTTTTCGAAAATTTGAGCGCTTTTTTGCTATCTTTTGAGCACTTTTTGGCGAATTTTTATGCGCAATCGGGACATGCCTAGGGTCATCCATTTTGTCAAATGGAAAGGGACATTTCGGTCGGATCGAACGAAATGTTCAGACCGGTCAAAGTGGACCACCTTCAAAGCTGGTACTGAATATTCCGGTCGGACCAAACCGAAATGGTCCGTTTCCGGAATTTTGGACCCTTGTATTCTAGGGACAGATCATTAGGGGGGTGGTGGAGAGTTATTGAGTCAGGGTTAAAGGGGCTGTGTCATGGCAGTCCAGTTCATTTTGCTTAATTTTACCAATTACTCGCCCTCAATCACTATGGAACTTAAAGTAAGCAAAGAAATTACATGTAAATGACAAAATCAGAGATCAGTGACAAACAAATATGTCTCCTGAGCATTATTTTTGAAGTTGCAAGCAGCAGGGATCAACTTTAAAAAACTGTTAAACTGAACAGTTTTCAAAAGCCATAATTTCAATCCGTTTCAATCTTCTTCAGTTTTGCCCATCCGTGGCATCTGTTGTTTCTGTTACGTTATTTTAACCTTCCTTTAAAGTTTTAAGCGGTTATTTTTATGTTTCTCTTAATTTAACGGGCATTTTGTAATTTTCTAATTTGGCTGAATTTCGTGACACAGCTCCTTTAAGGTTAGAGTTGTCAATTTCCTTTCACGGATTATTTTGGTCAAAATGTCGAGCATGAATATTTTTTCTTGACGTTAAAAATAATCCTGGCAATTGGCAAGAATATTTTTTTCTAGACTACTCATCATGCATGCACAAATTTTTTCAGTCAGTTTTCTCGCGCGTGAATATTTTTTTGGTACTTTGTACCAAACTTTGTACTTTTTGGTACCAGGATGAGGGGCCAGGATAAGAATGATTTCTCCACAGTATTTAACCCACTTTCATCAACTGACTATATAAACTAAAATTTTTAGTCAATTATAATATATCCATGTGTGTCACATTTCTGCCCTATCATTCTAAAAGACAGGAGCATGTTCACGATATTTTTGAGAGAGGATTTCAACACTGTCTACACTATTGAAAGCGTTTTACAGCTTAAACGTGAAATGCGCTCATTGTTGGACAGAAAAAAAGCGAAGAAACTGCTCAGGTTATTCCTTCCAGACTATTGCCAACCTTATGAATCACTCTTTTTACTATCCCCAGTCTTTCCGTTTTAAAATGTAGGAAAGGACTGCACATGCAAAAAAAAACCACTCCCCCCTCAAAAAAAAGAGTTAGAATAGCTTATTGATGAATTTGTGCTATGAATGTTGTAATGAATAATATCAAATTTATATCAGGCCTAAAAATGCTGGCAATGAGGGCGGGTGGATCCCTCTATTGTTTTTATGGCAAACAACAGAACCCCCCCATCAAATTGAAAATTCACAGTCTATCTTCTGCGAACTACCCCGTTTGGTTCAAATTTTCGTCGTTAACATTATCCAAAGCTCTTAGGTTTGTGAAAAGATTGAACAGGACCGCTGTCAAATTTTGAAGCACTATCCAAGTATTCAATAAACGTTCCGTTTGTTCATTTATTGGCATTGCTGTAGATGCCAGCTCTTCAGAATTCCTTAAAGCGATACTCTAGGGAAGTGTTCTCACTAGGTGAGCGATAGTCGACCCACAAACCCATAACATGCATTTTCAGTACAAATTTGTACTCAGGTACAAGACGTATGTATTTTGTATGGATTTACTTCTTTAGAAGTCACTTGGTTTTACTAAGCTAACTTCAATTCTCGATCCCGTTCCTACCCGGGGTTTCCAATTAAATTGACTTGGGCTAAGACTATTATGCTGGTAAACTTTCCACCTACCCCTCAACACAGTTTAAGTAACATTGTATTTTCTGTCACTTTTTCTTTAGTCTCACAAATGATATTGGCATAGAAATGGCTACGGGTTCATCACCATCAGCGGCAGATGAAGCCTTACGTACAACAGATGAAAAGGCAAATTTTCAGCGATTGACATGGCTTCTGATGCGTGGAGGTCTCGCACTTTTAAAGGAGGTGTTTGACAGTATCCATCCCCCACCCAACCTTCCAGCTGTGCTTAGTGACCCTGTAATAAAGACGAAGCTCCAAACTCTTAGAGGAAACAGAGTCCTTACCCACCCCGAATGGAACTGCCTTTACAACCCAAGTGGGCCAGGGACGTATGGAAAATCGACCGATTTTGATATCAGCTTACTTTGTAAATTGCTTCGAGCAATATGCAGCCTCACTCCTCCTGCTACCGGATGGGACATTTTGCCTAACAGCACTGATCACAGTCTTGAGGCAGACTTAGCTAGAATTAAATTTTACCGTAACAAAATTTATGGTCACAACCACAGCATGGAGATGACAAATGCCGATTTTGGGAAGCTTTGGATGGAGATTAGTGAGGCACTATTAAGAATTGCTAGCAACATAAGTAGTGCAAAGAGAGATGAGTGGAAGAAGTCCATCGAAAGCTTTTTCCATGAACCACTAACACCAGATGCACAAGAAAATGTCTTACAACTTCAGTTATGGTACAGAAAAGAAATGGAGACTAAAGACAAAGTAGAAGAGCTAACAGAAGAGGTCAAGCAGATGAAAATTAGTCAAGACCAAATGCTCATGTATATTCACGTCCTTTTAGAAAAGGTTGTTGAAGGAAGTGTGTCTTCTGTACGCAATAATGAAAAACCTCTGGACTTCTGGTCTGTTGTTTGTTCTTTCAGAGATTCATTTTATAAACTGTTTGAATATCTGAAATCAAAAGTTGGAGTTGACGTTCACGACTACAGACTAGGCAGCTTGATCGTAACAGTCTCCTGCAGTTCTGTAGAAGTTCTTGAGGAATTGTGGAAGGAGTACCGGACAGGGAATCTTAATGAAATGGTTCAGGCTACGCTTGTATCGGCCGAGGTTCTTGAAAAGCTTGAACTCAGTGACGTAAAACTGAGAACCATTATTTCAGAGGAAGACTACTTGTCATACAAAGATTTTTTGAAAAACAGATCAGGTAATAATAAGATATCTTTAAGTGGCTCTTAAAAGCCACTGGTTAATAACTAGGGGTTAAAAATTGTGGCCTTAGAGTCACTTAACACTTGTTAATGTACAACTTGTGACATTAGTAGTTTTCACTCCTTCGCTATTTTTAGTATTCACATATGGGATATTAGCAGATCGAGTGTGTGTATGCGTGCAGAATAAGAAAGAAACAAAAACTCAAGTGAATCGATATAGCATGAACAAGGAATTTTTATTTACATATTACCCTTTCATTAAGATGTAAGCTCCAAATATTTCATGCGTCGGGGTCTATTTTGAGAAGTGATGAACATAATCACCAAAAAATTACACTGAGCAGTGTCCCACCTTGGTGGTTTTTACCGGGTGGTTAGATTATTTGTATACTGGGAACATCAGCCCTAGAAACAAGTAAGGTAGATAGTATTATAACTGTAGAAACGTGATATTCTGATACGCATTCATATAGTACTGAACTTTAGAGCTGGAATAATCAAACATAGAGACGCATTACCTAATCTGCTACACAGCCATTTACTAAAAACGGCAGTGTAGCAGACTTCGCATTGCCATGCTTTTTTCGGGCAAATGTAAAACTTTAAGACCCACACTCCACGGTCGCTGTTGCTAATCGTGGTGACTAAACAGAAGAGTAATAAGGCGCTTGTTTTGATCATGTGCCGCTGCATCCAGAGCGGGGTACAATTGCTGAATTGCATCACGATTGGGATACATTGACTAAATTAAATAATTTAGTCAAGGCAACGTGGCTAAGAATCAACCAATGGCAGTCTGTTTATTTTTAAATAAAATTAAAATTGGGGAAAGCCAAGGAATATATTTTACAATATCAACATAATTTGCCAAGGTTTTAAAATTATGTAAATTACACTCGCTGATGCAAAAAAAGCCCTTGAACGACGACTACGAAATTGATATTAATCCAATCTCCGAAATGCCGTTTCGCAAACAGCACAATCACACTTTTGACACTTTCTAATAGCTTTAAGATAATTCCTCAAGGCTTAAGAGGTGAGTAGGGACATGGGAAGATCTTTGCACTGAAAAGTTTACTTTCATTTAGTGATAATGTTCAACCTGAAAAGTCTTATGTCATCCGGGAGAAAACAACTTCGAATTTTCCATTCGATGCAACGCTTGGTGGGCTGATATTGATTCCTCTACAAAAATGTTTAATATGCATGTCTGTAGGTTAAAAAAAAGAAAAGTGAATCTACAAAGAAGAGAATGGACTCAGTTTTGCGCAACTTTCTCATATTTTCCAGAAGCCATTTGCTACTTGTACCATTTTCCTGTACAGCAATGTCCAATTTGTGGACAATATGAAGCGATCAAAAGCAGTCGGTCTAAAATTAGGGTGAAATTCAAAAGGTTTATTTCTGCTGCGGTTACACAGGGCCATTCAAAAAAGCTAATGCTCGTTATACGTGCGCATATGTTGATGTTGCAGCCAAGGTGGAGGAACCCAGCAGTCTGAGGGCTACAAAAGTTTCCCACTACCAACTCACTAAGCTTTCAAAAGCGCTTGGGTCAAACTGGAGAAAGCTCGGTAATTCCCTTGGAGTTTCTGAGCAACAACTCGAGTATATTAGCAAACGGAATAAACGCGAAAATGATAAAGGAAAGGGCATGCTTGATGAGTGGAAGAGAACAAGTGGTGACGCTGCTCCGCTGGAAGCCGTACAGGAAGCACTGAAGAAGGCAGAAATGGATGATCTGTTGGATATAGTTGCAGGTACACATTCTTATGATCACAGAAAAGTAAGCAAGCAGTTAGGAATGGGACTAGGCACACAATACCACGAAAGTAATAGCACAATACTTCATATATGCTCATGTTCATTATCAAATTTTGATTTTGAGAGTAACAATCACAATCGTTTACTGATCAGCAGCTGACATGAAATCAAGTGAAGACAGTAGGTGTTATTTCTGAATGAAAACTAGATGCTGCGTCGAAGGACCAGTTATACAGTTAACACAAAATTTATTTTTAACATGAACTGAGTTTTAAAAACAGTAAATCTGACGAGCGTGGCCTTACAAGAAGACAGGAATGGATTATCTTTGTTGAGCTATTTTGAAAAAAATAGCTCATATGTCAGTGGGGTGAGCGCATGTATCTTTGTGTCTTTGTGACTTAGTGGCTTTGTATGTTCGCATGTTTGTTTTAGGGGCCAATAAGGTTGAAAGTACTATCAGTTGATGTTTAGGAACCAATGAGATCTTGACATCTATTAAACATGGCACAAGAGCACTTTGAGACCGCCATCTTGATTCTTCACAATTTTTCGTCTTTTATTACGGCCACAGGAGTTTAGAAGCATTACATTAAATATGTCGTGACTTGACTTTCCCTGGCTCCAGCATATTTACTTAATGAATTTAGCCACGCCCGCGATTTCCATTTATATAACACGCGCCATAGAGATTTGCTCCGTCTGCCGCTAGCGCGGACAACTAAGTTCCAGGGCTCCTTCAGGTTCAGCGGAGCCAGGATCTGGAACACGCTTCCTCTGGCCACGAGGAGCGAGCATGATTTACGTATGTTTGGGTTGGGCCTAAAAAGGCACTTTAGATGCAAGCCAAATCGAGCCTCCAATACTTCGGCTATACTTAGTTGCTCCAATGTGTACAGTGATGCAGCTGTTTAAGGGTTCATATTTTAGTGTGGACGCTGCTTGAAGACATTTCTGTCCTAATTCGGCTATCGCGAACGGTACAACGCGTGGTCACGTATTTATGAGTTCTGTTTCACCTGCTTCAAGGTAAAGTATAAAAGATCATATATTTTCAAAGCTCTTCCAGGGGCGTAGCGTCCTTTATGCAAATACACAAGTGCGTATTTGAGAAATTGGTAGGATTTTAAAAAATATTTTCGATTATAAGTAAAACCCATTTGCAGTGTCGTGACTTGACTTTGTATTGTGCAAATTTTTTTCCTGTCTGTCTCGCTGTTATTCAGCATCGTTTTTACAGCTAAAATACAACAGTTTGAGTAGTGGAATGTGATAAATTTGAAGCATCCTTGAAAAGTTTGCCTTCGGGCTATCCCGCAATACATTGCAGTATTCATGAAAATCTTGGAAAAGAATCGACCCTGACTGATTATCATTCTTTTTAACATTTATGTGGAAAGTTTTCCCACTCAAAAGCTTTTATTTATTTTTAGTTTTCTCTCTCTTCATAAATGTCGAAAAAGTCCATCAAAGACTACTTTAATGTCGCTCAACTGGAAAATCATGGACCAAACCATACCCACGATAATCCACGTAAGGTGAAACAAACTATTAGGTGCACATTTGGCGCGGTGTCAACAAGAATTAGGAAATTTACTCCTAGCGAACAGATGCAGCATTTTTTTCAATGACAAACTTTAGAGATATTCAGAACGACTGAAAATAAATAAATGCTGACTATCAGATGCAATTGTTTGTCTAAGCGTGAGGAAAATCTACACAAACATACACATACCGCAATTCTTCCAACCGATGCTTTTAATCATAAACTCCAAATTTCTGCGCAAAAAGGCGCCTCACCTTGTGCTGGTAAGCATTCCAGTACCAGCTCAAAGAAAAACGTTTTAAAAGCTTTTTTGATATCGGGTTGTATTCAGGTAAACAAGCCTGTAAACTGCCAATTATGTATTAAAGGAAAGCAAAAACGTTATTTTGTACAAAGTTTGTAAAACCATATGGACCTGTGTGCGCACTTGTCAAAATGGTCTCGCTACGCCCCTCTCTTCCAATGAAACAATAATTGATATTTAGATTTGAACTTTAATTCGAAAGTATGCGGCCTATAAATTGTGATCTTAGAGGTTTGAAAGGCAGCTTATTTTTTTGAAAGCTGTACCGAACTTGTTAATCCTGCAAGCTTTATTCTCTCGCTTATAAAGTTCAACATACCTTTTTCATTCCGGCAAAAATAAAAAAAAAACACACACACAAGAATAAGTGAACAACATGATTCATCCTTCCTGCTCACTAAGTATTATAGTTATTGAAAAGTGTTTTATTTAGTAAACGGGTGCGTAACATAAGTAGAAACAGTAGCGTTAGGGAATAAAATTGGAAGTTGACACAATAATTAGATATTGTTTTATTGAGTGGAATAACATGATGTGGGTAGAAATATATTTCGGCAGTTTGATAATTTTCTTGAAGTTAATGACGTTGCATGAAGCATAATTTAATTGCAGATGTTTTAAGGCCGAGGTGATGTCTTAAAATCGTTAGAGAAAATTTTCAATTAAACAAATTGCGTTTTTTTCACGTACGAATTGTAAAAAGGCCAAAGTCCAACCTCTTCACGTGCAAATTGTGTGCATGAGTTATTTTTATAATTCTCTTTACTGGATTACCGTGTGATAACTCGAATTCCCTCGCACACGAACCACGAAATGGGCAAAGTCCGACACTTTCACGTGCAAACTGTGTGATTCTTCATCTCAAGCTGGCTAGTCACAGGAACAAATTATAGTAACTTAAATGCATGAAGAACTCTTTAGTTTTGTATTTAGTGCTTAAGCAAAGGCTCTTTTCTATTAAGAAGCAATAACTTATGACATTTTTAAAATAGGCTGTTTGCATGACTCGATCACGTGATCAACTTTCGGCAAACACGAAAACAGTTCCCTTTTGAAAACTTTTGTTAGCACAAGCTGAAAGAGCATATCAAAATTAGGTAACCTGAGAATTTTCAGCCGTATATCTCAAAAGTAGTGATTGCAACGGCCGCCGAAAGTTGGAAGCATTTGTATAAGAAAAGCAACTTTTGCCATCCAGTCACACGTGCATAGTTTTGCATACAAATCCTTGCAATTTCGAAATTTTCAAAACTTTTACGAAATATTTCCTTAAGCATTATAGGGCTCAAATCTCCTTTTAATTCATAACAGGCAATTTTACCCCGTAAATGCGTAAGGGGGAGATTTAACAACAGTTTAAAAATTTAATGCTACGAACACAATCGCCAGTTATGACCAGCAACCGTCCTTGCTATTAGTTGTTGGATGGTTTCAGTAAGGCCCGGCGTAGAACTAGTTCTAGAGACAGGAGCCGGTTAGTATCATGTAGCATGTGTCGTGTCTTGTTTGCTTGAAAGATACCACATCATCCTCTTTCGCCACTGCAGCCAAACCAGTTTCGTACTTATTACTTGATGACTTTGCTAAAACAGTGAGTTAATTGAGCACAAAAATGATGCTTTTTAACTCATTTACTATTGGCGACGATTACAATTTTGGCGCGCAATGACCGAACGGCCGCGGCTATCGCTTTTTCTTGCCGACAAATAAAGCTTTTGATGGCATTTGTTTAGTTTTTTGGGGGAAATTTCTTCAAACGGAGTAGTGAATTCTATTTGGGCTTAAAATCATTCTGTAAAAAAGATTATTAAATTTAGTTTTAAGCTTATTTATGAACAGTAACGCAAGACTTAAGCTTAATTTGCATTTGTCAACAAAAAACGTTTTCATCGGTTTCATCGATGAATTCAAGTAAAAAAGACAAAGCTTTACCTGTTAAAACTTCCAAACCGAACTTCGTCACCTTCTTTGTGTTTTTCGGGAACAGATTGCTTGATTAGTTGTGAAATTTCTATGTTTGTTACGGCAGCAAACCGGGAAGCCATTTTGATCGCAACTTACGCGAGTTTGGCGTCGCTTGCTCGGAGGAACTGGAGGTGAATCAGTGAATAGCAATGGCTATTCACTGATTTAGTAGCCAGTCAAAAACACTATCCACTGTTTCAGTATATACTAAAAGCCTTTATATGACGCCCGGCATTCAGTTAATGATCCCTAGAAGCAAAAAATGACGCAAACTTTAGAACATTTATTCAGTAATCTGACTTTGGGAAGTTTCAAACCGGTGTCATTTCAGTTTAAAAATTTTTAAGTTGAGTGAACAGCAGCCAAAAAGTGCCTGGTTAAGGCTTACATAACAACTTAAATAGTTAAGCAGCAAAATACTGATTTTTTCGCGGTCCGATAAACGACAGGATTTCACATGGAATAGACAACAAACTGATTGAAACATAGCGCTACACGAGTTATCACCTTCTTATCTACAAAAATCGGCCTATGGTTCAAAGCAAAGAGCTCGCTGAAACTATAGACCTAGATCCCATTTTCCTGAGTTGAGAATTGGTTTTCCAAGGCACAATCAGCTAGGCACAGAATATTCTTGTGCAACAGCTCAACCACGCGACTACATAGTTTTACATGAATTCTGCCTGTCAACACCATACGGAAATCGCACAATTACACACTTTCGCGGCACTAATAACACTATCCACCACCACGCATAATCTTCCACGTCTAACACAAGCGAAATTTCATCAAATAACTCGGAAAAACTCAGCCTATTGGCAGATAAACACCTCTCGACTTTTCTCTTACACTCGTCGTATTCAAGTTCCTTGATGTATAGTCACACGGTCGGATGACCAGCATAGCCCTGTTTTCACGGAAGTCCTTTGATAACAATGACCTCAACCAGGTTGTTGCGTCCAGCGGTTTTGGTGAAAACAAGGGCAGGCACCTAACAAAACAGGAGTTTGGGTGGGGTGCTCAGTCTCGCGAGCTCATAAAACCTGGTCTCGGTCATTCTTAGGGATTTTCCTCGTGTTTTCACACCAGAGTGGCCCGAGTCAAAGTTCACCTGCAATTTTGCGCTCGCCTGATTCATTTCACTACTAACAGCCTGTTCCCGAGGCCAAAGACTTAGCGGTCACCTTGGAAAAGCGAATAATATTGTACCTTTCTGTCTCAGCCCGGATCAGGGTGATTGATCCGTTTAGCCAAATGAAACGAGAATACAATATGATATTGGACGATGCAGACTCAGCGAATCGTAATAAATTTGTCCCATCTCAGAGCTTTACACGTTACTCTCTGGGAAACTTTTTGAAGGTGACCAACAACGAAATGCAAACTGCTAAACGGCACAGAAACCAGCTTTAGATGTGCACTGATTTCAATTAACTGTCACTTGCGTTAAAGAGAGAATTGTGGGTAGGGCCGGGAAAAAAACACAGAGGGAAGGAGGGAAGGGGGGAGGTTAGATAGAAATTGGCGAAATTCTGTCTACAGCCACTTCTACACAAATCCCTAAACACAAAACAACCAAAAAAGAGACATGACCAAACAACACAGTAAACAAAGACAAGGGAAGTTGAAAGAAATTAACAAAATTTTTGCTAACCCGGTTTTTCATAAATCCAGGTAGATTTATTAAACAACAAAAACGGATGAATGCTGTGCGACTCATTTAAAAGGGAACATAAGTTATGGTTGCTCATTTGGGCAAACTCAAGGTGACAGCTGATGTTTGTGTCTTGTATCCTTGCGTTAGGTCAAACGAAAAAGAAAGCTCTCGACGCCCAAGGAGGTTTCACGCCTGGAATTCCTGCAGGTAAGTTATACAAGCCGTTTCTTTTGATAATTACTAGGGAACTTAAGCAAAAGCGTTTCTGAGCGACACACGTCAACCGGAAGTGGACGTATTACATTCCTGATCAGTGGTTTTGCCCAAAATTTTCAGTTAAATCATCTCTACAAGTGTAAAGTCAAGAAACTAAGCAATGCAAATTTTATAGCGTCAAAGGCGTATTAAAATGAAAAGTCCTCACTTCCGGTTGACGTGCGTCGCTTAAAAACGCCTGTGCTTAGCTCCTTACTGATCTAACCGACGAGATGTTATCCTCGATAAAATACGTATTAAAAACTGATATCGTAATCTGTACAGTGTACGAAATTAATTGATGTATCCATCACTTATCTTCAGTGTTGAAAAGGCTGCTTTGATTCTTTCGATATAGGCGAGAGGAAGGGGACTAACGATAGTGATAATGTGTTTTGCCATTTACTTGTCTGTTGCTTAGTTATTGAAGAAGAGTTTTTACCATTATCCCATGTTTGAGAAGAAATACGACTTTTTAGAGCTCTTGCTTATTGATTATCGAATTCTATTTTTAAAACAAACGGCGGTAATTTTGAAGACAATTTTTCAGCTAAAATAGAACTGGACGATTGAAAACAAACGTGGCAGCCGCGAATCTCAAGTCCCAAGTATGGGCAGACGAGTAACTTGAAACCGTTAACCACAAACCGCAGTTTGTCGTATGCAGTAAAATGACCTCGATCTTAAGGTCTCTAGTTCATACTTGCCTCTCGTTTGGCACCCTCCCCGTTCCTGGCCTTATCACCTCTCTCTGTCAAACGCACTCTCCTAAGGTGCAGTTACTACTGATCGAACTAATTGTATGGCACTAGCAAAAATACACCAACTAATAAAAATTGTCTCAACGATAAAATGAAACCACAACATATTTATACCTTTTTCAGAAAAGCTGAAATACCAAAGCCGGCAGAACGAATTCGAAAAGAAAGTCATAGAGTACCTTGAACAACACCTCAAAAATTCGAAAGAAGTGGGAGACAGAGCAGGAGAAGGAAGAGCTTACAGTAATCTTGGCAACGCCTTTAGAAGGCTTGGAGATTTCCAGAAAGCCATAGAGTACCATGAACGACACCTCAAAATTTCGAAAGAGGTGGGAGACAGGGCAGGAGAAGGAAGAGCTAACGGTAATCTTGGCAACGTCTTTGGAATGCTTGGAGATTTCCAGAAAGCCATCGAGTACCATGAACGATACCTCAAAATTTCAAAAGAAGTGGGAGACGTAGCAGAAGAAGGAAGAGCGTACTGTAATCTTGGCGACGCCTATCACAGTCTTGAAGATTTCCAGAAAGCCATAGAGTACCATGAACGACACCTCAAAATTTCGAAAGAAGTGGGAGACAGGGCAGGAGAAGGAAGAGCGTATGGTAGTCTTGGCACCGCCTATCACAGTCTTGGAGATCTCCATAAAGCCATAGAGTACTATGAACGAGACCTCGAAATTTCAAAAGAAGTGGGAGAGATGGCACAAGAAGGAAGAGCGTACTGTAATCTTGGCGATGCCTATTACAGTCTTGAAGATTTCCAGAAAGCCATGGAGTACTTTGAACGACATCTCAAAGTTTCGAAAGAAGTGGGAGACATGGCAGAAGAAGGAAGCGCGTACTGTAATCTTGGCATCGACTATCACAGACTTGGAGATTTCCAGAAAGCGATAGACTACCATGAACGACACCTCAAAATTTCGAAAGAAGTGGGAGACAGGGCAGGAGAAGGAAGAGCGTATGGTAGTCTTGGCACCGCCTATCACAGTCTTGGAGATCTCCAGAAAGCCATTGAGTACCATGAACGATACCTCAAAATTTCGAAAGAAGTGGGAGACAGGGCATGAGAAGGAAGAGCGTACTGTAATCTTGGCATCACCTTTCACAGACTTGGAAAACTCCAGAAAGCCATAGAGTGCCATGAACAATACCTCAAAATTTCGAAAGAAGTGGGAGACAGGGTAGGAGAAGGAAGAGCGTATGGTATTCTTGGCATCACCTATAACAGTCTTGGAGATCTCCAGAAAGCCATAGAGTGCCATGAACGACACATCAAAATTTCAAAAGAAGTGGGAGACATGGCAGAAGAAGGAAAAGCGTACGGTGATCTTGGCAAAGCCTTTAAAAATCTTGGAGATTTCCAGAAAGCTGTAGAGTACCATGAACGACACCTCAAAATTTCGAAAGAAGTGGGAGACAGGGCAGAAGAAGGAAGAGCGTACTGTAATCTTGGCCACGCCTATCACAGTCTTGGAGATTTACAGAAAGAAATAGAGTACCATGAACGATACCTAAAATTTTTGAAAGAAGTGGGAGACAGGGCACGAGAAGGAATAGCGCATTACTATTTTGGCACGCCTATGACAGTCTAGGAGATATCAGAAAGCCATAGAGTACCATAAACGAGACCTCAAAATTTCGAAAGAAGTGGGAGACACATACCGGTTGATTAGTCCACATGAAGTGTTATAGTCGTGAAAAATTAATGCATGTATCATAAGTCTATTATATAAGAATAGAGACCGAGAGGGGACTTGAGAGAGAAAGGGGTTTATTTAATAACTTTATTCGTTGAAAAGGGGAGCTATATTAGAGAGGGGGAATTATAGAGGATTTATGGTATACTGTCAAGTTTCTTTTAATCTACAATAAGTCTAATCGTTGGTTGAAGTTAGCAGTTTATAAATGTGACCCTTTGCTTTACCAGATTTAAGGGCGTGTTCGATTCACCATTGCGTGTCCCGAGCAAGAATAGATGGAATAAATTCGCTAGAAATCCTGACTTGTTTTGGCTTTCATTGTATTGTGATATCTGCAAAACTGCTTGAAATAAATAAATTTTTCTGATTTATATATACACTTTGATTGGTTCAAAAATTACGTTATAGAAGAGGTTTTGGTAGCAAAACTTTTGCGTATTTTTATTCTGGAATACGATCAATCGAGCGGACTCGTAGAAGTCAGTTGTCAAAATGGTATGCCTCGCCAGCTGAAATCAATCCTTTTCTTTTGCTAGTTTGCTAACCTTGCTTTTTGCTGTTTTTGTTGTTGCTGTGGTTGTGATTGTTGTTGTATAGGTAATGATGAAGATTGCCGTGAAGGAATTCTCAAGTTGGAGTCAGTTTCAGTAGTGAATTTCGGCTGTTTTCATTGTTTTACCGCATGTGACAGAGGCACTTTAGACTAGCAATTTAACATAGTTCTTTACTGTTGTATTATTTACACAGTTGTAGTTTTTAATTCTTTTGGCAGATTGGTTTCAGTTTATTAGTGTCTAGAAAGGTCTCCATTCAAATACTGAAGTCAAATTCCCGGTTCAGTCACTAGGTTAAATCACTAATTTAGTTTTACATTTACTCGTCTTTTTGACAGGTGTTACAGGATTGCTATTTCATAGCCCAGGCTTATTCGCTTTTGCCTTCAAGTTTTCTGATTTCTCTTGTTGACACCTTTTACATACAGGACGGGTTAAGCCACAAAGAAAAAGGAAAGACAACTAGGGATCAAAAAATTACGGAGTTTTAGTTTATTGGTTAAAACAAATTAAAGAGTCCTTTGATCTCTGTTTTGTAGAAGACAAAATTTCAAAGTTTGATTAAGTCGACTGATGACTTTTAATTGCGGGCGACAAAAGGAGCTCGCAGCCTTTCTTAGTCAGCGGTACTCTATGAACACTGTATAGCGAGATCTTTCCCGGATCTGTCTTTATTCTAAGGATACCCGCGTTGTACAGACTTAAATAGGCTCATTTAGCAACAAAACGGGAAATGCAAGGTATGTGGCCGCCAAGGCCCTAGTGTTGAGTTTAAAATCCGTCTGATGTCACGTAACCTGAGATCAGGCTCTATTTTCGTTTCGCTTTGAAAATTACATTCCGGCTGGGAAGGCGAAACGAAAAGAGAGCCTGATACGAAACGTCTGTCGCTCACTTTTTTGATTGATTGACATTTGCCGAATCAGCCAACCAAAATTACTTCCGTTGCTTTTTCACGCGTGGGAAAAATGCAGACTGGCTGACTTAAAAAGTAGCTTTTTATCTGTTAATTTTTTCAGCTAAAAGTAAAACAGTCAGCACAATCACATTTAACTTCTTGCGAGATTAAGGGAGATCTCGAAGGTTATTTCTGTTGGCGTAGAAGGTAAAAAGTTTTCGAAAAGACGTCGACACGATGTCCTACTAGTTTTATTATTTTGGCTAGGCGCGCTCGAGTTTAAAATACTGAAATGTCTATTTTTCTGTTGCCTTAATATTTTCCTCGGCAATTTTCCCCGATTTTCAGTACATAAATCTTTAAAAACAAAAGCAAACAGCCAACGAGCGAGGACACCAGTTTTCCTCGTTTATATTTTACAAAAGCG
>BOPM01000078.1:332208-347208 GCA_022179025.1 Porites australiensis | reverse complement strand
TTTTTTATTCGAAAAATTTCCAACAACTATTACGATGAAAATATCTCCCAGGCTTTACGATAAAGGACCGCGGTAAGAGAAATTTAGTAGGACTGATTTATCATAAACGAACTACAGCCGTAACTTAACATTATGATGACACCGGTAACTCCTGCCGAATACAATTACCCCATCAGCCTCTTTGCACCAGAAGGAAAGTCAGTATACTTGATTTGTATGTAAGTTCCTAGAACTCAAATAGAGCAGCAAAAACTTAACTGCCACCCCGTATGACCTTGAAGTAAGTGCAACCCGTTTTAAAGGCCAACGGATGCACAGATCAGTCACTTTAAGTCTATTGTTTAAACGTAGGTATGTCAGTGTTGTTAAACTTGTAGATATACGATAGATGTATTTTACAACCTGTACATAATTCCTCTAGTTATCTAAAAAAAAAGCTTTTTCTAATATTTGTCTAAAGAACAAAGACATCATTGCGTTTCCTGCCCTTGCCCTCTGTATACATCACAAACAGACACACACCCAATGGCCTTCGAGTGACTGCTTCCATAAGCTCACCTGTATAAAAATACGTTTTCAAGCATTGCTATGTACTTTAAAGGAGAGCATTGCTACACAATTTTACCATTTTGTCTTAAATTATTTAGGGTAAAGTCAAATTTAAAAACCCAAATTTTTCTCTTTCAAAAATAATTAACTGAATCTCATTAAAAGTTGTTGAACCTTCTCAGAGATCCATGCAGTAATGCTATTAACCCAAACAGACAGAACAGCCTATAAGATAGTATTAGCACAGTATATTTAATGTAGGTTAAGATTTGATCCTACATGTAGGTTAATGCTGCGCATTATCAGCCTCAGTTTAAGCGACTGGCCTGCAAACACTGTGGTGCTCTTAGCACTTATTGTCTGGCAGAGATAATCAACCACCAGAAAACAATTATGTCCACAGACAGGATTGACAAATTGGGCCCTGAAGGTCTAACGGTGAAAATATCAACCTGTTCACACAAAAGCACAGTGACCAATAAGCTTGGAACAGTTACATTAAGAAACAAAAGTGCCGAGAACATGGGAAAAAACTTTAAGGTAACAAAAATACATTTACTCCTCCCCACCAGCATAAAGAGTTTGACTGTTTCACATTTGGGCAAAATTGTGTAATATGACAGTTGAGTAACAAGACAGCATGCATAACATTAAAGGAAGTCAACTCAGAATGTTGCCTCAATCAACAAGACATCATTTAGAAATATATACCTTACCTTGATGTCTCCACCTGATACAACTAAAATATTCCCTGTTACAGACTGACCAACTAATATGTCACACAACATCACCAAACTTCTTCAACACCTGAAAACCATACACAACATTTGGTCATAAAGCTCAGTCAGTTCGCAAAAAAAAGCAATTTAAGTTCTCATGGTCAATACAAGTTTCATTAACTTTTATTCGAGGACTATTCTAGAACTTTATGACAAAATTCAAGGAGTTTATTTTCTCGGGCACTTGCATTATGTCACAAATGTTACATATTTGCACAGTCATGCCAAAAAACAACTACCTATAAATCCTAAGACCAAAGGATAACAGCTATTCCAGAGTCGAATAAATCTCATGGTTCAAGCTTTTGTATTTTGTATTTTATTTACTCTATTCTATAGATAATACATCAGTTGTACAATATTAATATTAATATTAGTCTGTTTAAACTACGTGTACACAAGGTTAGCAAGAAAATTTAGAATGGAGAAGGGCACATTACAGTATAACTAAATATGACCCTTTAACAAGATTGACTTTTATAGCTTTGTTATTCATTAAAACACGATAAGAGAAGAAGGGCGCCTTTTGTTAATAATGAAGTCTATATTATCTCATGTTCCAAAAAAAACACACCAACAGGAACTCTTACAGAAAAAACAAAATTATTTAAACACACAAAAAAGGTAACAAATAACACTAAACTAGGCAGCTTCCACCATCATCGCTGAACTCACCAACAAGCTATATTGTTCTTAGTGGTTTTGTTTGCTTGGAAGGTGACTGAAAAAGTACACTTGGGAAAACCTATTAAATTGAATTGTCCTAATAGAAAAAGCTAATAATATTGTTGTTTGAGACAAAATGAACTTATTTTGTTGTAGTCTCAAGTATTTAACAAAAATTCAAGCACTGCTTCTACAAATTCAAGGAGTTTTAAAGGACCTAGCAGTTTTTTTAAGGAGCATTCCAGGCTCGTGTGAACCATGATGCTTAGGACGGGCCACTGGGTCTCCATGAAACTTGTTTTCCTTTAATAGGTAGTAAATACACTACACAATAACGTGTAATTGCTACCAACATTCCATATAACTGATGTACCAGTAGAATATTTATTTATTTACCTTTAAAGACCAACCACCTCCTGCAACCTCATTCTTTGTCCAGATAACTACACAGCAATCCTATTGACAAGCCAATAAAAGCTACTGTCAGGCTCTCAAAGTATCCTTGCTTCATTCAGGAGTAGTTGATATACAACTGTAGGGACACATTGAACTTAACAGCAACTTTTTGCGAAGTAATCAAATCAATATTGAGTGGGTTGAGAATTCCCTACATTTCCCCTCCAATTTTTTGATAGTTAAAAAAGATGACTCTGCAAGATTACATTGTCTTCACCAACTATTTTAAGTATTTTTGACATGCAACTTTTAAAAATTATATCTCTGCTGTTATTTACAGTTTCATGTAAAGCTATACCTCATTGGAAAGGGCAAAAATTAAACTTTCAGAAAAAAATATTTCTGTCTCAGGAAACCCATAATATTCCGCCAAAAAATAAACAAGGCATATTTCTGCATAATCATCTTTAAAATTTTTTAAGAGAAAACGTTGTCTATTTGTAATGGTAACAGGACTGAGTGGAGTCCAATTCAGTCTGTAATCATACGAGTGATTGACAATTTCAGCCGACCACCTGGCGGAGTCCGATTTGTTTAATCAAAAGTATGATTACACACCGAATTGGACGACATAAAGTTCTTTTACTAATTAATCATAACTTTAACAAAATTTGTGAATGATATAAGGCCCTTTTTAAAATCAAAACACAAGAAATTCCAAGAATTCTTTTGCAAGCAATAAAAAAAGCCATTTAAGCACGCGTGTGATGGCTCATACTGTCCTATTAAACTGTCCTATCAGGCTGAAATCAGGGCAGTTGATAACCAATCAGATTTGAGAATTTTGTTATAGTTATGATTATGTGTATAATGCAGTAAAAAAAATTGTTTTTCTTCACTATCTAAACAATACAGGCCGAATATCGGTGGAAACTATAGAGCGACTAGCAATTTTCTACAAATAAATTTTGTGACGCTGTCAGATTATGCAGATGAGGTCAGAGCTAATTAGTATAGTGAAATTAGAGACTTGAGCATCACCTCGTGGCCTGATATTTAGACCAGTCAGTATAAAACACGGACTGCGGACTGGGTATAAAGCACGGTCTAGGTATAAAATGCGGACTCCGGACTGAGTATAAAACATGGACTAGGTATAAAACGCGGACTACCGACTGGCCTGCGAACGGCAGACGTTTCTCCTCGTTCATCGATGCTGAGAGACATTTCGCGAGGAGGAACGTCTGGAACTCAGCGACAAAAATTCCATACTGATGACGCAAAATCTGTCCGGAATCCGGTAAGAAGTGCTAATTGGTCGAGGGAGTAGTTTCATTGTTTTAGCTATTGTTTACGAATGACAGACAAAAGACAAAAGGCCGCAAAGGTCAAATGGAATCTCAAGAACAAAACAGTCAATATTTGCTGAATATAGTCTTCCTCAGAAGAAGCATTTGAGTTTTTCTGGAGTTCATTCGCAGATGAACACAACACTTTACCAAAATCGACCAGGAGAAACGAAAAATTGAACAAATTTGCATTTGGAACACCATCACTACCGGATTTATTATGTAAACACTGATTTACGTCATCAGTATGGAATTTCTGTCGCTGAGTCGCAGACATTCCTCCTCGTGAACCATCCCTCAGCGGCAATGAGCAAGGAGAAACGTCTGCCGTTCGCAGGCTAACTACAGACTATGTATATAAAAACAGCTTTAAAAAGGTAAAACTGAGAAGAAACGGAAAGCGGACTAGCAAAAGCAGGAGTCCCAGCTTTAACATTTCTTTAGGTGTTCATGTAGTCTATCCACACAGACAAGGAAGGTTATACCGTTACTCAAGGCAATTGAAATTAAACTCTGAATTTTGTAAAAAGAAGGAGTTAGAAGAGATTTCAATTTACAGTTTTAAACCAATAAGAAGCACTGAATTAAAAAAAATTATAGTATTGGTGTTAGTCAGATCAGTAAAATTCTTATAGATGCCACGATTCCGTTTCAAATAAAGCCTTAGGAATATGAGGACTGAATGAAGAACTCAGACGAGAAGGTCAATGTAGGGGCTTTCCACGATGCACAAAAGTAGTATTTAGGGGGGAGGGATTACTCACATACGTGAATAATAACCAAAATGAATCATCTAACGTTACATGTATATTCTAAGTGATGATTATGATGACATGATTTACACCCTGCTCCTGACCCCCGGAGGTGGGCACTACTGGGAATTCTTGGTGGGGGTGTGCCACCCGGTTCTCCGAATCCTGAGCTTATTTCAGACCAAAATATGTCATTTTCCACACCCGTTTTCAGACCAGATCTCTAAAATCCATACCCATTTTCGGACCTGGTCTAATTTAGCCTATTCCAGGCTCTCAGATAGTCGTGTTCGCCCTTTCTCAAATCAGCGGACCCAGCTATCTCAGAGCCTGGAACTGGTTAGGTCTAATTAGGCAGAAATTATGTCATTATTACCAAGTTAGAGCGTAAACAAATAAATTCTCCAAATGCATTTCGAATTGGCATAATTCTATTTCGTTCTTATTCATTTGGAATTGAAACGATAAATACGTCCATTCATGTACACTCCCGTAGTTCCCTCAAAAACCATAACCGATTCCAGACCAAAATGGGTAAAGTGTTTTCAGACCAAAAAGGCCCAAAAACCCTACCCTTTGGGCGGTACATAGCTATATGGCTTATATAAGGGAGTACCCCTCGCGTCCTGACCCCTTTCATGATTGTTAGAGACCGAGACTACAGGTCTAAAAATGGGTTAAGAAAATAGCATTTAGGTCAGGCTCATGATTCAGAGAACCGGGCAGCAAACCTCCACCAAGAATTTATAGGAGTATTTACAACTTTAGCACCGTTTTTACCCAAGTAGTCCGTAGTCCATATTTATACCCAGTCCGCAGTCCACAGTCCGCAGTCCGTGTTTTATACCTAGTTCCTGTTTTATACCCAGTCCATATTTTCCAGTCCGCGTTTAATACCTAGTCCGTATTTCATACCCAGTCCGCAGTCCGAAGTCCGCAGTCCATGTTTCATACTGACCGATATTTGGCCCTATTTAGTTTCGAAAGACGCTATACTTTTTATTTTCTCGGCCAAATATCGAGTTGAAAACAAGCAAACATAAATTCACTGATAGAAGTCATCAAAATAAGCGAGACTTTGAAGGCAAAAAGCTCAGCGGGACGGATTTCACTTTGTTTCAACAGAATGTTACCAGACTATGGCCCACTTGCCGAATTGCATTTACTGTTTTCTTACCTCGATTTTCGCGTTTGTTTGGCTTGTTATCCTCCAGAATCCTTCAGAATAATTTGCTTGACTTGTATTTGGTTCAAATTCGTCGATACAAGCTTTCATTCTTTGCAAAAGCCGTCACTGTAGGACCGGCATTTTTTAAAGTTTTTGAAAAATTGTTGCGTGAAGCTCGAAAACAGGATGAGGGCTGGAACTAGGCACATAATTGGCTAAATCTATTAACTTCATGTGGACCAAATTTGGAGGCAATCGGAAGTAACGCAACTTTTTTGAGTTTTTCTTTTAAAAAAATATTGATACTGGTTTCTGCTTATGGACTGTAATGTCTTTGTTGGAGCTGTTTTATACCTTACATGATGTCCACATGACCTCTGATGAAATTATTTTAGAAAACAATCAATAATAGGCCTTTTGCATTAGTTGATCATGTGATCCACTTTCGGTAAACACTAAAACAGTTTGCTTTTTGAAAAATTTTGTTAGCACGAGCTGAAACTGAAGAGCATATCAAAAAAATCAAAATAATTATTAGTAGTATATACTAAAACAGTGGATAGTGTTTTTCGCGCGCTCTGATTGGCTACTCAATCAGTGACTATCCTGCACAATTCACTGATTCACCTCCAGTTCCTCCGAGCGAGTGACACCAAACTCACGTAAGTTGCGAGCAAAATGCCTTCCCGGTTTGCTGCTGTAACAAACTAAGAAATTTCACAACTAATCAAGCAAGCTATTCCCAAAATACATGAAGAAGGTGACGAAGTTCGGTTTGGAAGATCTAACAGGTAAAGCTTTGTCTTTTTGACTTGCATTTATCGATAAAAAACCGGTGAAAAAGTTTTTTGTTTACAAATGCAAATTAAGCTTAAGTCTTGCGTTACTTTATTTAGTTGACTTGTTAATAAATAGGCTTAAAACTAAATTTAATAATCTTTTTTACAGAATGATTTTAAATACAAAAAGAAAGGGAAATGGTCGATGAAGCAAACACTTGCAGATAAATAGTTTAACACTTTTCTGAAAATAAAACTTCTAAATCAAATGATTATGTGAGTGAAAATCAACGGATGTACGTGTAATTGAGAGAAATTAAATCGAGTCAACGAGGAATTCGATTTATCCGAGTATAAATGACTGAAAAGTATGGTCAAATCTAAGAGAAATGCTGCTTAGTTCGAGTTAGCAGATAACCTGTGAGCAATTGAGGCTCTTCATCCGGGGAAGCAAGAAGTCACCCGAGAGCCGCGCGCGAAAGGAAACGAGGGAGCGAGGGGTTGAGGAAAATTCCTACGCTACTTGCGGCTCTTGTGTTCTTTCCCCGCTCGCTTCGCTCGCCTCTCGAAATGCGAAGCTTGCTCGCAGGTTAGTTAGCGCGGTTAGTGAGTTACTGGGGTTCTACTCTATCAATGTGCAACATTCTTAACACTAAGCAACTATTTAGAGAGAGTTTGATATGACGTAAGAGTTTGTCACTTTCTTCGTAAAAAAGTATAACCATGACTTGAGTTATTGAAATGCATGAACACACATGTAAAACAGTCATCTATATGCAATAGGGCTAATTAGTGCACGCAGATTTCAATGAGACAGGACATTCAAAATTAACTATATTATAATGGAAAACTGGCTATTCATTTAATGTAAAATATTTTCCAATGTTCTAGAAAGCAAGAACGAAGTAAGTCAAATATTTTCGTGCCTGCGAAAAAATGCTTAATAATGCAGTATATCATATAGAGCTACAATAAAGAAGATGCTTGCAATATCCCTCCCGGATGGGTTAATAAACATGAGGTCGAAGGACCAAGGAATAAACGACTTTAACCAAGACCCACATTTAATGCCTGGCAACGTCTTTTTAAACACTACAGTGTACACACGAGCGCGTGCGCTAATGGAGTAAGTTACACGCACTAAACGCACCTAGGTATCCTAAGGCCAAACAAAAGACACTACAATGGTACCCTGAAGTTGCGTCTGTTCCCTGACAGGATAAGTTAACTGGCGCGATCGGTTGGTAGATGCCCTGGGTCTGGTGATCGAGACGACAAAGGCTTGAAACTTCAGCGAATCAGTTGCAGCCTCATCCGAATTAAGCTGATCGCGTGCACTTGGCATGGATAGACTTGAACCGAGTAAGCACCACAAACAAGCTGCCCCTGTCTCCTGTGTTCTTCCGTATTATTTTAGAAGGGGGCCGCGTAAACCGAAGGTTACTCGACCAATATTAGGGAAAACCCTGACTCTTTTTTAAGTACTAAAAACCCTGAAATACATAGCCAGTTAACAACAACACCTTTGATCATATTACCCTGTTTAGGACAAAGGTGAAAAAGCAGGCCGTTTTGTGTTTTCAAAACTCATTTATTGGCAATTGTGAAAAGAGAAAATTCACGTTTAGCTAGTCATTACTTTTGTATTTGGAGTACACACAATGCAAGTTTCATCAACCAACTCTAATCAATCGTATAGGCAAAAAATGACCCTGCCTTTAACGAGGCGGGCAGACTCGTACGAAATTATTTACCCTGTTTAGGACAGAGAGGTCAAAAACCATACCCTGTCTAACAGCACATCCAGCAAATCCTCGTATAGGCCATATAAGAGAGTTTACCCTACGGACCAGTAAAACAGCTCTAGCTTTTCTGTTCATCAGGACGTATTATTACTTCTCAGCATGGTATACTTTTCACTTCAATATAATGTTCTAAGGGCAGAGGCAACGAACTTGTTCAGGCCAGTTTCATTCTTGGCTCCGAGGCTTGAGAGGAATAAAACTAGTTAAAGAAACGAATTAATCTCAATGCGATTTCTTTCGTTTTATACTCCTTAGCTTCGGATCCAAATATGTAAAATATGTAAAATGTTAAAAATTCGAAACTGACCAATTGACGTCAAAGTTGTTGTGTTGCCCCTTCAGGGTGGAGTGATCTTAAAAAAAAAAAATCAAACCAGCCAATACCTGACAACGAACTTGATACTGATACAAAGTTAGTCAAGGATAATAAGAGACAAGAGACGAGGGAACACTTAGAAAGCTCGTGCTCACCTCAGTTGTAAATTGATGTGGTCAACTTATTATTAACAGGGATGATAAAAAATATATTGAGGGCATTTTTGGGGTTGTAAGAATCATACACATTCCTTCCTATTGATGCATATGCCACCAGGTTTTTCTCGAGGGAGTGTCCGTTATAGCCGGGTGCCGCCTCAAGGCGAGAGTTTGTTTATTTGGCTTCAGGCTATATTCAAACGCGTGTATTTACAAACTTACTAGGGGATTGTAGAAGTCCGCTCTCTGAGAAATATAGTAGTTATCCCTGTACGAACTTATCCACTTTGCAGGGGAAATTACGAAAATATCCTTAGTTTGTTTTGCCTGCGTGCAGACGTCTCCTATTTCCTTTGGTGCACGCGAAAAAGAGACGTCTGCGTAACGCCGTCGCTAATCGTGTTCCAGCTTCCCGCTGGGTTCCCAAGATCTTGGGAACATGCTGTGATAGGCTGACACACAGAGCGCATTGTTTGACTTAACGCTGATTGGTTGCTATCGAATCTGGTCTGATAATGTATGCGGTGATTCATGTAATCGGGGTTTTCCAGCCAAAACAAATCAGAACATGTGCCATTGTGTGCAGACCGTTCGAAATCTTGTGCGAGGCCGCGGAAAATTTGACGAGTGCGAGGAAATTATTTCTTTACAATTTACTGTGCATGACACATTACATCATATTTGTAAACAGTGTCTGAGAAAACTACAAAAGCGGCGATAGGAGACGTCTACACGCAGGCAATGGTTTGGTATGATACTGTCTTATAAAATACATACACGACGTCGACCGTTTTCTGAGTTTCCCAGAGGCGTAACTAAAACGATTCATAACATTCCAGGCAAATGTGGCCAATGCCAAGTTTAAAACTACGAACAGCTGACGAGTTCCCGAAACGTGCAACCACAATTAAGGGTGATTATAAAACCTGGAAGAGTCAAGTGTGACTTAGTTAACTAACGCAAGGTCTGACGGCTTTGACTCCAGTATTTTTTCCCTTTTCTTCCTGCCCATGATTACACACAAAGACCGCGCTATCCATACTCCAAGAAAATGCGTTCCTGCCTTACCCAAGGGGCCTTGGAAGGAAGCAATGCGTTGGCTGGCTTGTTTAAAAAGGTTATAGTAAAAGCCAGGTCTCTTTTAATTTTTTTTTTCAGTTGTGCAAGATTGTGTTCTACTCGTTCCTATAGTCTGAGGGCTATAAGGTGAGCCGAAAGGTACCACCCACATAAGATTGAACCATTAGAATCTATATCTAAATGGCCCCTATGCATGTTTACGTCAGACGAGCACATTTCACCACCAAGCCTCGTTTTGAAATTGTGAAGTTGCGAGGTTTTGCGTATGTTAGGGGGAAAATGTAGATTTCAGTGCGTTTTCAATTTATTTCATGGCACGTGGACGACAAAATTATAAAATAGGATTTCAACTGTTTTGAATAAGTTTTTATTTTATTTTTGTTTCGTGCCCCAAGTACTTTTTAGTTCAGTTTTCTTCGACGAGGACGTCGAAATTTTTTAAGGTGGGAGGAATGTAAGGAGAGATTTCCCAAGTATTCTTTATTTGATTCGAATTTCATATCTAGCTTTTAAATATTCTCTTTGAAGTTGTGTTAGCCGTAATTTACATTGAATTTGCATTGAGTTGTTTTAGTTCCCTTAAATTATACACATTTTACTTTAATGTTTACTTTTAAAAGGATAATTTGTCTCTGGATAATTATACAGCCTAGTCACTGAATAATTGGATCTTTCGCCTGTTCAAATACCAACCGTTCGTAGTTTTTAGTTTTGACATTTTAGGGGATCCTGAGCAAAGGAAACTCGAATTCTTTTACACAGCTTTCTTTGTGGGTTTCGTAAATTCACTTGCTTGACTGACATTTAATTTTGAGTTATTTAGTTTAACACATGAACTTTTAAACTGAATTTATCCAGATTTGTTTTCGCTGTTCAGCTGATTTTATTCAGCCTTCTTTCCTTTTGTTTTGTGATGTTGTAATAAGTTGATCGGTTAGTATAAATAGAGCACTGTTATTCCTGTTTTTCGATTTTACATTGCGGATTTATGTGACTGTATGATTTACGTTCACGAACTGAAGTTTAAACTGTTGAAGTCCAAGTTTGAGTCCTGTCCTGTTTCCAGTTGTAGCAGATCCTAGTACCTTGGAATAGTGACGAGTTACTTTCCCGCTAGCCAAGCGAGTTGCAGAGTTAGTCTTCCCCCTTGTTGTTATTACGCCGAAATCGCTCGAGTTCTCTTAACGCTTATTTCCCCGATTTGTGCTTGGAAGGGCAAAACCTATCGTCACAGTGGTTAGAAAAACAGTGCAGCTTCAACTGGAACACTTGAGGACAATCAAGAACAAAGTAGTTACGACAAGCTTAATGGTTCTTGGCCACGCTATGTAAATCCCTTGGAGGGCTAATGAAAAGCTTTTAGTCGCCCAAGTACTCGAGTAACACCTATTTGTTGACCTATATGCATTCTGTGAAGAAAGTGAAGAAAGTATTAACGAGGACTTTGCCAAGATACCATTTGAGAAGCCGTAAGCGCTACGCTCCCCTTTTTAAGCCTGTTGTGTCCGTAGCAGACCAAGAAACACAAGCCGACTTATCGGACGAAGATTGTGAAGCTTTATTTGCCGAGTTACCTTTCATTTTCTTTCAAGTCCCGAAAGCGATACCGAAGTTGAAGAGCACCTTAATACGAGTCCAAGTAATACGTATCCAATCCCACAAGTTCCAGAGACATCCCGACGTTCAACCGCGCATTCTGTACCCCCACTCAAGGCGTAATCCTTTGTGTGCCCGAGCAACTCTGAAGAACAACTTCACGACACACACACACCCCGGACTTGCCTCGGACGATCGTATCAGCTCAGCCCATTTTACATTGAACATTCAAAAGAAGAAACTAGTGATTCCGATATTAACGACAAACCAGACCAGTCCTCTAACCGTAGAAATAACGCCATACAGTTACCACCTTTGGTGATTAATTCACCTGCCAATTTAATTAAACTAGTACCTCGAAGACCGTTCCCGGAGAGAGATAACCTCACCGAGGACTCATTTGAATCAAGCGCCAGTGAGAACGAAGCTACAAGTCAAGCAAGTAATTTTACAGACGATAACGAGGAAGATCACCCCTTAGAAGAGTTAAGTGAAACCAACGCCATGTCTGTGGAGTTGCTTAAAGGTTTACAAGAGCAAATGGTTGCTATACAGGCCCAGCTAGCGACACAACAAGCGCAACAAAAGAAAACAGCCAGCGCTTTGGAACGCAGCCCGATTCCAGAGGCCGCTAGTGTACATCGTCCAGTTCCGTTCCATGGTTATGATGCAGAAGATGTAAACCAATGGCTAGACAAATTAGAATACTATCTCAAATTGCGACTTATAGATACCGCTAGTACCACAGCCTTGGCAGAGTTAGTCTTGAATCTCGCTGGGCCTGCAGAAGATTTCTTTTACTCTTTGCCTGATGACCGGAAGGAGACGTTTGAACTATTACGCGACGCTTTAAAGGATCGGTTTTCTAATGACAACCAGAGCTGGATCACCTGGCAGGCCGTGGTAACAAGGCAGCAGGGAGAACTAGAACCGCTAGATACTTACTTAACGGAGCTAACCAATAACTCCCGACGATTACACATCACCGATGCAGAGAAAATGCGTTACTTCGTACAAGGCCTCCGAAGCGAAATTCGGAAGGCAGTCCTGATGAAACAACCAAAATCATTCCGCGAAGCAGAAAAGATGGCCCGTCTGGCGTGTTCTGTTGAAAATACCATGAACACATCCCAAGAAAACAGTGTGGCAGCTCAGATAGGAAATTTATCACAGACTGTGAAGTCCTTATTGTTGGCAGGCGTTACACCGAATGCTCAGTCCTCTACAGATGACAAAAAGCTCCTCACTGTCATTGAACAGAATAATGCCCTGTTAGCTAACTTGAGCACTGCCCTTGGCAAACAAGGTGAAACCACAGAACCTCCGCGGGTCAAATTTACTCAGCAAAATAATGCAACGACCGCGCTGGCTGCTCTCAATAACGAAGCGTTCATTGGGAAAAGTGAGTTTCCAGAACTGAAGAATCTCTTGTTGGAGAAACTTGACTCGCAAAACCGACACTTAGATGCCCGCATACGAGGGCTGGCTCGAAGAAATCAAGACCAGCGAGAAGAAATACCACCTCAAAGGACAAGAGAGGGACAGCCACGCTGTTTTATCTGTGGACGAACTGGCCATCTTGCAATCAACTGCCCCGAACGCAGAGAGCCAAGCCCTCACCTACTGCCTCAAGAATCATTTCCCACTCGCAGACCTAATTATCTGCCACATTACAGTTATAATCAACCACGAGATAATTATCGAAATTCGCCACAGCAACACCGACGTGATCTGAACTTAGCAGCACTTAATGAACACTCATCCAATGAAGATTTCATTGTAGAACTGGAGCGAAATACGAGCAGCCAAGTATCTACTGATTCACAAGAACCCTTCCACAAAAGTGGAAAAATTATGCAGAACGCAAGTGTCAACATCATTTCTAGTGAAGCTGTCATGTTTTCCAAACAAATGTCTCGAAACTCCGAAAATTTGCATAGGAGATTAACACCTCGCCCACCACCCTTGTCAGGCAAAAGAAACCAATCGTCTTAGTACGTGAAGTCCACTTCAAAACGCGAAACTCAAACACCTTGACCATGTTCCAGAACCTGCGAGAACCCAGTAAAATAATGTCGAGAATATTACAGAAGAAATCAAGTCCTATTTAGCCTCAGCTCTACATCTATTTGAGCAACTACCAAGTGGTCCGAAAACAACAGGACCTCCTGGTACCCAGCCTAACGAAGCCCAGTCCTCCTGTGTTGTAGTCCCGCACCGTACCACCCCACGGTTACCACGTTCTCCAACTGAATCCACGACTCTCAGTGTTCACAACAGAGATAAGCTCCCCTCATTTTCAGCCAAAAATTTTGAAGAGTTTCCAAGTGTTGTAAAGCAATCTTTCTTTCCTGACCCCTCCAAGTTCACTATAAAAGGTCAAGATAGTTCACCTCAGCCAGTGCAAGAAGTTATAGACGTACTAAACGAAAACGCTTCGAAGCAGTATCCTTCATTAGAGCATCACACCAATGTCATACCAAGTTCCTTTTGTCCCGTCCCAGTCAGCTCTCAGTCTCACAGTCAATCATCTCCGCTCCAGAGTAGTAATCACGTTGTCAAAGAAGGTTCACAGGCTAAGCCTAGAGATCTGACCGTCAGTGCACAATTGAATGGACAAAGCATTCAAGCACTTGTTGACACCGGAGCCGCAATTAGCGCAATTGACAAAGAAGTCCTGCAAGAAGTCTACAAGGAACAACTTCTACAACTCCAGACTGACAACTTAGGAGATGTAAAAACCGTGAGTGGCGAAGCTTTGCCAGTTCTGGGTATGTTCACCACTGCTTTAGACATATAGCCAATGGAAATTTCTCATGCACCTTCATAGTGGTTCAAGATCTCCCTTATGACGCACTTCTAGGAAGAGATTTCCAGCGAGAAAATGGAGCCATTATCAACCTAAAAGAGAGTATCTTACAGTTGGATGGCAAAAGAGATGAACCTTACTCGGAGAGAAAATTAGCACAGGGCCCGACTTGAGATCAAAGCCCCCTAAAGCCAAAACGTCGTGAAGAATTCACTGAGGAACATTCTGGCAAAGAGAGAACTCCTGTTAAGCAAAGCAGAGCCTCACAGAAACATGCCCTACACTCAGCTTTCATAGGAACGTTATTCTTCCCATCAGCCTCTGATGAAACAAATGTGCCAATGGAAAGTTATCGCCGTTTCCAGCTGATTCCCGCAACCCGCCACGGTGGAAAGACGAATGTCTCTCGTTTATTGATCCGTCAATCCTTTTTGACCACGCTTTGTATCGCTTTATACCTACTGACTGCATCGCACGCAACGGTGCCTGATCAAAATGTTTACAAAGCTCAGATGACTCCACAGATATATGCCGTACAAAAGCAACCTTTCGACATAAGAAATGCTGCAGGTGTACCCGTTCAAGTGTGCCCAACAAACCCAAAAGAGCCCTATAAAATTGGACAAGCAACTGATGAATCCAAGAAAATGAGAGAGCCGCCTCAGCCAGTCAAACAGAGAAGTACAAAACAGCTTCCACCTATGACATCAAATGATGCTGATTTTCCAGACAGAACAGTTTATGAAGGTCCCCGAAGCTCTTCTACACTACAACACGAATTCTTGTCCAAAGAGAGTT
>BOPM01000078.1:326435-332198 GCA_022179025.1 Porites australiensis | reverse complement strand
ACACATTTTACTTTAATGTTTACTTTTAAAAGGATAATTTGTCTCTGGATAATTATACAGCCTAGTCACTGAATAATTGGATCTTTCGCCTGTTCAAATACCAACCGTTCGTAGTTTTTTAGTTTTGACATTTTGAGGGATCCTGAGCAAAGGAAACTCGAATTCTTTTGCACAGCTTTACTGCTGAATCTTCGTAGGTTTCCTAAATTCACCTGTTTGACTGACATTTAATTTTGAGTTATTTAGTTTAACATATATACTTTAAAACTGAATTTATCCAGATTTGTGTTCGCTGTTCAGCTGATTTTATTCAGCCTTCTTTCCTTTTGTCCTGTGATATTCTAATAAGTTGATCGGTTAGTATAAATAGAGCACTGTTATTCCTGTTTTTCGATTTACATTGCGGAGTTACATGCGTGTACGATTTACATTGCGGAGTTATATGCTTGTACGATTTACACTGCGGATTTGCATGCTTGTACGATTTACATTTGCGGATTTCCTTGACTGTATGTTCTACGTTCATGAACTGAAGATTAAACTGTTGAAGTCCAAGTTTGAGTCCTGTCCTGTTTCTAGCTGTAGCAGATCCTAGTACCTTGGAATAGTGACGAGTTACTTTCCCGCTAGCCAAGCGAGTTGCAGAGTTAGTTTTCCCCTTGTTGTCCCTACGCCGAAGTCGCTCGAGTTCTCTTAACGCTTATTTCCTCGATTTGTGCATGGAAGGGCAAAACCTATCGTCACACGTAAAATAAATTCCCAAGGCAGTAGAGTTGAAAAGACGAGGCGTGGTGGTAAAATTTGCGCGTATGACGTAATCATGCATAAGGGCCATTTTCTCTGTGCGACAATTCGTTGGGAAACACAAAGTTTCGTTGGGGACTGACGAATATCCTAAGGGGGCAAGAATGTCTCCTGTATGAAAAAGACAGAGATGTCTGTGGGACCTGAACAGAATTACAACCCCAAGGGAGACCAATATGGGCTCAGGCACGTGACCTTTACAGGGCCAACAGTCGACACGGAACCAAACCGGGCTCCTGGCGTTTGCTTATATTTTATAGTTTTAGTATATGTGATAAATGTACGGGTAAAAATACTTTCACCCGAGCTCCCTAATTGAGACCAAAATTTTTAACTACGGCAAGGTGACAAACACATCCGTGTCTTTGATATGGGAGCGTCCCGTCCCCCCTCCCCAGCAGGTAGGGGGTGAATATCGCCCGTAAATATTGAAGTATTCGACCGTCCATCCCGATCTCCGAAAATGTGTCTCTTTGCAATACTTTTGCAACTCGCTCGGACCTGGATGGTAAAACAGGTCTTTTGTATCTGTTAATGATGGCTAAATATCTGTTAACGGAATGCGTGACGAAGAAAGTTTTGTGTATAGGAGGGTGGCGTGACCGAGGCAATTAAAGACTCTGAGAACGACAGATTTTCTAACCCCCTACAGACCCGGAACTGCCAAAAATGGCGGAATAGGTCGGTAATTCTGGGCGATTTTTACCCATTTTAGTAGTAAAGCTGTTTTATCTATATTTTAGCACACTGCGATGGATAAGAGGCGTATGTTTTAAGCTTCATCACTTCAAACAATTGAAGGCTAGAATTTGGAGATTTAGACCCTGTTTACATGGAGTGGGGGACCCCGGTCTAGTGGGGTAGGTTTCTTTTGTTTTGTGTCCCCTAGAGCGTGAAAACAAAAGAAACCAACCCCACTAGACCGGGGTCCCCCACTCCATGTAAACAGACCCTTAGTGGATGCAATCATATTCATACGGTAAGGCTTCCGAGTGGTTATTGATCTCGAGGTGTTAGAGGCCGTGAAAAAGAAACTTGCTTCTAATCTCCTGGAGAGTGCACTATTACCAATTGAGGTTAGTATTTCTTGAAAATAATGTGATTGTCGGTAATGCGAAGGCTCTTTACAGAAACCATCTTTCAGTTGCTCGGTTTCGAAATAAAGAAGGTGACTTGAAGGCTGAGACTGAGGTAGGATATGCGGATTGTTGATGTTACGTTCCGCACCAAGTTATGAGAGGCTACATTTGAGGTTTAATGCACCTTTCCATTGTTTTGAACAGGTTATTATTTTCAATAATGGAAAGGCAGGTCACTGACGTGGAACAGGAGGTAATTATTACGAATAATAACCTACTGTTTCATTTCAGTGGCCACAATAATGACCTGTGGTTTCTAAAACAATAGAAAGGTGCATTAAATCGGACAATGCCCTCTCGCTCCTCGGCCTTCTTGAGATCGAATGTACGGCAGTTTATTTCAAGGCGAAATTGGGCAATATTTCTTTTAAACCTTCTGAGGGCATCAATAGGATACGTAATTAGCATTCATACAGCGATATCAACCCTTTCAACCCTAACATTTGTCTTTTGTGCAACAATAACATCAAAATACAAGAATACAGAACAATACACTACTAATAAAAAGATAGGAGAAAGAAAGAATATACATAAATGGAAATTATTTACATCACGAAGCTTGTACTAATTTTTATCGACTTGTCAAAATTAGCCTCATTACACGTGGGAAGGTTATAAGAGATAATAATTACTTTCAAGTTAAACTTCCCCGTTTTGGTCAGGTGCGATCGATATCCTCATTTCCACCCGGCTTGTATTTACTACTTATTAAGAAAAAATTTATACGCGATTTTAATTTCAAAGGCTTTGATTCATATGCGAAGGATTTATTTTTTAGGATGCATTTTGCGATAAATATGAACTAAATTGACCTCTTTTATGAAATGAATTATGAATTTCTATACTTAGTTTCTTTCCAAGTCAGACCTCCTTGCTTATCTAATGAACTTAACGTTGTGTTCCAGTCACCCGCCATTATTAAATTAAAAGTATCAGACAAAGATATAATTTTTTTGCTAGAAGAATCGAGGATCTCAATTTGTTCACGATTCTGTGGGAGCATAAACATTGACCACATTAAAACTGACCTCGCCCTGTGTTTTTAAAGGCAAAATTATAAATCTCCCTTTCTTGTCGAGTTCCACTACTTCTGCATGAAGAGTGGAGTTTGGTTTAATAAGGATCCACACGCCCTTGGAATGATCTGATCCATGCGAATAGAAAATTTGGCCACCCCATTTCGCCATCCAAACCTTCTCATCTCTAGGGTTCGAAAAAGTTTCTTGAAGAAAATAAACATTAGCTTTTTGGTTTTTCAGTGTGTGAATATTGATATTCTTTATTTCTTAACCCTCTCACGTTAGAATAAAGCAAAAGGCGTTAATAAAGGGAACAAGTAAAAACTAGAAAGATCGAAGTTATACAAAGAGAAAAGAGGAAACAAACAAAAACAAAAACAAAAAAAGAACAAGAAGACACTAATTACTTACCTCTCCTGGGTATTATTAGAATACGAAGTGGCCTAAAAAGCTCGACCAGTGCTAGCTATATCTAAAGAGGTAAACAATTGTGGTAATTTATTAAGTATGTAGAAAAAACATATTAGATTATTGTGTTCCTCACTACCAAGGGAGCTCACAAATACACGTCCATCATGGAGAGCCGCTCGACCCAGTCCCTCTTTTCAACCCTAATATTAAAATTCAAGTTCTCTGTTTTGTTCCGATAACTGTCCGTAAATCCGATCATTTAATTAAGTCCCAATTCGAATAAATAGAGCCGATTGTCCGAACTCAAGCACACTACAACGATTCAACGACAACAACTCAACTGTTTTTTTAATTACACGATCAACTTAATATATTACATGTTAAGGTCAAAACGAAAATAGATCTCGGTGACCGGAAGTCACGTATATGTCACGAATTGTTTCTAACATTTCCCCCTCCCAAATTACAAACATTGTCTATTTTGTTGTGATTTGATAAGGAAATCAATAACGAAAGCTTAATCCTATAAAGAGTTCATGAGTTAATTCCGTTCAGTTCTAATTGCGGTAGTTCTTTGTTAACTATTCATTTCTAATGGAGAAAGCTTGGTTATTGGTCTCTTCAAGACTCCATCCCCAACTTTCGCATTAACCACTCGTACGAGTCCAACTTTCCAATCTCTTCGGGTCGCATTTGGGTCGATTACAACCACTATGTCGTCTTCCTTGAGGTTCGTTTGTTGCGAGAACCACTTGTGTCGAGAGCCAATATGAGGGAGATATTCTCTCAACCACGGCGCTGCCACACCCGGCGAATGAGTTCCTGGATACGTCTCCATCAATTTCGAGGGCTGAACTCGAAGTCATCGACGCTGTCAGGTGCAATGTCCCCACCCATCTGGCCGATTAGAACATGATTAGGTGTAAGGACAGCTTCATCATTTCGATCATCACTAACAGTTGTCGGTGGCCTTGAATTTAGTAGACCCTCCACGCCAATGAAACAGGTCTGTAATTCCTCGTCGGTAATGTCTGCGTCTTTCAAAATCGCTGAGATCGCTCGTTTGGCAGCTTTGATCATGGACTCGAAAACACCTCCGAAATGAGGCGCTGCTGGCGGATTCCAATGCCAGCCTACTCCTTTATTTGCCGATGAACGTTGAATCTTGTCTTTGTCTATCTGACCAACTAGTTGTCTAATTTCTCTATTCCCAGCGATGAAATTGGTCCCATTATCGCTCAACATCATCTTAGGCCAGCCTCGTCTCGCTACCATTCTTGTGAAAGCGTTTAGGAAACCTGCTGTGTCGAGAGACGCTGCCATTTCTAAATGACAACAGTGAGTTTGTAAGCAGAGGAACAGGCACAATTATCTCTTGGTTCGAACTCGTCCCCGTCCTTGGATACTCAAGTACTGTCCACCGAAGTCTGTAGCACAATTCGTAAATGGTTTGCAAGTCATCTCCAAGCGAAAATGTGGAAGAGGTGCCATCTGCTGTGTAACGGAATGCATTCGGAAACGTCTTACACTCATAACATTTTCCTGAGCATTGCTTAACTTCTTGGTGACTGTGAATGACGTGATGCTGTTGACGAAGGTGGTTTAGTGTGTAATTAACACCCATTTCGTGGCTTTTCCGTTCGTGATAATACTTGAAAATTAACTGGTTCACAGGATGCTTCTTCGGTAAGATGATGGGAAACTTGATTCCTTTCATGAGGTCTTCTGAGTGACGAAGTCTTGTGTTGGCGCGCAGAAAACCTGAGTCCAACATCGGAGAGAGCCGTAGTAGAGGACTTCTCATGTACAATTCTCTTCCTTCGTTTAATGCAGCAATCTCTTCGTTGTATTCTTCTTGCTGTGTTTCTCTGATTATTTCTAATTCCGTTTCTTCTAATTCGTTTTCCTTGAGTTCTTCCTTGATGCGTTGTTAGGAAGGGACTCTACAGTTCTTGATAAATCGTTTGACCCAACTTCTCACTCGAACTAGTGACCGTCCAAGTTCTAAACGTCGGTTTGAGGAAACTCGGTACCATTTGGAAAATCTTGTCGGGTCTAAATGGCAATCTTGTTATAGCGAATGTCAAGGAATTCTGTGCTAAGGTTCGAATCGCGGTTTCTTCATCTGAACTTTTAAATTGTTCTTTGAGGGTTTGTCGTCGTTCAGATTTCCCTTCTGTCAAAGCTTCAGCAGGTTGAGACGATCTCCGTTCAGGCCAACCGCTTTCTGAGAACAACAGAAACTGCGGACCATTCCACCACATATCACTGTCTGCTAGCTCCGAAACGGTAAGTCCTCTAGTGCCATGATCAGCAGGGTTGTGCTTGGTGGGAACATAACGCCATTGATTCGGGCTCGAATACTCGTGGATCTCTCCGACGCGATGAGA
>BOPM01000078.1:301435-321435 GCA_022179025.1 Porites australiensis | reverse complement strand
TTTAAGTAAGTCCAAATTCGGATAAACAGAGCCGATTGTCCGAACACACACTACAACGATTCAACGACAACAACTCAACTGATTTTTTCAATACACAATCAACTTAATATGTTACATGCTAAGGTCAAAACGAAAATAGATCTCGGTGACCGGAAGTCACGTATATGTCACGAATTATTTCTAACATTCTCATTTGTTGTGCCTTTACGTTGCCTGTAAACGTAGTGGGGAGATGTTGTTGAAATATCAGCCTGATTCATCTTGTGTACTGTAATCATTTCCTTAAACGATCAGTGTAAAACGGAGACTGCGGACTGCAGACTGCGAACCAGGAGTAAACTGCAGACTGAGTGTAAAATGCAGACTGAGAGTAAAACGCAGGCTGGGTGCAAAATGCAGAATAAAGACTGTACACTTTTTTAAACATTTGTGCTCCTTCTTCTCCAAATCGGTGAAATAGCTAGCCGGTATCAGTTACACACTTCGCTTCCTAGTCGAAGTGCATTGCACATTCGCCAGAAGTTTCAATGAACATCCGAACAGCTTAAGTCTGTGTACCTTGATTTGCGATACTTTCATAGAAGGTCATCCAAATTTCCTGCAGAACATCTTTCTTTGTTGTTGGAATGATTTACTCCCTTTTTTATCGCCATAATACTTCCTGTACAGTATTTTGGGTCAGCAGCTTTCATTTAAGCGTAAACATCGTGGTGTTGTACCGATTCACGGTCCCTGGTCAAGTATATCGAGAACTTCGCGTCTAAAGTTGAAGCGTGAGGTCTCTCGGACGGAAAAAAAGGTTCAAGATTGCGTTTTTGGGTCGTCGACGACGTTCTAGAGAAGAAAGTCCTGAATGGATTTGTGAAAGCAGATGTCGTCAAGTAAGTGTTCGTTGACATTTATTTGCGGGATTTTTTGGCCCTTAAACCCTTCCACGACTGCAGTTTATGCTCGGTCTGCATTTTACCCCAGCCTGCGTTTTACTCTCAGTCTGCAGTCAGCAAATTACACACAGTCTGCATTTTACCCCTGGTCCGCAGTCTGCGTCTTGCACTGACCGTTTCCTTAAATCCTTTCACCAACATGGGCCGAGTTCACTCAAAGCTAGGTTAACATAACCCAAGGTTAGTGCGAGATTTGCATTCAGATTTGAAAGCTTACAAAGTATTTCGGTTTTAATTCTTTTTGTCTACAAGTTGATGATTGGAAGCTCTAAAAATAACAGAGAAAATTATCCGAGAAAAATGCTTTTGAACACAAGAAAAAGAAACCCGGGTTAAGCGCTAATCGGCCTTCAAACATCTGGGCCCTGTTTTATAAAGCATTGATATTACAAGGCTGAAATTGGTTTGCTACACAGCCGTTTTTAGTGTCGTCACGCAACCCTCCTCCACACAGGGGAGGAGCGTTGCGTGACGACATTAAAAACGGCTGTGTAGCAGACCTTGGGGGACTAGGCTGAAATATAATGCTGATTGAATGTTATTAGGGCTTAGAGTATGTCAATGGACTTCTTTTGTGTCTACCCTGGATTATGTCTTGCTAACGGCTACAATTTTCTCATTGAGTCGAAGAATCAGAACCTTGTAGACTTCAGTGTGTTTGACAAATTCTTCGTTTTCACTGTCACGCAATAAACACGGCACAATAAAATAAATTGGAAACCGTCCAGTGGAAGAAGCCAAGAAAATGAA
This sequence comes from Porites australiensis, assembly GCA_022179025.1. Taxonomy (NCBI): domain Eukaryota; kingdom Metazoa; phylum Cnidaria; class Anthozoa; order Scleractinia; family Poritidae; genus Porites; species Porites australiensis. The sequence continues at coordinate 319,741 of BOPM01000078.1, read as the reverse complement.
ATGTTATAAAAGACTAATATATAAACAATTTGTGCAAATCTCAGGTCTTTGTGGCCCACAGTTTCTGAGTTATTTGTCGAAACATTCCACGCACCTTTGTAGAGCTTTGTATGGAGAAACCATATTGGTGGGTAGAAACTGTTCACCAATATGGCCGCCGAAAATCAACAAAAACATCTGGAGTTCACTTTTCCTATAAAAACTCTTCCTTTTCACTCGAGAGCTAGCATACGTGCGCAAAAACACATCTTTTAATACTTGAAATGGTTAAACTGCTGAAAATCAAGAGGACTGAATTTTTTCAATTAGACAGCATTCCTATTTTGGTGTCACGCACTATGAAAAGTCAAAAGTTCAAATTGCTGTATTTTCGAAACATGCTTCGGGGCTGGAAACTTGTACAAAGATATATTTTCTATTTAGCTTCAACCTAGTGTAAATAAGAATTCGTAAAGCCTCGCTTTTTTGACTTTGCAAGCTGATGACGTCACTGTGAAAACCATCAATAGGTAAACCGGTACTTGCAAATTAAAAGTTTTCACGGTGAGTCACGATCAGCTGACGAGACAACGCAACTAGTTTTGAATCCACTGGCGGACTGGATGGTACCTCTATGATTTACTCACTACCATGGATGTAAGGCATTTTTCAGATGCGAGGTTATAGTGGCCCACAGTTTTAACGACTTTGCATAATCATATATCGAAAGCGGAAGTATTTTTATCAAGAGCCTGCGTTTTTTCTCGTCTCGCCCCAGTCCCCTTTAGTCACTTACTTCCTTGTGCAGTTTTAATACCAATTGTTTGTTTTTGAAAAAAGCAACTCGTCTCCTTAATACGTATACCAGCCTCCTTCGCTGCTCATACTGATAGTAACTGAGGTAGGTTTGTTTTGAGTTGTTTAATTGCGTAGTTCCGTTAAGCTAGCTTTGATGCTCTGATTCTTTTAGATTAAACAGCAAGTTCGATCAGGAAGAACATGTTATTTTTATTTAACATATCATGTAACTTATACGTACGTAATCCTGTGTATGTCGATTCCTTCGCGGAACATAACACATGAACAGTGTTAATTATACCCGGTGACTATGTCGATTCATTTGAGTATTCTTAGCATGCCCGTAGCCAAGATTTTTTACGGGGAGGTGGGATCCAACGAGGAGACGGTCGGGACCAAATGAGACAGGAGGCCCAAGTCTCTTGGCTTTGTTGGGTTGTCTGAGACTGCATTTCGAGCGTTTTGAAGGCGGTATACTCGAAAACAGGCAGCCAAAAGCGAAATGTGGATATTTCGCAAAGTGTACGTTTGAACTTCAAACGATACTTTCAATTGATACTTTTGGCAAAGAGACTACTTTGTGTATGTATTTTAAAATTTGAGAATGGCAATGGCAATGTCACTACAAACGCGTTCCAAAGTAAAATGTGTTTTTCCAAACTTCTTATTTTCCGTCACTCACGCAGTTATTCCTCTGAGTCTAACCTGCATTCATTGTAAATCTTTTTTTATTCAACAACAGCCAAACTGGTTTAGTAGAAAAAACCTTTATTTAATCTCGATTTATCAGTCAGTGTGATACGTGACATAAGCATATAACCCCGAAGCGTCTAACTTCCCCTTATCTGTTTAGAACCATGCTGGGGTTTTTTAGCTACGCAGCCGTCCAATCAGGAGCACGGAAAATTATTTTGCCCAAATATGGAATCAGAGAATTCAAGACTAAAAACTTTGAGCTTTCAAGGCTTATACATTTATTTCTACGACCGAAAGATATAATTCCGTGGTATAAAAGATGAAGCAATTATGCTATTATGAAATGCAACCCTGGGAAAACATAAAGAGCCACAAAGTTATAAGCGGTATTGCTTGAAAACATCGACCAGCGACGAAGTAAGACAAAGATGTTCCATTTCTTCACGATATCGCAAAGCCTCTCGCCGAAATCAGCAAAATGCAGCTGCAGCCTGTTTGACCGACAAAGATCATTCTCAGGCTACTAGCCGCAAACCTGTCTACCACAGCAAACCAGTTGTCTGCAACTTCTGTTCTCATTCAGCAAAAATAGCATGGCGACTATAAAAAAATGATGTGGCAAGCTTTGCGGAAGCGTTGTATACGTTGTACCGTCTGTACAAGGCGCCGACGAAGTCGGAACGGAATCTTTTTTTTGTGAGTGAGTGTAGATTTTTTAATTGATTCAGAACAGTACGGGAACACATATATGGCAGTTTTGATTAAAAGTGTGACATGGAAAAGTTAGTTTTCTTTTTGGAGACAAAGAAATGTTTTAAGCTGCGAAATTTACCTTCGAGGTCTTCGACCTTGTTTCCTTCACGGCGGAGTGCTCGTCCTTTTCTGAACTGCGATCAACGGACTAAGTCAGCAACCTTTTTTAAAGAATTTTCAGGTAAACTTACATTTTACACATTATACTCAAGGAAAGTACGTTATTGAAAGGAAATTTATGTATTTATGTATTTATGTAAAGGTGATTATTTATTTGCTACAGCAAAGGATCCTTTAATTCGATGTGATTGTGTACGTACCGATCGTAACCTAAGTATGTTGGAGCAAAACTTAAAAGGGCACTACATAGGGGCTACCTGGATTATTCCCGTCGCGCAAAAGAGTAATGTCCATGAAAGGTACTGAGTGTAGTGAACTTTGTGGCGTTATGTATCAATAAACCTAGTGTTCTTAAATCACATGCAGGGAGAATAAGGGATTAGCCTATACTCAGTGCATGTTAGCCAAAAGGTAGACGTACGTGACATTCATACATTCATTGGATTACAAGGTGATTGCCCAAATTGTATACATACTTGTAGACCCAATAATTCCAAAAAGAGGCAGCTCAATAAGTGAACCCTTGCAAGCCATTGCCATTTGACATGATTTGCCAATGAATTTATACATGTCTTGAGTAGTGCCTAAATTACTAGAATTGCAATGTAACTACAAGGTACAGAAACACACGCAGGGACCTCACAAAGAAACTATACACAATTTATCTCCAGCCCCGAAGAAAAATTACTTGTGTATTATAACACTGCTCAAGGCATGAGGTCTGGTCACAGGAACTGCAGTTACCGAACGAGAAATGCCTCTCAAGTAAGATTGAAGTATACTTGCTTTTATCAATGTTCAGTGAGAATTGTCTCTGGTCTGACATTTAGGATTTTTTACGGAGACCGTACGCAGCGACGGGGAGAAAACCTAATGTAAGCCTTGCCGACCTAATTCGATGTTGCCCCTTCACTCAGGATCACTCTTGCGTGTTTCGCTTTTTGATAGTCTTTATTTTACGGTTTGTAAAAACAGGCACGCCCATGGCCACGCCCTTATCATTCCCCAATATTCAGTCGGATCCATCGTCGTAAAAAAAGCTAAACGCGACGGTTTTTTGTTCAAATTTTTCGTCGGACAATTCAGGAATCCTTCCAATACTTCCAAGTAGCGAAAGTCTCTGATTAGATTTTTCTTTTCTCGAAGTTTTCAATCGAAGGTCTTTAAAGCAGTAAAAAAACTGTTCTTTGCTGTAGAATATTAACTTTCTGGAGTAATCTGGCCTTTAATATCGTTTCAACTATACGCAATTACCTTTGCTATATAACCTTCTATTTTGGAAGCCATTTTGAATCCGGAATTTAAAAAGTCCGGTAAATCAGGTAGTGCCAGGCTCCCGTGCGGTATGATATTAGGCAATGAGTGAGTGATTTTCTAAAGGTTACTTGCGCTAATGGTCACGCAAAACAGTTTTTAAAGTAACAACTTAAGAAATTACTTCTATTATGATGCATTTCATTGGTAGTCGACTTTGTCTTGTTAGGAGGAGTTAACTCAGTCCTGGTCATTTGGGGATTAATAATATATGCGAAAAAATGACTCATTTCTGATTGGCTGAGAAAGGAGTGCAGTCCTTCTGTAACACAAGTGCAAACTTGTAACAAGAGTGCAAATTACAAATGGTTTCTGATTGGCTGAAAACATTAAAAAAACGACCAAGAACCAATCAGATTCGAGCTGTTTTAACAAAAAGTTTAAGAAAATGGCCATGGTTTTAAGCAAGCAACGATTTGATTTCATACGCAAAACCAACAATAGAGAAGTTAAAAAATATTCGAAAAACCCGAACACAGTCAAAAGTACGTCTTTCTGGCTGGCAAAAAATCGAGGAAAATCAGCCAGAGAAACTAAATGAGCTACTAATATAACAGACTACGCTAAAGTAAAAAATAAAGAACAAAAACGGTGGCAACCACAGGCAAGCCATGACAGCTACACTTGTCAGGCATTTAAATGAAAAAGGATACAAGTTTTACATGATAACAACAGGGATTTCAATTCACGTACGTTATTTGTTGTAGGAGAAAAGTGTCCGGTTGCTCTCTTTAAGTCTTTTGTCGAGCGAAGACCTCTATTAAAACACCCAAACAATGGTCTGTTTCTTTCTACCTCAGTAGCAAACGAAACCGAAAATTTAAACATCTGGTTCAAACTAATCCAATGGGCGAAAATATCATAACTAACATAATTAAAGTATCTGTGCTGGTACTAGCCTTAAAGAAAGTGAGAAAAATCATAGTGCAAGAATTACAACAGTCAGCAAGCTGAAGAAAGCAAACATTGTAACTTCAGAATATCTCGCTAGTGTCACCTAGTACAGGCCACAGAGCAGCCTGTTCCAGGCTCCGAGATAGTCCGGTCCGCTTAATTGAGAAAGCGCAAACACGAAAATAAAACCGGAGGAAACTTGGGGAGAGAAGGGGTGGCGGAGCCTGTAATCGATATCATTTCTTTAAACGACCCGTTCCGGTATACCAGCGCCTGGTATACCCTCTGATTGGTCAAATTTGACAGATTATATCAACACTCTCAAAGCGGATCGTTCCTGCCACTCAGAGAGTTGGCGTGCGGCGTCCGCGCGGGTGAAATAGAGGAATCCACGATAACTTCTGTGTTGAACGAATGTTTACGAGATTTCCCGCACATAGGAGCGGTGAGGAAGGAACAGAAGACCTGTCTTGTGAACTTGGCGCGTGGAAAAGATGTTTTTGTAATCTTGCCGACCGGCTTCGGTCTTGCCTGATAACAAAGTGGCAGAAACAGAACAGTCGCAAGGAGTTATGTACGTGCTCCAGTCCAGATTCACATTATCTTTAGATCTCTTTAGAAGAACAAGCTGGAGTTGAAAAATCATTGCTTAAGAGCATATCTTGACTGACTCACAACGTACTTCTCCATGTTTAAAGTAGCTTCAGTTTAAGCCTCGAAATTTGGATCTGTGAATCACCATCCGTGAGAATTTCACATCCTGCAAAACCACTAACGAGCTGGGCCCAGCGAGACAAAACGCATTGTAGGGCGCCATCACATTCACGGACAAAAGAAAACCGCTTTCAGTTATTCAGATAGGGACTTTGGAGAATATTAAACAACTTAAAACCCTTATTTAGCCGCAATGAAGAACTTTACCTTTCAAAACAGGTCAAAGAAAATGCTCTTGCATCAGAGGGCAAATCATCAATCATGCCGACCAGAAACAACAACCTCAGAAAATCAATATGCGTGTCGCGACCTGCCAGCATGAAGCAGGCGGCAAAAATCACATAGTTTGCTCAGTCAAAATGTAGACTCCTCCAGAGCATAATCTACCTGTAAGAGAAAATATTAACTGGAACAAGCAGCATTTTGGCACAAGGTAAAAGTCCTGTGTTACCTACCGACCCGCTTTTTACACTCCAGATTGCTGAGACTCGCATAAGGGATAAGCGCCCCGCGAAATAATCTCGCAAGAAATTTGAGAAAGATTCCAACTCATTGCCATTTCAACAGTTTGACAGCCGAAATCTAATTATCTCAAACGTGCCAAAAGTGGGCGGAAGAGGGTCGTGAAATAAAGGATTACAGGCTCTCTCTCCCTTCCTTTTTCCTTTTTCCTTTTTCCCGCCCCGCCAACTTTTCGCGTACCTTTTTCTTTCGCGTCTTCCCCATTATCTGAGAGCCGGGAACAGGCTAGCCACAGAGCTATAAATTTCCTCAACGACAACGATAAAGCCGACGAAGAAGAGCGACGATGACTCTCTCTTGCAATATCCAACTGAAATAATGAAACCCCAGCGTTACGAAAAAGAAAATATTATATTTATAGTGGCAGTTTCCGACATCACAACAACTGTGGCTCCACTCACCCATCGATGGCAGCGTTGAAAGAAAACAGATTGCCTCCTTCATTTTCAGGTTTTAAATCTCACAAATTTCTCCATGAATCCAGCTATGATGGGGTCTCAGGAACAGAAAATGATGAACAGTCGTTATTTGAACATGACGGTGTCCAATGCAACAAGAAAGCTCTTGCTACTTTGGACACTGTACACAAATGAACTTAATGTCTTGTAGTTAATTATTATTTGTCAGCTATCAAAGATCGACCGAACAATTTCACCAGTATAAAGCGGTCCTTCACGAAACCACTTTGGTTATGATGAATTATGCTTGGTAGGACGTTTTTTATCCTGGTAGCTAAGATTTTAGAGATAATCTTGGCATCAACGTTGACAAGTGACATCGGTCTCCAGTTTTCTAAAAGAGAACGGTCCTTTCCTTTCTTTCCAATGAGAGTGATCACTGCCTGTTTCTGGGAGCGTGACATTTCACCACTAGTGAAAATCTCGTTGACACAGTTGACGAAAGGTTCGCTAATAATTTCCCAAAAATTTACTGTAAAATTCGATTGGAAGTCCGTCATTGCCAGGAGCTCTGTTACCCTGAAAACTTTGTAAAGCTTTAACACACTCCTCCTCTGTAATGCTGCCTTCACGCGAAAGCTTTTGTTCATCTGTAAGGAGTGGGATATTTAAACAATTCAAAAAAAATTCTGTTGGTTGCTCGTTACGCAAATTCTTACTCGTATATAATTCTTGATAGAAACGTTTTTCCTCAGAAAGAATTTTGAACGGATCAAGAGCTAAGTGATCGAACCATTAATCTTTAATTTTCGCACATGTTTTTTGACATGGTTCCTTTTCTCCAGATTGAGAAAATATTTCGTACTCTTTTCACCGTGTTCACACCATCGTGCCCGTGCGCGAATGATGATACCTTGAAGTATTTTTTTTTTTCATAAAAATGTTACAATCTTTCTTTCGACGTATTAAAATCGCATGCATTTTTATTGGTAGGATCATATTTGAACGCTTGCTTTGCTTTGTTAAATTCATCTTGCAATGTGTTCTCCTTATCTTTTTTTGTTTTGCTTTACGTTTTGAAAACTACACTGCATGTGCTCTAAGATTATACTTAATCCAATCCCAAATACATCTGTGATCCGACAGGTCATATCGGCCAGCCAGACAGGCATTTTAGCCGTAACCTCCCTTTGGTAGTTATCAACACCCAGAAGAGAACAGTTCATCTTCCAGTAACTCAGACCTTTAAAGTGGTTTTGACTAATATTAAAATCCAAGGAAATGGCTGCATGGTCGGTTTTAATGGCTGGAATAATATTCGTTACTGAAACCGAATCTTGAAGATTATTTGAAATCAGCCAGTAGTCTAAGCGGCATAAAATCATTGGCGAGTTTTGGTTCCACGTGAAACCTTTTAAAGAGGGATTTTTAATTCTCCAAATGTCAACCAAATCAAGTTCATATTGTAAATTAAAGATTATCATACTGTCGTATTTATTTCAACACCGTTTGCAACATGAAAAACACGAATAACCTTACACAAATAAAGCTTTTTACAAGCAAAAATCGGTTTCAGGATACACACTCAGTGATCTTTGTTGTGTTTTAGCCTCGCCAGTAAATAATTCGTGAGCTCGTTGTTTTGCCAATTTTTTTAGAGTAAGAACCCTTCAGAATTCGGCAAAATCATAGGGTCCAATTTTTTGAAGGTATGAAAAGACTTCAAAGTTTCAAAAGAGCGTTTTCAGATTAACTTTAGCAGTATTTCTTTGCTCAATGGAATGTTGACAATTACAGTTTAATCGAGTAGAAGAGGTGTGTGAACTCAACATTTCCCTTAAAGACAAATTTTCCCCGGAAATCAAATCTAACTGACTTATGAGAAAAAAATGAAAGCAAATCTTAACGAAGGCTCGAGATTTCAATTAAACAGGGCAGAGAAAACTACAGAGAAACGCCTACCTCGAACAACCGGGCCACCATTGTCTGCACTTAAGAAGAACAACACAAACTGAGCTGCACAAAAACCTTTTCCCTAACTTGGCGAGTCGACAGATGAAAACAAAGCTCTACTTTTCTTCTTAGGCTTGGAAATACAATTTACAGCTGAATTTAAACTTCTGGCGATTCCATATAACCCATTTGGCTATATTTTCTAATTTAATTTGCAATGTTTGAAAATTCTGTAAAGATCAAAACAACCTATTGTTTACCGATTTCCACGCATGATTTGATCCGTCAATCAAACTGAGCTTTTTGGTTTCTTTACTGATTTAGGAATATTAACCTCGCCGCGAATATTTCGCTTCTATTACCCTCGTGTTCAATAAAGAATAATCGCTAATTGTCCAATGTGAAGTGCGGGACAAAATATCAGTCAAGCAGGAAAAGGTGTGTTCCACAAGATTCCCGCCTTCCCGGTCATGTCCTTGACAAAAATACTGGAAACCTTTATACGTTCTTTTCCTTCCTCTTCCAATAGAAAATACGTCCACACGGTCGCTTGTACGGTCGTCTTCAGGGCGGATAAATGTTGTCACCTTTGTAGGACACGCGCGTTTTGTGTGCAACGCTTATCCGGGCCGCAATGCTACTTGTCCTCTTTCCAGCTGTTCAAACAAAACCGACGGTCAAGCGGTCGCTTTAACCGATTTCTACCGTTGCTTGTAAAGGACCCTTTTGTGTAGAAGTTTTAAGCAGTTTCTATGGTACGTTCTTTGTTGAAGAAGGCCAATTTATCAACTCCACATCGTCCCTCACCTTGTGCCGCCTTTTTTTTTTAATTTGTTGACGCCGCCTCGCTTTGGCGCGCTGAATCGTGAAAACGAGTCTTCCGGAAGTCAACAAGTTTATCGGAAACTGTTTCCGCGTGGTCCGCATAGTTCTAAAAATAACTTTTTTGAAATTAAGATATCCCGGCCAACGCCCTTAGACTCCCTCTCTGTCCTACTATGGTTCTTGCTCAGGGGCCGTGAGGGCGAGTGGAATAACTGTTTTAGTAAAATCCAGCTAGCTGGTCAAAAATACCGAGAATAAAAAAGTTTTAGCTACTTAAAGCTAGACTTTAATCCTTTTTGCCACCTAAAAGCCGGCGCTTTTCGCTACAAGTGGGCTATAACATATAGCCTAGTAGTAGCTCAAACAATCAGAACGCAGCATTCATAATAGACCACTAGTTGAATTGTACTAAACAGCGAATAGTTCTACTTACAACCGCCATCACAAAACCCCGTTTCAACTCCCACACAAACTCTGGATTTTTACATTCCCGTAGGCGGCCGCGGGCACTCAAAGGGTTTACCGGTGAATTAGATGTTAGCTTTGATTTAAAGCTCTCGTAAACAGACACCCGAAAGAAAATCTTATCCGCCTCTGAATGTCCACAGTCATATCGCTGTTTGTCACTGTCATGAATCATTCTTGTATATCCGTTTCAGAGTTACCGTTTTTTCACACACACGTCCGGTTACACTTGAAAATACAAACTGAATTGTATGCTTTTACCTAAATTACAACAAGGCCAGAACAACAGCATAACCATATATTAAAAAACAGTTTTTTGAATTCCCAGTGTTAATTTGTAGCTGGGAGAAGCTTCCGTAAGCGGCCATCTAACCTTTACACCTCTTTTAAAGTGGCTGAATTCCACTTTAATAACTATGCTGCATATGAGATTTATTCTTGTAAGAGGCCAGATCCAGTTAAGGACACCTTTTTCTCTTCCCGAGGGCGTCCTCTTACTAGAGCTTCCAGTGTATTACAATTTTAGGATTTCTCTTACTTTTTAACAAATTTTCGTCTAACGACGCACAGTCGAACCTCTACGTGCGACCACCCAACTTAAGTGACCACTTCCCAATAAGCGATCACTTATTCAAAACACCAAATATTATCCAGTCAAAGCGCTTGTAGTTGGAACCTCCTGTAAACGAACACATCCACATCCAGTAAACGACCGCGATCACTTTTTGCGGTGACAGTCATTGAGAATTTTCCATGATGCAATGGTCTGATCTCTGAGTTCCCTGTATGTCCTGCGCTACTCTGGGTATCAGAGGAACTAACTTTAGAAACAAAATAGATTTATTTATAGTATATTGTAACTTAAAAATTGCATGCAGGAGGTTCACTCCAAAAAAGTAGGTGTGTCCGCACTTTCTTCGTTAAAGACCTCCTGCAGTTCGACTCTCGTAAAACCCTAATTTTCCTTGAGCAACCCCATGGGCATTATTTACTGGGTGTCCTCAACCACGCACGGACCGGAACATCAAATGTCTGTAACTTAATTGTTGTGTCTGTCCATAATTCAACATCTGCCTGCCTCAGCACGGCACACTAACCTGGGCACTAAACTGGTTTTGGTGCCCCAAGAGTACGCAAAAAGGCCCTTCCGAGGATGTCTAGGACGAGAAAATTGACCTTACCTGGGTAGGGTGAGAAATTTGAAATCAAAGTGTTACAGTTGAAGTATCTCTTGAGGGAATGTGGGAAGGATGTTAAACATATGGAAGCGGTTGTTTGAGAAAAAGATCTAACTCAATGTGAAAGTGTGGTGTATTTTGAATTCTACTTGGGAGCATTAGTGCCACAGTTAGGCTTTATAAGACCCCCAAAAGACCGTGTTAGGTAAAAACCTCAGTGTTTATGACAGTCAAATCCGGTGCCAGCAGGGTAGGGCATTTGTACGCAATTTGGCACTCCCCCGGAGAGGGGGGACTCCAGTATGAAAAAAAAAAAGGAATTCTTGTCGCAAGCCAATCTGGACGTGTCTCACGCTTTATTTGTCCCTTTGAGCTGGTCTGCACCAAGATCCGGCTTCACTTCGCTGCTCTTTGACGTGCAACTAAAATAGAAAAAATAAAGAAATGGGATCATTTATAATCATGGTCTGAATAAAGTTGCCAATAGATTTGGAATTCTAAAATTTTTATTAGCATACAGTAACAATAAAATTATCTTAGAGAATGTCGGAAAGTCATATTTTCAACTGAATTTTGTTCACTGGACTCTGGCTCCTGGCTCCTGGCTCCTGGCTCCTGGCTCCTGACTCCCGATCACTCCCGATACAATGTTTCCGTATGGTGGCCAACCGCTGCTTAAAAATGCGGGCTCCAGTTAATGTCAAAGAAGGCGGACGTTTCGTTGCTGTTGTTTGTAACATGTGAATTGAGCTACAACAGTGGCAGAAATAATTCTTTCCATGGATTAAAAATCGGCTTTCTACTTTCTGTATATATTGTTTTCTCCTAAAACAACTTGATTTGGATTTTGGTGCGTAAACTGATGGCTAAGGAATTTTAGTCGTAGTGCGAGTCACGACGCTGAACTACGTAGAACTGGATATCGAAGGTGGCATGGGGAACCAATCAAAGCAGGCACAAACTAGCAGTTGAGACATCTAAGAGATACGTACATGGATTTTATTGACCATTTATATTGTTTTTAGGGCGAAATTACTAAAGTAAGTAAAACTGTGAATTAAATCTTTGTATGTTGTTTTTACTTGAAAAGATCGCGTATTAATATAGCTATCAAAAATCATCTTTAGAGTTTCTTGCACAATAATTTCAACGATGGTACCCTTATTAACGTTCTGAATCATTGTCTGATGAGTTTTTTTGTTCGATTTCTCCTCATTCAAAGGCAAACACACGAATATTGTGAGGGCCTGAATTTTGATGAAATATGCAAAAGTCGTTCCGTCACATGAAAAGTTTATGTCAACACATGGAAGAAATTGAATTGCCCAAACTTTTTATGGTCTTTTTCTCAACTTAAGTGATGGCTTTAACTACTCATGCAAAAGTCATAAAGATAAGCTGTTGCTCATCAGAGATATTGGGGAATAAAATACCCTAATTTTACGACTTACTCAAAACTTGGAAATGACGAACCAACTTAAGGGGGCTAAGAGGGGGGAAATCGAATCGGCGACTTTAAACAGTTTATTTCGCTTAAATTCTTATGAACTCAGATTATCTCTCAATGCATTTAAGTTCCAGTTGGCTTTTCTGTTTGTTGCACTGGCATCGTAAAGTTAGCTAATTAATTATGCATAAAACGGGCAAAATGGCGATTTTTACAGGGGGAGCTCGGATCTCCCGGGGAATTTAATATTTTGACCTGACATTCTGTCACATAAGTTAACTCAGGACTGATAGCTAACATTTTTGCCGAGTTTGAGCGAAATCGGTGATTTGAGCATTATCACCCCCTGCGTGGTTCTGCCTGGTTTTCTCATGGACACAGTCTTAATGATGTGGAAGTTGAGCCGGTCCTTCAGGAGGTCACTGGAGAGACATTAAATCATGGCGCGAACAAAGCTCCTGATTCCCGTTTGGATATTCATGCTAGAGGCTCTTGGGAGAGACAGGGATCTGCATTTGTCAATGTTCGGGTGTGTCACCCTAACGCATACTCTTACAGAGACTTGACTCCTAAGCAGATCTATAAGAAGCATGATGAGAACGAGAAGAAGAGGCAGTATGCGCAAAGAGTAATGGAGATCGAACAGGGAACGTTCACTCCCCTAGTTTTCACGACCACCGCAGCAGACTTGAGGAGCTGATCGCAAATAAGAAGGGAGAAAGTTTCTCAAGCGCAATTTCCTGGATAAGAGCTAGCGTATCTTTCGCCATGCCATCGTACGCTCTGCGATACAATGCTTCAGAGACTCAAGATCCGGAAGAAGACAGCTAGACTTTGTTGACTCAGACCTACAGATCGATAATATTAGAGCCTGCCCGAATTAATCTTTTTTTTAAAGAACTTTTTAAAGAATTAGGAATTTAGGAATACGAGATTTTATTCTTTTTAACTTGTTTTCTTTTTAACTCATTGTCTTCGGAACGTATTTTAAGTATTTTTGACCATGCAACTTTAAAAAATTATAATATCAGAGACGGATAATTCTCTTTTGTAATGACTGCCTGCAAGAGTCATTGACCGCGTCTGAGCCGCAAGAAATGTGTTTGCGAAATAGTTATTGACACAGTGATTGTTATTTTTATGATTTATATAACTCTTAAGGTTATATAGTACTTGATTCTTGCTTCAAATATTTCTGCAAATTATGTACATATTTTTTTAAAGTTAAATATTATTATTATTATTATTATTATTATTATTTCAAAAGTAGGTTGAGTTTGATCGTCCGGGTGAACGTAGTCCTGAATAGGACTGTTGTTGTTGACAGTGACTGACGTTTCGACAACCTGTGCGGTAGTCATCTTCAGAGTCAAAGTGAGTTGTTTCACGTTAGTTGATGGTATGATACTCTGGTTATTGATCTGATTGGTCAATTACGTCGCGATGTTATTGGTCGTCTGTCAGTTAAGCCGTGATGTTATTTGCTATGAAGACTCGTAAACAGTAATTGGTGCGTTTCGATCCGTCTAACAAACTAGTGTCCCTTGACGTGAAATCACTATTCACCAGTATTCCACTGCAACTGGCTCTAGACAGTACTGAGAACGTTATTAAGAACTCTACTGTTGAACTACCACTACCTACAGACGACATTATGGACCTTCTCAAGTTCTGTTTGACTTCGACGTACTTTCAGTACGACGGCAAACACTACAAACAGTTACACGGTACAACTATGGGCTCTCCAGTTTCTGTTGTTGTAGAAATTGTCATGCAAAACATCGAGGAACAAGCCCTAGCCACCTACACACGAACCGTACCTCTTTGGTTACGTTACGTTGACGACACATTCACCGCCGTACACAAAGACGGAATCGACGATTTTCACAAACACCTTAACAGACAGAACGCGGACATACAGTTCACCAAGGAGATCGAAGAAAATGGTAAGATACCTTTTCTAGACTGCTTGGTCACTCGCGACAACAACAAACTAAAAACGACTATTTACAGAAAACCGACACATCCGATTACTAGACCAGTCTTCGTACAATCCGACCTCTCACAAGGCTACTACTATCCGGACTCTGACGATACGAGTGCAACTAGTTTGCGACTCACCTGACAGCCTACAAGACGAGACTGATTATCTTATTAACAACGTTTTTAGTAAGAACAATTACAACACGGACTTTGTTAGACGGAAAACTCACAGTAACACTGATTCCAACACTTAGACCAACTCTTGCCCTGTTACGACAGCGACTATACCGTACATCAGAGGCACCTCTGAAACTATTGCACATGTATATTACAACCTTACAATATACGTGTTGCACACAAACCGATAACCACTTCACGGCGACTGCTTACTAATGTCAAGGACTACGACAAACCGGAGGACAGACAGGGAGCAGTATACAAGATCAAATGCTGCGACTGCCAGGCTTCTTACATTGGTGAAACCTGCGGAAACCTAAGCACGTGACTGACCGAATACAAACGCGCGACGAGGAATGGTGACGTCAACAATCACATTGCTGAGCACCATTTACAGACGAAACATCAAATTGACTGGGACTCTACGACATGTATAACGTATTCTACAGACTACTATCAACGTCTTACTTTAGAAAGCTGGTTTACTAACTTAGAGCAAACGCCACTGAATCGTAGCCAACAGTTACCAGCGCCGTACAAACGACTTATTGACGAGATCAAGCAAAACTAACTACGACAGAACGACTGGCTAACTGACAATTTAACTAACAATAGACGACTGTTTGACTGTGACAATAGACGGATCGAAACGCACCAATTACTGATTACGAGTCTTCATAGCCAATAACATCACGGCTTAACTGACAGACGACCAATAACATCGCGACGTAATTGACCAATCAGATCAATAACCAGAGTATCATACCATCAACTAACGTGAAACAACTCACTTTGACTCTGAAGATGACTACCGCACAGGTTGTCGAAACGTCAGTCACTGTCAACAACAACAGTCCTATTCAGGACTACGTTCACCCGGACGATCAAACTCAACCTACTTTTGAAATGACTCATGGGTTCAAACCTTTCACATTATTATTATTATTATTATTATAACAATCCCATTCTACTCTTTACAGCCAAGGTTAAGGTACTAACCTTTACTGGTAGAAAGAGCACTGCGGTTCCCATCACATTAGCTGAACAATCAGATGAAACGGGAATGGGACACCAGTGGGAAAAAGAAACAGGTACACAGTTAAATTATACTGTCAAGAAGTAAGAGAACAGTTCAGAAAACGCGTGCTTAGATGTCACAAGGCGCTCACATCATTAGGGAGCTCAAGCAACGAAGACGGCGACGTCAACGAGAACGGCAAAATACGTTTATGATGTGTTTCTTTACTAAAATCCAAATGCGGAATTTTACTCCGAAAACGGTATTCTTTTCTTTACTAAAATCCCAGAACGGATTATTGATGCAAATAATGCCCAACAGAGGTGGATTCTTTTCTTTGGATCCTATCCAAAACTGGATACTTTGAATGATACAGTTCATCCCAAGGGTTCTTTTAAACTGCGGATCCGAAAAGAGTGCATACTGCCAGCGGTAATGCAAAACAATTGAAATACTAGATACATCATCTCTTTGACTACACTGCTCATCTTTACGGCCATTTTTAAAACCAAGGCACAGATAAAACGATTCATTTTATCCATTTATCGGGTGGTAAAATCGCAATACAAACTGGACCTGCATTGTTCTAGTTCCGATCACAAGGACACAACTGCTACACAACTTCGCTGCGGCGTCTTGCAAGACTTTACTTTTCCACTACATATCTCATTGCAAGACTCTTCTTCATTTCGCCCGTTTAAAGCAATATCCTTGTGCTCATCGCACAGAATACAATGAAAGGTCAACAAACTTGCAACACTATCAGCAGCCGTATTATTCTCTCTCCAGGATACCGTCGATATTGTGGATAGTTTCTAAGGAAATGAATGAATTAAAAATAATCCTTTTTTGAATACATGCTTTCTTTTACTAACGAAAAATAATAATAATAATCCGGATTTCTTATCTGAACTTGGATTTCAGTAAAGAAACGCACCCTTAGATTGGCAAAACAACAATTCTGCATATGCATTTTGCCTTCACTGCACGACTACCACGTGAAAGGGTTTTAAATGTCACGTTTTTTAGAGGACGTGAGCACAAGACAACGACTTCCTTTTTTCTTTTCCTGAACTTCGATACAATAATTTAGAATTCAACTCCAATAAGCCCGATTAACTTTAAAAAGTTTGAAGCAGCGTGACTTCACTTTTTAACTGACGTTTTCGTAGCTGTCGCCGTTGTTGTTGCTTATTTATAAGCTCCCTATTTAGTTACAACATCAATAACTTATTGGAAAACTTTTACAAACTTAAAGCACTGCGACCATCCACTAAATAGTCTTCTTCCTAGGCATAAAGATTCACTGGAGCGCCTTAGAAATAGATTCAGTATGAATGTAAATACGAAACGTTTTAATAACAATTATTTTGACAGATTAATTTTTAAGAGTAACCTACATTGTAGCTGTGTAAATATTAGCGGAGCTTTGGCGCGCAGCGGAGAACCATGGGTAAGAAAATTGGGTTATCTATACATCCAAGTAATTATATTTCATCTTTTATTTACTTACATTGTTTACATTACTTACATATAAATACATGACTACATTGCCACTACATTATTTACATAACAATCCAGATCTATCATACAAAGTAGCCTAAGTAGTTTAGTTCATAGTTCTTGCATACTCACGCACACGCACCCATCCGCACCTAGTACGCACTTTTACTGATTAAAAAAAAGGGGAGTAGGAAAGCATACGAGTTAAAACCCATAATTTGGACCTTTCTAGAAGTTTCGCGTTGTAGTCGTGCAAAGCAACCGGCAAAGAAATGTAGAAGAAAGTGTGCTGCCAGTGCAAAGTTGTTTTTTGCTAATTAGACCTATCGCCTTTTTGCCGTTCTCTTTGCCGTCTCGCCACTTAGCATTACACGATTTTATTTTTTGTGTGAGTAAACTATAAATATTAACGAGAGCTTTGCTTTTAGCCCTGGCTAAATCTACATATTAGAGTTTTAGTCTTTTTTAACTTACTTTATTTGCGTACACGTTTTCAAACAGCTTTTGTACGAGAATAAATTTCAAGTACAACTTAGCTGTATAATTATTGGCTTTTAGATATTTATTCAAAAAACCTTTCTTGCGCGCAACTGTATTTTGCGCTTTCTCCTTAACATTTCAATGTATAACATCTCATATGCATTTTGATCAGATAAAGACTTATTATAATAATTAAAAATTATTCTTTGAAATTGAGGTAAGTATTCCTGAGGCCACTTTTCACAGAGATTGAAAAGAATAATTGTTTAGTATATACTCACGAAGGGATCTCAAAACAGAAGCAGAAAGGAAACCATTAAAAAACGATTAGTTTGATTTTGATTGTTCTTTTCAATCTCGGTGAAAAGTGACCTCGGGATTTACCTCGATTTTAAAGAATAATGGTTAAATACGCTTTGGTGAAGACTACCAAGACCTCTCTTCTGCAATAGTTTACACACGCGAAATAAAGTTTCGCGTACACTACTCTTAAAAATATGAGGTGGCCGCGCTTTCTGTTCTTGGTTCTGCTAATGTTACGATAAATGTGGAAAATTGGGTTGGTGATAGGTTAGGTCAATGTTAGTAAGTTGAAAAATAAAGCTCAAATTTCCATTTGTTTCCTATATGTTAAGTCGAGGGGAAGGGAGGAGTGTCTTTGAAAAAACCGTTCATGCTATGGGCAACGACTATAGCGAATTTTCCGCTAGGCACAGTAGGCCATTTTACAGTTCTGTAGTTTCTTCTGATTTTGTTTGTGCACTACATACTTAAAGGGTTTAGGGAAAAGCTGTTGCCAATTTCAAACGCACTGTCCCACAACGATTTTAAGAAAATGAAGTTTATTATGGGAGACGATATACCGGAAGGGGAACTTGAAGATGTTAAGATGCCGTATGACCTTTTCCGTCTTATGATGCAACATGGAATTCTTTCGGAGACAAACCTTGACCGACTGCATCAACTGCTGGTAAACGTGAAACGAAACGACGTGGCTTTAAAACTTCATCAAATGAAAGGTAAGCAGTAATAGGTAGTTCGATTAGTATACTTATAGTCTCGAACGTACCGTCCAGGGGGGGGGGGGGG
>BOPM01000078.1:287686-301425 GCA_022179025.1 Porites australiensis | reverse complement strand
GTCCTGTTACCATTACATATCGCTTATTTGATCGAATGTGTGTGAGCTTTGGTGTTGCTATAATCTGCTTGTGTAAACCGTTTTGATATTTTGTGTCCGTGATTGTATAATTTTGTTAATTTGTTTTGCGGGCCGTGTTGCGGGATTGCCATCTATTTCACGGGACCGGCAAGGTCATCAAAACTTAAATTTTTTTTTTCTCTAAACTAGACAAAGTCTACTCTCCAGAATAGGAGGTTCCATTCACAGATCACGCATGTGTATTTCATCTCTTCTTTTGCTAATTAAATGGGCCTAACTTCATATCATTCCTTTCGAGTTTGGGCCTCGGTTGATCTCCTAATTCTCCAGCAAATTCAGTAAAGCTAGTACGATCGATTATCTACATCGAGTCGGCCCTTTGAACCCGAAATAATGCGAAATAGGTATGAAATACGCGCTTAAGCTAATTTTCCTCAAATGTATATTGGAATTCATGACAAATACAGCTCCAACAGCTTCAAAAAGCGTCTATGGTAGAGAAAAATTGCTTTGATATGACAAAATTAATTTTTCATATCATGCGTGTCACTGTGGTGCAGTGGTCAAGGAGTTGGTTGCACGTGCAGATAAATCGGGTTCGACTCCCGGCGACGCTGTTTTTTTTTTTTTGTTTGTTTTTTTTTTTTTTTCCTCTTTGGTCTCTTTTTTTAACACTATTTATCCTTTTGGCCTTTTTTTCTTTATTCTTACTGCTGACCCTGCCGAACATGCACTTGGATCAATGATATTTTAAGTTTAAGTCCGGAGTTTTATTTTGGAAAAGGGATTTCAAAAACTCTTGATCTGCATACTGGCCAAGCTTACGACCAGATAAAAACCATAAGCCCTGTCAAGACATGTTCCTCCTCTGAAACAGTTGAATTTTTTTCAATGTTAGTTGACATCATGACAAACAACACACAGTACACCACAAACTGTACTAATTTACACCCAACACCCACCAGTGACCCACTGGCGAAAGTTAAACTTGCCTTTTGTACATCGTCTTAATCATCAATATTATTACCCTAAAATCTCCACTCGGTTTTCCCCCCAAAAATAATTAAACGAAACCTTTTATTGGTTTTCTGGATTTAATTACAGAATTACAGGTGTATGCCCAATACAGTATTAAAATGCGGTAAAGCAACAAGATTCAATGCTCACAGTCTGTCACAAATACTTGTCATTTAGCTTCCTCTTTCAACGCTACAGCTAAGCGAACTTTGAGAGGAATGATATGGGGTTCCACTAGCTCTGAAAAGCTGAAAATACGCACAATGTAAAGTATAATACATCCTTTGATGAACCTCCTATTGCTGTGTCTAAACTCCTCAATCTTGCTGTGCACTGGCCCTCAAAAGTGTGACCGGTCGGTATGATTGCCTGTAAAATTTGATCGACGATAGAAAGGAATCTTTAAAATTCATTATTTCACTGGACATTTAATTCCAAAAAAGTACTTAAGTCTTGTTTTCTATGACAATTGAAACATTAAAATATCCAAATCCAAGGAATCGGAACAGTATTTCCGTGATTAAATCGTAATTTTTATCTGTCTCTTCGATGAACATTTTGCTCGCCATTTTGAAAGTCGCTGACGCGAGACGTGACGTCATACTGGCAGGCGGACTTTAACACAGATTTCCTTGGAGACACCTCCCCCCCCCCCTCCTGGTACCGTCACAAAATTATCAGAAGCTGTAGAATATTTTCAGTCTGAAGCTCTCAGAAGAGAGACCGGACGCCCACCTTGCTCCTCTTCTTCCACCAAGAAACACGGCTCTCGCCCGTAATGTGTTGTATATTTACGAATCTGATGTATTTAATGGCATAAATCGCCATGAGTTTTGGGACACAGATAAGATCGTTTATACTCTTTTAGTCCAGTGACATCATATGCATTATACATTGATATGCCACCACTTCTCTTTTTATAAGGGTACTTAGCTCTGCTGCTGGTTCTTCACCGTCTAGGAGGAAGGTGAAGATGGTGGCAAGTCTATCATAAGGTTTTTGCTCACTTTTCTGGATGTGATATGCTCAGGATTGACTAAGATTACAAAACCTGCAAAAACAACAACATTTGACTCGAAGAGTCTTACAAACACAGCGAATAAGCGCCTGGTCGTTGACGAAACTAGGCGGAAACGTAAAAATATGTTTGTGGGAAGCTATCCACAAAACTGCGAGAATAAAATACAAGGATTTAACAAAAGTCCCTCGAGGAAACTGCGAAAACCAAGAAAAGTGTACACAAAAATTGTCGCTTCTCTCCAACTTTTGAGACAGACATTAGACTATACTGCCAAAGTTACGCCTTATGTACACCTTGTGTCTTTTTACTCTGGGAAGGTGCCACGAAAAAGGAAAATAAACGTAAAAGGCTGGTCCGGGTAACATACACATGCCCTTTGTCGATCGCGGATTACAACGGTTTAGTGTCTCGACGGCGCACATCTACTCAAAGTTCCCTTGCAAGAAGTCAAGTCAAGTCAATTTTTATTTAAATTCACACAGAATAATAATTGATACAAATTATTGCTTTAAATTTTAAAATCGAGAGATTGTGAAGGAAAATAAATTTTCAATTGTAGGTTCATTGTGCAGAGTTTGGGACACCTAAATAGTTCGTGGAACTAACCGAGTAGGAGACCCAAACAAGAATATGAGTAGAAGAAAGATAGATTCGAAATACTTGTTTTAGACAAAAAGTATTACTTCATTAATTAAACTGTAGTTAAAGGTAATATAATCGTAAAACATTAGGAATCAATAATAGTATTATAACCATCAATCACAGAATTCTTGAAATATTGACGAAAACTGGAAAACGGCTTAATTTTCTTAACATCAATAGATAAAGAATTCCAAAGTTTTGGACCAGTGTAACTAAGAGAACGAATGCCGTATTGAGTGGTATGAACAGATTTAACAAACAGATTATCAATCTGTGATTGACGTGTATTACATGAATGAATTGAAGATACTGGGTTAACATAATTAACAAAACAAGAAGGGCTTAGTTTATGGTACCACTGATAAACAAAAGAGAGAATTTCAAGATGAATTATATCAGAGAATTTTAGAAGTCTGAGAGACTTCAGCAATGGCTCAGAATGAGATCTAGGGTCGGAAAAAGTCATTATTCTGACGACTCGTTTTTGCAAAGTAGTTACTGGTTTTAGGTAGATTGGGTATGTGAGACCCCAAACTTGAATACCATAAGTAAGAAAGGGGTTAATTAGGGAACAGTAAAGCATATTAAGTATATCAAAATTAACATAGTACCTTAACGTAGAAAATATGCTTACAGTTTTCGATAGTTTTAAGCAGAGTTCATTAACATGATTTTTCCAAGTCAAGTTTGAGTCAAAAGTGACACCTGAGTATTTGACCGTGGAAACTTCTTGGATGTTCACACCATCAATTTTTAAATGTAATGACTTGTATGGTTTACGTCTCTTAGAATGAAAAAGAACAAAATTAGTTTTCAAAATACTGAGGGCTAGTCTATTAGATTTCATTCACTCGGCAACCGCATGGAGCTCTTGATTTAGGATTAGTTCAAGATCATTCAGGTTTTTACGTGAACAATATATATTAGTGTCATCAGCAAATAAGTGAAAACTAAGCAGTTTCGAGGTGTTCGGTAAATCATTAATATATAGCAAAAACAGCAGGGGTCTAAGAATGGATCCCTGAGGTACTCCACAAGTGATTGAGAGAGAATCAGAGTTATGGCCATTTATACATACAAATTGTTCTCTATTGAACAGATACGATTGAAACCAGTCAAAGGCTTTACCTCTCACTCCGTAATGATTCAGTTTTGACAAAAGAATGGAATGATTAAGTGTATCAAATGCCTTTTTTAGATCAATAAAAATGCCACAGCCAAACTCATTGTTGTCAATTGAGTTACGGATTGATTCAGTAATTTGTATCAGTGCATGATTTGTCGAGCACTTTTGCCTAAAGCCGAATTGAAGTGGATAAATAGAGAATACTTCATGGAAAGTGCTGGCGTACGGTATTTATGCACGAGTTGTTGACGTATCAGAAATCGAACGAGTGAGCGCGGCGAACGAGTAAGATTTCTGATACAAAAATAACGAGTGCGTAAATACCGTACAAAGCACTTTCTATGTGGTATTGAGTTTATTATATGCATACTGAGACATTCATCATTTTGGCGGCCTTTTTATTTTAAATCTTTCAAAAATGCTAAAATTTGCCGCTACACACTTACCGCAAAATGACAACGAAAACGAAGTATCAGCTTTTTAGTAGAAACGTTTGTTAAAAACATAAATGGCGGTAAGGCTATGAGGTAATCCAAGAACTATAAGTAACCTTAACTGTTTGTTCGCAATGCACAATTGAAAATGAGTGAATTTAAGTAACATGGCCGGTTTCAATATAAGCTTAAGCTTAAATGAAAGGCAAAGTAGCTCTGACCAAAAGCACAACAAAAGCTTACGTCTCGTTCTGTTTTTCCCTTTCCGCTGTTGCTTCGCCGGCTCTCTACCGTTTTATTTATCGACAGTGAAATAAACGAAACTATTCCACTCCATTTCCGAAATGTTTTTCACTTTTTTAGCGAGAAAAACTCTTTGAGTAAAACTTTTCTCGTTGAATGTGTGCGAAGCGGCGCTGCAAGCTACAATAAAAGACGGGAATTTTGGCGCGAAACTCACACACTTCTGTGGCTTCTGATTGGACGTATCATTTTTCTCACACGTGAAAAATCATCGTTCGCGATTCTGATTGGACGTATTATTTTTTTCACGTGTGAAAACCATCGTTCGCTTCTCTGATTGGCTAGAACTAATTTGCGTACGAAAATTTACGACATAGCTTTTTGGTGAGTATTTCTCAGTATGTATATAATAAAGAATGTAACGAGATTCAAGATAACCATAAAGGCGCTTAAACATAGCCGTTTCAAAAACTTTACTAGAAATAGATAGAACTGATATTGGCCTATAGTTATCTTTGTCTTGCCTAGAGCCTTTCTTAAAAACTGGGGTAACTTTTGCCAGTTTAAGTTTACTGGGGAAAATACCACAGAGAAAGGAATTTTTGATTAGGGATGAAATAAGTGGGGAAATATGAGTCTCAAGAATTTTTAACAATGGGACTGGAATACTACAGGGATCAATGGATTTGTTATTGTCCATTTGAGATATGTATGAATCAACTTCAACTGAAGTAACAGGCGAGAGAAACATTGAGTCAGGAAAACTGCCCTTCAGAAAAGAGGTTGGACAACAGTTCCCACACGGAATGTCTTTGTCAGTGATTTTACCCACATTAACAAAGAAATTATTTAAAATGTTAGCAATAGCACAAAGATTGTCAACAGTTTTTCCACTTTCTAGAATACTGGGAATGTAACCAGCTTTTATTAACTTTACTAATGTTGATGATTGATCTAATCCCAGACCAGATTTTTTTCATATTATTCTTATTACGCAAAAAGTAATTTCTTGAAATAATCAGATTTGCTCGACTTAACATCTTTGACAACACTATTCCTGAATTTCTTATGAAGATATATCAAATTTGGATTTGAATGTTTACACCTAATGATTGTGGAATAGAGCTTGTCTCTATATCGTATTTTGGCAAGAATAGGTTTAGTAGAATGCAAGAGTGCTTCCTACCCCAAGAAGGGCTATGTAAACTCTGTGATATTATCGTCCACGATCGTTATTCCAATTTAACGTTATGCGTGGCAAATGTGAACTGGTAACGTGCGCGGTTGGCATAGTAGACGAATAGCTTTGGGCTACTTGTGTCAGCTGGTTTGATATTTTTCATTTGGAAATATGTCAATTTTTACCAAAAAAAACACTTGACGTTCTTTTAACACAGTGAACAATGAACGTCCTTGAGGTTGTGTTCGAAGGGTGCAGAGCTCCTGAACGTTTCCAGCTATGAACCGAGTTGTCGTGCTCGGCGATGGCTAATTAAGCTAATCATTACTAGCTTTCTCATATACGAATCATAGCAAACAAGTCTTTCTGGCATTTTTCAAAGTATAATTGTTAAGCAAACCCATTCAGTATTGTATACGCTGGCTTTATCAGTTATGCATACATCAGGTAGATTTTTTGTGCACTTAGTGTGATTTGTTGGCATTATTTTGTAACCGATAAGCGATACCACAACTGAGATGGATAGCTTTATTAAGAAGTAAAATCATTGCAGCCCTCGGGCCGGCTGAAATGTGACTTACTTTACAATGGAACTAAAAATTATCTATAAATATATGATAACTACTCTAAAAACCGTAAAGTATAACCTACCATAGAATACAAAAGGAGAAGTATCAACACCAAAATACTAATAATTAAGATTACTACTAAGAATTAAAACTGTTCGCCATAATAAAAGTGTTTTTAAACGTATTTGTCTTACATATCGGTAGTTTGAAGTATCTATGGCTACGGGTGCAATAAGTGGACTCGTTGCGTGGCGGCAGCGGATCATGGATCTTGTGGCTTTGGTCCCTTACAATTTGGTCAAAAAGAGTATTACTCAAGGCCTTTCCTCCTCTCGTACAGTGACGTGATGTCTAGAGCTACTAGAGCCTCAGCATAGGATAAGTCGGGTTGTATTATCCGCAACGCGCGGTTTTGCAACCTTTCCATTTCATTAGACAGATATTGCGGCAAAGGATGATGAAAAACTGGGCCCCCATATTCTAATACAGGGCGTATACATGTTGTATAGAAAAGTAGCATATCCTTGGGTGGAACTTTAGTGCGCTTTAGCTGTTTTAGGAAGTACAGGCGCGTCGCAGCCTTTTTGCATATAGATTCTGCATGCGCGTTCCACCTGAGGTTGTCCGAAACTACCACTCCTAACAGCTTTGCGGGCGAGACAAGTTTGATTTGCTTGTCATTCATAGTGATATGATCTACAGAGCTTCCTGATCTAGAGAATGATATTTTCAGTTCTCAAAGAAAGTAGTACACATAATTGCCAACGACAAATTACGACAAAGTGTTATTGCAAATTACGACAGCTTTTTTATTACAACTTGCGACAATGTTCTTACAAATTGCGACCGGTATTACAAATTACAACAAAATTATTACAAAATGCGACAATAATTGCAAGTTACGACAGAACACCGTGCGCGAAAGTTTCAAGGCAGAATGCGATTCGTATTTGCAGCTTTTGGAGTTACAACAATGTAGCAGACCTGGCGATTTTCATGGTATTTGAAATGTAAAAATAAAGATAGGCAATTTGAAAATTGGTTATGGTAATGCAAAATTGGAAACGGAAAGGGGCCCTATTTTTTAAACTACTACTCCTTTGCATGTCCGCTTAACGCGTAAAAGGATTGTCTAAATAAGATCTTTACACCAACTGGTGTAAGTCTCTACTTTAAAGCGCATTTACACCAACTTTACGCAGAGCTTAAAGTGTCTCTTTACCATACCTTTACGCATGTGCGTAAAGGTAGCGTAAAGTTCGACTTTACGTGGCGTAAATGGGTCGTAAAGTTACGTAAATGAGAACTGTACGCCAGCTTTACGCCACCATGACGCTCACTTAAATTTCTTTTTTCGTGCTGTGAAAGGCAGGGTAAGGTAACTTTTATGACGAAATGCAGAACAAAGAATGCATTGTTTTCGAGCAAGCACGTGATGCAGAACAGAGAATTCACGAGCCGTGCGCGTGTTTGTGAGTCCCGTGCTCATCCCGTCTACAACCAATCGTCGCATGGATTCATTTGCATTATACGCGTATAGCTGTCAAATTTGCCTGCTGGAATTTTTTATTGCCTGCCGCTAAGAAAAAATAATAACGCTGCAAACTTTATTGTATCTTTGAAGCAAAATAATTCGGAAGGCATTATTGACGCATTATAAATCTTTTTTTTTTTACTGAAAAGTAGACTTCCTGAGCTTTAAAAAGAGACCGAATTTAAATCGTCGGGTTGAATATTAGCGGCTTTAATAAGCTTTTTCGAGGATTCTAAGTTCGCTTAATGACCTGTGCGGAACTAATCGGACAAAAACACGAACTTCAGTATCGCGAAAAATATGGTAATGTAAAGTCGGGATTTCAAATTCTTTATGCAGTAGAACAGTTTAGTACACTATTTCAAGGTAATTTTCGCTTATGCAATCGAATTGAACTCAAACAATTTTTCATTAATTACATACGGTAGTTCATGACATTTCTAAACAAATTGAACAGCGCGCGCGTATAGATGGTTTCCACAGTGGCGTCATCAAATTGTAAAGTCAAATAGCGAGATTTTACGAATTCGTATTTACACTAGGTTGAAGATAAACAAAGAGTAAATCTTTGTACAAGCTTCCATTCCTGTAGCAGGTTTCATACACTAGTGATGCGTGACAGTGAAAACGATCTATAGGTAACATCTTTGCTCGTTGCCACCTAGCGATAGCATATATAAATAGTATATTTAGAGCCACGTACACTAAATGGTGTTATGGAAATACTGAACACATCTCCCATTTCATTTTATGCGTCACATCTGCTATAGCAGTACCGTGATTACTTTTACCTAGTCACACAACAGTTAGCTGAACAAGTATTTTTTCTTACAGGTCTACTTCCACACAATCTAGTTGAAAGTTTTTCATTTCAGACAAATGTTGTGTGCCGTACATAATCTCGGACATAGGGATATAACGCTCAATGCAATTCGACTTGACTTAATCTCTTCGAAACGTTTTGATAAGTGTACTTTTCCTAGTACATGTACATGATTTTCATCTCGACGGTTCTCTGTCGCGGCGGGCGCCTCCAAATTTACAAGTAACCTTTGACTTACTTCTTGAACGTTGTGACGCCACTCCAACTATATTCCTGCTAGTTCGTCTTTCATGCGATTTTTACTTCCTGCAGGTGGGCCACAAATGTTCTATGGTTTCGCATCATAAACTCGTGTGCAGCCAATCCTTGGCGTGCTTTAATACAATTGTTGTTTTGATATCGGGCGCTCTCGTGCGAGCCGACTAATTATAAAAGTGTCCACATCTGAGTGACACATCTGCATGTCGCGGTACCCACGTGATAACTCGTTCCTTACGATACGCGTAATCCACGAGTTAAAAATGGTTTCAACAGAAGTTCCTCGAGGAAACTGCGAAAACCACGAAAAGTGTACACAAAAACTGTCTCCTCTCCGACACGTGAGAAAGACATTAAACTTATTTATATTGCCATGGTTTCCTTGTGTCCTTTTACTCTGGGAAGGTGCCATGAAAAAGAAAAAAAAGACAACTTTCAGTGTAAAAAGGCTAGCCCAGGTACAACAAACAAGCTGTATGGCTTACTTATTGATTTAGAACAACGGGTTAAGGTCTCGGCGGCGCACCCCTTCTCAAACGTTTCTCAATTAAAGTTTCCTTGAGCGCCTCCGGCACCCCCGGAAGGGCTCTGTTAACTTTGTGATAATGTCGCCTGCGATCAAATTCCAGTAGTTACTGTGAACGGTTGGTGGACGAAATGCTTTTGGCTGATTGTGAGCTGGTTTTGATATCTTTCATCTGGAAATCTGTCAATTTTTTTTTTTTAATAACAAACCTGACATTTTTCTAACACAGTGAATTTTGAAAGGCTCATAACGGACATCTTTCTATCACCAAAACTCTTAGATTTACATGGAAGTGCATAGTAGGTTGCTTGTACATGTTACAGGCCAATATTATATTCAGGTTTTTAACCTAGTAAGTTGATTCTCAATATCCTTTTTCTCCTAGCCCTAATAATTTATTAATTAGGGCTTGAAGACTGAAATTGAGAAACAACCTAATAATATATTTCAAAATTTAACTCGAATAGGGAACTCGTGTATGATTTCTGATTTGTACTTAGTCCTTTACTCTCTGTAGGTGAAACGGAGACAAGAACTCCACAAGATAACCAACAAGCGGTTGAATTACCGTCAGGTAAGATACACTAGCTGTTCCGTCACGTTTGAGAGTGCACTGCGGGGATGGGCATTTTGGCATTACAGTTATTAACTTTTTCCATATATATCATCAGCCTTTGAATATCACGGACAATTCTATAATAAACTTCAAAATTTGGAATGATTATTTCATACTAATTTTAAGTTGCTTAACCCTGCTCAGACTTTCAAGCTATGACCCCAAATTTTGCCGACTATTCCTAAGACGTATAAATGTATGGTAAGCCGTGGTAACGTTTTGGCAACATTGGCGTAACCATGGCGACCGAGTTTTAGTAGCAATGTCTTTCAAAATTCTTTCTAATTTTTTACTGATTGACTTTTATTATATTAATAACTTAATTTGGCACTATTTTGCTAATTTCATTTTTGCTGATAATGTAATCCAGGCTTTTTAGTGGCTAACTTTGGTGGCCGTATTATGAGTGGTTTTAAAGTTGTAGTGTTGGGCCTCCGAATCCACCCTCCGGTCATAGGAAGCCAAAAGAAAAAGCCAGTGCGGTCTGAAAAGGGTTCTAGAGGTAGTTTAAAAATTTCTGTTGGTTTCCAAACTATGAAGAAATGCAAGCGTTCTTCTTATAAAACTCACTGACAGTAGCAGAGCATTCAAATGGCTAAACTTCATCAAACTGCTGATTGCTTATTTGTATGAGTCCCACTATGGCTCTCATATTAGAAAGGATTGGCAATGTTGGCTAGTGTGTGGCCTTCTGTGCTAGAGGCCCCGGTTCGATTCAATAATCCTTGTTTTAAGTTCTTTCCTTTCCCGTTCCATGGAGCTTTAAATAGCTTTAAATACCCATAAATTGAAACTCTGATGGTATGCGGAGAGGCGTATTAAAAAAAATGAGCGCACCGTCGACATCAAGTTTGTCAGTCAAGTGACTATTTCTAACTACCGACGTAAAATAAGGACACTCAACGCTTTTTTTATCGGTGAAACGCAGACAAGACCTCCACAAGGTCAAGACCAAGTAGCCGAATTACCTTTAGGTATAGACACAATTAGGTCTTTGGCGTGATAATGACCATTGCCGTCGAACCTGGTGGAAGGGATTAGAAAATATTCTTTAAAATTGCTCGTGTTGTTTAGTTCCAGACCTTTGTTTCTTTGGAAAATCGGTCTCAGTGATCTTGTAGTAGTTTCAACGCCTTCCCTAGTTTTGCAAATGGATCGATTCTTCTCTGATAAACCATAGTTTCAGATGGTATGTTATACCCCTAGCTCGGATAAGGTCCTGGTCCTGAATTGGAACCTACTGACACTGTTTGTTCAGACTCTAACTTACTTGGGTGATGGCTAGCTCCAGTGTATATTCCATCGGCTGTCTCATCTGGTCAACGTTTGTAGTAGTGCTTTTTAGTTAAGGTCATTCCTCTGAAATCTACACTCACGTCTCAGATTTTTTGTCAAACTTTAGTCCGATCCGTTTGAGAAATTCTATACATGTAGACTGCAGAAATGAAATAAAAAATGAGGGTTCCTATGATTTCTATTGAGATGTGATGGGCGCAAATAATTCCCTCTTAGAATATTTGTTGTCAATCTATGCTCGGTTTGTAAACTATAATTTCCCAATTTATTTGTAAATCCAAAACAAAATTAAGAGATGCAAGGAACACAAGAAGCCAGCGTAGTAAGCATCTGGATAATGAGGAACTTTGAACCTGTATGCTACAAGAAAAGGGTTTGAATTGTCAGGCGCTGAATTTTAGGGTAAAATTTTGGTACTCAGGCTCATCTCACATATAGTATCAAATTTTGCCCCAGGAACTGTTTAGTAGTTTACAACGATAGAGTGATTTTACTTAACACATTAAACAGATACCAAAAACTAATGTCAAATAACTACAAGAAAACAAAAGAAGAAAAATGGAATTACTGCATAAGAGTGTGTATTATCTAGTAACTATTTCACGGTTCACTCTAACAATAAAATCACTCAAGACTCTCACGACTTTGGCACACGTTCAACAACTTTCATCTGCATTGACAAACTATCCTCTGGCTTATCGCCTTTCAAAAAGTTTTCCTTTTAGCACATCTCTTTAAAACTTCGAAAACAGCCTATTCTTTAGTCTCCTTCACAGCCGCTCGGGCCGGTCAGTCACACAATGCTCCCCATCCCCACGTCGAAGACTATCTATCCTGTCCTTCTATGGCGACTGCTGCCTCTTGGAAAAAGTGGGGAAAAGTCTAAAAAGGTAGCTTAGTGACGTAATAAATACCTTAACCTGGCGATAAGTGCGGTTGATTTTGTATCTTTCAACTCCAGCTTTTTTCTTTTGTCTTGTTTTAAATAGTTCTGCAAAGAGTTATCTGATCTGAATGGTTTTTAAATACTTTGAAAGTAAAGAAAGATCCTCAAATAACAGAAGATCATAGGGTCTCATAGTAGTATTAGAGTTATCCGTCACCACAAAAGTCTATTCAATTCCTTGTTTAACAGAAACTTGATTCAATAACCCAATAAGACGGTGTCAATAAAATACGTCGACTCGCATTCACAAGTTTTCCTTTGATTTACGGATATTCCTGCTAGTTCGTCTTCCATCCAAATTTTTACTTCCTGCAGGTTGACCACATAATTTTATGTTCTGTGGTTTCGCTTCGTAAACTTGTGTGCAGCCAATGCTTGGCGTGCTTTAATACAATTGTTGTTTTGATATCGGGCGCTCTCGTGCCAGCCGAGTAATTACGAAGGTGTCTACCCACGCGATAACTCGTTCCTTATGCTACGCGCAATCCACGAGTTAAAAATGGTTTCAATAGACGTTCCTCGAGGAAACTGCGAAAACCACGAAAAGTGTACACAAAAATTGTCTCCTCTCCGACACGTGAGAAAGACATAAGACTATACTGCCAAAATTACGCCATGATTTTCACGTGTCCTTTTACTCTGGGAAGGTGCCACGAAAAAGAAAAAAAAAAAGACAACTTCAGTGTATAAGGCTAGCCCAGGTACAACAAACAAGCTGTATGGCTTACTTATTGATTTAGAACAAGAGGTTAAGGTCTCGCGGCGCAACTCTTCTCAAAAGCCTCTCAATTGAAGTTCCCTTGAGTGCCTCCCACACCCGGAAGGGCTCTGTTAACTTTGTGATAATGTCGTCTACGATCATATTTCAGTAGTTACTGTCAGCGGTTGGTGGACGAAATGCTTTTGGCTGTTTGTGATATCTTTCATCTGGAAATCTGTCATTTTTTTTTAAAATAACAAATCTGACACTTTTCTAACACAGTGAATTTTGAAAGGCTCATCACGGATATCTTTCTATCACTAAACGTTGTAGATTTACATGGAAATGCATAGTTGTAGGTTGCTTGTACATGTTACAGGCCAATATTGCATTCAGGTTAAATATTTTTAACCTAAGTTGATTCTCAATATCTTTTGTCTTCTAGCCCTAATTTTTCATGAATTAGGGCTTGGGGACTGAAATTGAGAATCAACCAAATAGATATGTTTCAAAATTTAACTTGAATAGGGAACTCGTGTATGATTTCTGATTTGTATTTAGTCCTTTTACTCTCTTTAGGTGAAACGGAGACAAGAACTCCACAAGATAACCAACAAGCGGTTGAATTACCGTCAGGTAAGATACACTAGCTGTTCCGTCACGTTTGAGAGTGCACTGCGGGGATGGGCATTTTTAGAAAGATATTTAAACAAAAAATATACCTTCTTTTACAAGGGTGAGTCAATCACAAGGCTATGTTTAGCTGGCATTACAGTTATTAACTCTT
>BOPM01000078.1:258459-275945 GCA_022179025.1 Porites australiensis | reverse complement strand
CCTTTTTCCCCCCCCCCCCCCCCCCCCCCCTCCTGATAATTATTGCACAGTCCCTAATAGACATCAGTCTCTCGCAATAAATCCCAAGGTGCAGGTGAATATCTTTATATAAGTACTCTGGAATGTACACCAGTTGCTTAAGTTCTTACAATTCCATTTTCTTAGCCAAAATTTTTAAAGAACAGTATGCAGAGTTCTAAAATTTACGTTCAACTTTGCTAACGTGAAAAATGCCCTGCCAGAGATGGTCCAAGGTAATACTACACAATGACGACTGGTTATGTCTTGATGATAAACAACAACAGCTTAGCGCGCTCTTCTCTCCCTTTTTATGTGAGGCTTCAAGTCGCGAATTGAGGTAACACAATCAGTTAACCGAAAAAGTTATGATAAAGAAGTTTAAAAAAACAAGAAGATAGCACTGGACTGTTTTTGGTGTGTGGTCCAAAGCGGTGAAACAGAAGATGGAATATGACGAGATTATTAATCCGAGTCTTTGAAAATGATACTAGATACTAGTCAAGAGTAAATACGTACAATGCGCTTGTAATACCATAATTTTATTACTGTAGTGCTGTATATGGTAATATCAATAAGGGACTAGCAGACAAACTTCAATTAAAGATCCAGAATACACTCACACGATCTTAGAAATTCTGAGTTCAACTGAATTATTAAGTCCCCAGACCCAGAACTGAGTCTGCAAAAGGAAGCTTACATTTATACAGGATCTGTTCTGTGGAACAAGATTCCCTCAGAGATTAGTTGAAATTGCCTAGCTTGAATGTTTTTAAAACTTGATTTCGTGGGAAAGATTATCTTAATACACCATGACTCATTGTAACTGTTATTATAATAAACGTTTTTGTATTTTTAACCTTATTGCTGGTTTTCAGTGTCACGCCATTCAAAATAGATCAAAATAAAGATCAAAACCGTTCAATAGATAAAGTCCAGAATCTGGGAAATGAAAGGAGGTACATATACAAAGACCCTCGCCAAGATTCAGGTCAGAGGAATATTTCTTATACAAGATATCCGAAGAAATGTTTTACCCAAACTTAATTATAGATTTTTATGGAGACGCCATGCTGGTGCTTCCCTGGATGAGCTCCAACATGGCGGACGGAAACGAACGGAAACATCTGTTACCGAGTTTTGCTACAAAAGCGTGAATTTATTCTTCGAGAAACTCATAAACATTAAAGTAACCCTTTTTCTAATACATGAACTGTTTAGATAGCAAAATTTCTTAAAATAAGTCATTTTTTTAACCTACGTGATAGCTCTCTTGGCCGTCATGTAAATGTCGCGTCACGCAAAAGCTTAGAAATTCAAGCGTACTCATGAGTGAGTCTATCACAAAACCAAGAACCCTTTTGAAGCGAATATTTGTATGAAAATTAGTTTCGGCTGCTCTAATGCATCGTGAAAGTAAAATCTCGGTAGGATCGATAGTTTTTTAGTTTGAATTTTGGTGACGTCACGTGAAAACCAACAATAGTCAAGTAGTTCCTTAGAGTATTTTAGTTTTATTTTATACACGTTTCCTAGGAAGACCATATAAAAGTGATACGATTTCATGTATAAATAGAGTTTGATGATTATGCACGTTCGTATTTTGAACGAGCACTTGTGCTCTTAGACGATAGCGTAGGTAAATAAATTACTGATTATTGATTGATTGAAATACACCAGCCTAACATGCAGTAGTTTCTGTCAGGGTTTAGCAGGACCGTGAGAGTACCACTGCTTCACACGGCATCTCTGAAGATGGTTTCCTAGTTTCGCTCTTTAGTATCTATTCAGATGATTATGGTTTGTGGTCTGAATACTACTGGAGTTATTAATTCGGACAACTATATAATGCGATAAACTACATCGAAAGAGAATATTCAAAGCAGTAATGGCCGGTCAAGATGCTCGAAAGAAGTGTTTTTTAAAAATCATAGTTATCTGATACAGAAATACTGCCATGACAGCTGAAATACGGTCAAGATTAGACTTGATGTTATCAAAATTTTATTATCATTCTTCTTCTGGACAGGAACTAACAATACAATAGAGAGTAACAGCACAAGTGCTAATACTACATATTAGCCAGATTAGCTGTAAAATTCTGTTTATGTCTTTATTAGAAATATTTAACAATTGTTTAATTCGGCTTCCCTGTGATCTCAAGAATTCTTCAGATCAAGGAGGGTGCTATCCGCAGAGGCCGATAAAACACCCTCAGCTCCGAGATCTGCACAATTCTTCCGGCGTATTATACGAAAGCCGAATCTAATTTTAGGCCATTTCCGATCGAGTTGTCTTAAGCCTCTGTTTAAAGCGAGGCAAAGTGCGACGTCATTGATATGAAAATGATTTTTTTATTCTCAAGCAAAAAACTCATTTTCATTAGAAAGGTTATGCACTTAGCCTCGTTTTGAAAGTGAGAGTTTTGGAACTGACGGAAATGGCCTACAGTGAACACTCTGTGAGACAACAGCTCTGGGACCGGCAAGAAGTGACTGTCCAACTCTAGGTGACCGTTTTACAGAGGTGTCCGTTAAGAGAGAGTGACTGTCACGTGGGTAAATATTCATTCAAAATAAGTCATAGTTTAAGGGAAAACATGGCTGCATCGGTTCTTAATTTACCTGTTCCTTGGCAAATTCAAGATATAAAGGGATTTTTAATCTAACAGATATTTTTTTTATTTAACCCTTTAAGCCCCAAGAGTGATCAGCATGAAATTTCACCTTATATTATCAATGTTTTAGAAACAGAGTGGTCATAAGAATTAAGTACATAAACAGGAAAGATGAGTCTAAGTGACATTTCACAAATTCTCCCCACTACTTCTAATTAAAGGGTTAAATAACGGTTGTCTTCCGTTTTGATTAACATACATACATGCACGCATACACACATGCATGCATACATACACTTTATTGCGACTCCTGTATACAGGGCTATTCTGTCGAATTATACAATAATAAAAAACATACAATAATAAAATCACAGATTGGAACAAAAATATTCACATGTGTTACGAAGCGAATAGAAATATTTACGTGAGTTATACAGTTATGGAAAATGTTATTCGATTTATTTAAGAAGCGTTGCCAAGAAAGTGGGCGGCGACTTTCCTTTTAAAACTTGAGATACTACTGTTAATAGTCCGAATGTCTTCTGGGAGTAGGTTGTCTGATTCTTTTGCCCCACGAAAAGCGAAAGAGCGTTTGCCAGTTGATAATCTGCATTTAGGTAGGTTTAACTGTGACATATTTCTAGTGCTACGTCCTGACACACTAAATCAAGAGAGAATGATCTGGCGCCTGATTTGTTCTACACTTTTGAACCATAGTAACAGTATTTAATAGAAGTTTTTGACGGACGCTTAGCCAACCAAGGGATTTGCGTGCAGCAGAGACATGATCAGTTTTTTCAGTGAGACCTAGTGTTATTCTGCAAGCAAAGTTCTGGATAAGTTGGAGGGTAAAAATGTTTTTGCTGGAGGTATTACGCCATATGATAAGACAATAAAAAAGCCTGCTAAAAATAAGAGCATTGATAATTAAAATCAGAAGAGTTTTGTTCTCCAAAAGGTGTTTAATTCTATTACTGTTCCTTTATGTTTTAATTAGGGCAGTAATTCGGCTATCTCTTTCTCGCAAAACGTGTGAAATGTTTCGCTTTTTTCTCCAGCTCTACCAAAACAACGTAAACTCTTCCCAATGGTTTCTTGGTTGCAGTATCTTTTTCCTATTCTGTACTGTTGACGCTATATTTTATGGGAGATCACAAACGTCATCCAAAGTTGGTCATGGGATTTAAAAACTAGGTAAGGACAAATAAGAGGCACTCCAGAGGGTTAAGAAATCCCTCTCGACAATGTCGCCAGTGAATGTTCAAGTTTCGGAATGTTTAGCGAAGCTACCTGTACGTCGCCCAGTACCCACCATCGTTAGTGGTAAAATGTCAAAGATTTAAAACAAAAGCAAAATAGAAAAGCAAAGAAGGGGAAAATAAGGTAAATAAGGGATAGCTAGAAACATAGCATTTCCCCATATAACTCCCCTGTAACCTCTTTCAAGTACGTTTTCCAACGAAAAACGCTGTTTTTCTCGATTTTGTGACACGCGAAAGCCATAAATACTGCCTGTGAGGTTGTCCTAAAGAACACAGTCTTCATCATATTGGTTAAAGACGGAAATGTAATCAGGTCACCCTTGTGAAAAATACTTAGGATAGGGGTTAGGGCTGATTTGGTAACACTGTATGTACCTCTGGATAATTTCTTGCTACGCCCCTGTAATTGTTAACCATCAAACGTCAGTACTGATCTCCTAAAATATATCTCTCTAGCCTGCATAACAGGCGTAAGTTTTTGGCGTTCTTAGGAGCGCGAAGCGAGCCCCGGTCGCGCGTGTCTGGCGCTCAAAGGGGTGGGGATGCTCGTCGTCTAGCTTAGGGGTGTAAGTTTCGGTTTTTGGTCTCACTTAGGGTGTTTTGGGCAAAACGCCATCATTTTTAGCCGTGAAGGTCTCGTTTAGGGTTGCACGCGAAAAAATATAAAAATACATATTTGATATGTATATTTTTTATTCGTTTTATTTACTCCATTCATATAATAGAAGTTTTCTATAACATCAATACTTAAAGAAGACGTCTTTGTCCATTGCTTTACAAGAATGTAATACGAAACTTGGCTGCTGACACAAAACGAGACAATCTGAATATGACGAACTGCTTTGGCGTTACTAGGCGTCAATACTATACTTTGTCTGGTTACCACCAGCCTTCGGCCATCAGAGTATATAGCGTATGATGTATATATTGTTTAATGATATGTTGCAGTTACGGTTCTCTTTAACATTTTCAAGTTTGCTATTCCACCAAGTGCCAAAGATGCAGTAAGCGAATATGATGAACTGAAGATTTATGACGATGCTTTTAAAAACTACTTATGGGTAAAAGTATTCGATGATTATGTCTTTACCGTCATTAAAAGTCACTGTGTTTTTCATTTGTCCGTGTTTTAACATGGTCTCTTTTAGCGGTCAAAAACAGCTTCGGCCACGCCCAGATCGGTCTCCTCTAGGGGTTTAATTCAAAATTTCCGACGAGCATCCCAACGCCTTTCATATGCGGAGTCCTCTCCCCCCGGGTCGCTCGCCTGACAACAGCGAAAAAATAACGCCTTTTATGTAGGCTAGTATCTCTCCAATACATTTCCTAACAGCTGGGGCGGAAGAATTACTCATACAATCGTCTCTCCCTTAACGGACACCTCTATAAGACGGCCACCTCTGTAAAACAAACAACTAGAGTTGGTCCATCGCAAGCTAGAGGCTCGATTTTATTGCTCACACCAGGGCCGGGTTGTTCAAAGCTGGGTTAAGGTAACCCAGGGTTGCTGCGAAATTTTAATTTAGATATGAAAACTTATGAAGTAAATTCAGTTTAATTCTTTTTGTCAACAAGTTGATGATTGGATGCTCTATAAATGTCAGAGAAAATTGTCCGAGAAAATGCTTTTGAACAAAAGAAAAAGAAACCCGGGTTAAATTTAGCCCTGGGTTAAGCACCTTCGAACAACTGGGCCCAGGAGCCTTATTTCTATGGTGATTAACACTTATTACGGTCAAGCGCTGACCAGGGCCCAGTTGCTCGAAGGCGGATTAGCGCTTAACCCAAGATTAAATTTAATCCGGGTTTCTTTTTCTTGCATTCTAAAGCATTTTCTCGGATAATTTTCTCTGTTATTCTGAGAGCTTCAAATCATCATCTTGTGGACAAAAAGAATTAAAACTGAAATGCTTTTTAAGCTTTCAAATCTGAATGAAAATTTCGTACTAACCCTGGGTTATCTTAACCCAGCTTTGAACAACTCGGCCCGCAGGATAGTAATTAGTTCACACATTCCTTTGCACACCTAGAGTGTTAATATATTCGAACCTCCAGTAACTTAAATCTCAATGCGATTTCTTTTGTTTTATACCCCTCAGCCTTGGATCCAAGTATGAATGTTTAGGCTGTTTGTAATTGTAATTGTAATGGTAATTTGTTTACCCACGAAGCACTCAGGAGTTCTAATATGAACTCGGCGTTTAAACGTGTCCGTGCGTTTAAGATAGAATTGGAATTTGGAAGTGTTGGTTTTTGAGGATAAGGGAAAACCGGAGTACCCAGAGAAAAAACTCTCGGAGCAAGGGAGGGAACCAACAACAAACTCAACCCACATATGGTTTCGACACAGGGATTTGAACCTGGACCGCATTAGTGGAGGCGAGTGCTCTTACCACTGCGCCACCAAGCTTGTTCCTGCTGAGTGGGGTGATCTTAATTTTTAACAAGCAGCCGACATCTTACAATGAAGATACTGACATTACAAAGTTAGTCAAGGAGAACAATAGACAAGAGACGAGGGGACGCTTAGAAAGCCTGTGTTCACCTCTTACTGTTAACTGATGTGGTCGTTTTTATAATTAAAAGGGAAGGTAACAAAAATGTATAGAGGGCATTTTGGGGCTTGTAAGAAATGAATAGTAAGGCCTTGGTGTGTTCTCTTTAATCATACACCATCCCTCTTATTGATCCAACCCGGCTGTTCTCGAGCTGAGGGAGTATCTGTTATAACCGGGTGCCCGCAAGGCGAGAGTTGATTGTATTTCTACTTCATGCTATATTCATACGAGTTTGTTTACAACATATTCAGGGATTGCAGCAGTTCGTCCATGAGTATAGTAGTTATCCCTGAACGAACTTATCCACTTTGCAGGGGGATATTACGAAAATATCCCGCATAATTTTTGTCTTTTTGGTATGACACTTAAAAAATTAATAGACGATGTCGAACCTTTTCTGAGTTTCCCAGAGGCGTAACTAAGCGTTTAAAACCTTCGAGGCAAATGTGGCCAGCGCCAAATTTAAAAATATGAACAGCTGATGGGGTCTGGAAACGTGCTACCCCAAGGAAGAGTGTAAAATCTGAAGGAGTCAAGTGAAAGTCAGTTAACTATTGCCAGCTCTGACGGCTTTGACTCCAGTATTTTTTTTCTCTTTTCCAGGGCTGTACACATGCATGTCAACTCTCCCGGATAAACCGGGAGACTCGAAATTTTGAACCGTTTCTCCCGGTCTCCAGATTAGAGTCTGAAATCTCCCGGATAATCGCCGAAATTTGCCATTTCTTGTAGATTCGACTTTCTGACAATGAAATATCAAATATTTTGCGTTGCTTGAGCTATTTTACTGTTAACATCGAACGTTTCCTCACAATCTCCGGTAGGCCATTCTAATAAAAGCAACAATATAATTCATGGGAAGTAAACTAGTTAGGTCAAATGTTACAATTCCAACAACATCTTTTTCGCGCGTTTTATTTTTCACAAATGACGTAATGTGCCGTGCATTATGACGTCACCGATCATCCCTTCCCCATCAATTCTCAACATTTGAAGACGTGGGGGGTTGACAGCCCTACTTTTCTTCCTGCTCTTGATTACACACAAAGACCATACTGTCCACACTCAAAAAACCTAAACAGTTTTCTTCATTTTTATCGTTCCCGCCTTACAAGGGGCCTGTGAAGGAAGCAAAGCGTTGTCTGCCTTTTTTAAGAAAGTTAGTAAACGCGAGGTCCCTTTAACTCTTTTCCTCAGTTGTGTCTATAATACACTGTCAATTGCTTTCGAATTCTTTGTCATGAACTGAATCGAAACTCTGTTTACATTGCAGAACCGACAAACGCTTGACAAACGCTATATGTTTAATTATGTCAAGCGACATTAGCATGGCCGTGGCTCTAAGGAGTATGGGAAGGACAATTTTCTGGATATTTCCACACCTCTATAAAAAGATGGCGGAGAAGGTCGATAAGAACTTGCCGATTTTTAGCCACTTGAGAAGTTAACCCGTTATCAACTGTAGCAGCGCACACTAAGAAGGATGAAAACCATTTTTAAATTTCAGTTCAAACTTATAGTTAAAAGGTGGAATTTGAAGATTTCGCAAGTGCAATCACATTCCATGATACGGAAGTGATTGTGGATCCCTTGTTGTTTAGCTTCTAAAGGCCGTGAAAAGGAAACTTGCTTCGAAACTCCTTGGATGTTCACTGTTTAGAAACTGAGGTGATTTTGTTTTGAAAGATTTGTGATCACAAACAGTGAAAGAATATTTGCCGAAAGTTTGAATGTTTTTACAGGTTTCATCCTAGAGTTCATCGGATTCAAAAAACAAGGTGAAGGAGACTGAGGTAATATGCTCACTTTCTTCGTCCCCATTTAAAATTATAAGAGGGTACACTAGTGTACAAATGTTTTCTTTCGTAACCCGTCGTATGCGAGATCGCGTGTACAACTTGGTTTCAAGAAGATATTGGGCATCGATTCTATTCAGATCTTCTGAGATTGATAATCAATAGGATACGTAATTAGCATATATACTTGAAGCGTTGAAGCAATCAATGATATTGATATAAACTACTTTCAATTATATTAACCTATTTTGACACTAAAAAGTTGATTTTCTCGCCCTGCCAACGGCTAAAATTGATCCTTTGCTTCTCATCAATGCAAAGTATCATTTATGTCTGTGTAAACGCTTATTACTTGCAAGTGAGCTTTTTTCCCACAGTCGATAGTATTTTAGCAGGCTATATGTAGACGCACACGTCTTCTTTGATTGCAATGATATGTCTTAATCACAATAGAGGACTCAAAGGGACGTGTACTTAATTCGTCATCAGTGCGGACGACAAATTAATGGCACCACGCGCTATTGAGGGTCTACAGTATTCCGTCATACGGAACGAAACTGATACAAAATTCAATCACAATTAACAATAGTTAACATTATCATTTATGACACGTTATCGACATTTGTCCAAGAAATTTTATTAGTTTAGTTTCTGGATTGAGAAATTCAGATTCGAATTTCTTAGGCTGGTAAAGTGAAGGTACAATAACCCTGAACAGAGAATTAACTAGTTGCCAAGTTTATAGATTAGACGATTGCACTCAGGGTGCCCAAATAAACCTCCTTAGGCATCTCCTTACACTGCTTAATGAAGCAGGATAGCTAATGAACGGGAATAAACATTTTGTCATTCAGGAACAACGTTAACCCCTTTTCCTGTAACGTATGTTTTTTAATCACTTTTATAGTATAGTTTTCAGTCAATCAAATATTC
This sequence comes from Porites australiensis, assembly GCA_022179025.1. Lineage (NCBI taxonomy): Eukaryota > Metazoa > Cnidaria > Anthozoa > Scleractinia > Poritidae > Porites > Porites australiensis. The sequence goes on along the minus strand of BOPM01000078.1, from coordinate 266,761 downwards.
ATTTGTCTACATCTCTGAAGAGGAATCTATCCAACAAGATGTCGCTATCTGGTCGGAAATATTTAAACACCAGCGCATTTAAATGACTCTCTTATTTTCAAAATCAGTAATGTTGAAGTAACAAGATTTTGCTGTTACTTACTTCTTTAGTAACACCTGGGATCCTTGCAAAGAAAATGGCTACAGGTACAACATCTACTGCACAGGAAGCGTTATGTACAACAGATGAAAAGGCAAATTTCCAGAGGTTGACACGGCTTCTGATGCGTGGAGGACTCGCAATTTTAAGGGAAGTGTTTGATGCTATCCATCCACCAATAAATCTTTCAGCTGTGCTCGGTAACCCTGTCATAAAGACGCAGCTCCAAAGTCTGAAAAGAATCAGGGTACTCAACCAAACCGAATGGGACTATCTCTACAACTCAAGTGGGCCAGGAATGCATGGAAAATCGACCGATTTTGACATCAGCCTACTTTGTAAATTGCTTCGAGCAATATGCAGCCTCACTCCTCCCATTACTGGATGGGACAACTTACCCAACAGCACTGATCACAGTCTTGGGGCCGACTTGGTTAGAATTAGGATTTATCGTAACACAATTTATGGTCACAACCACAGCATGGAGATAACAAAAGCTGATTTTGAGAAGCTTTGGAAGGAAATCAGTGAGGCCTTACTGAGAATTGCTAGCAGCATAAGTAGTGCAAAGAGGGATGAGTGGAAGAAGTCCATCGAAAAGTTTTTCCATGAACCATTAACACCATATGCAAAGGAATGTGTTGATGAACTGCGAGAGTGGTACTTAATGGATATGGATACTAAAAATAAGCTCGAAAAGCTAGATACAATGATGGAGCAATTGCAACTTATACAAGAACAAATGAAAAGTGAACAAGAACAAAGGCACATGGAAATTTTAATTGCCCTAAAAAGTCTTAAGGCAAATGGGTCAGCTGATAGTTCATCCGCAGAAGTGGAAGGCGACCAATTGCCAATTGAAATTCTGGAGACACGTGTACCTATACCCCCAGAGCAGTCATCAGCAGAAGGTATTGCTGGTCTATCCACAAGCACGGAACTGCAAAATATTCCAAATATTGATTTCTGGTATGTTGTTTGTTCATTCAAGAGGCCATTAGAACTCTTGGTCAGATACCTGAAAATAAAGCTTGGAGTTGACGTTCAAAGCTGTAGACTAGGAAGCTTTGTCATATCAGTGTCCTGCAGTTCTTTAGAAGTTCTTGAGGCATTGTGGAACGAATATCGGACAGGCCGTCTTAACGAAGTGGTTCAAGATACGCTTGTAACGGGAGAGGTTCTGGAAAAGCTTGAACTCTGTGAGGTAAAACTGAGAACCATTATTTCAGAGGAAGACTACTTGTCATACAAAGAGTTTTTGAAAAACAGATCAGGTAATGATGAGATAGGTACGTATTCATACAGTACTGAACTAAGCTACAATAATCCAACAGCAGGTATAGTGGAGGGCAAAGATGCAGTTAGTATAAGGAAAGTACTAAATTTGTGAATCAATCATTAAGCGCTTTTCAGAATTAGTGTTATTGTTTTGATTCGTTCTATATTCTTTGTCATTGTTGAAGTGAAAGGCTACAAATATAACATGAAAACACTTTATGCCATGTCCCTACTGAAACAATTTTCTTTCTTAAGTTTTGTTTTCCCTGGAGTCCACGTCTAGAGAAACATCAGGACTCTCGGGTAAACGCAACTAACAGTCTCCCTCAGGACGTGACATCATCATCAAATATATGGTGATAAGACACTTATTTTTCACCTTAACATGTTGCTGTTGTATCCCGAGCAAGGTACAATTGCTGAATTGTATCACGATCGGGATACCGATTTGAATTTAGTCAAGGCCACATACCAAAAATCAACCAGTGGTAGTTTCTGCTTAGTTGAGTGAAAGTCTCGGGATGTAACAATATTATCATAATTCAAGATCATGTGTCAATTACGCTGGAATTATGAAGACAGACTCGCTGATGCAAAAAACGGCCTTTTACTGAGAAGTATAAGCTTATATCAATTAATTCCAAACAATTAACCAGATTAACGCACTGCGGAAAAAGGTAAAAATAAGCTATTCAGATTCGAATCTCTGAAGTTTTGAATTAAAAATTGCGGATTTTTTTAGCTCTTTTTTACAACGGTAAAGCGGAAAAATAACACCAATAGGGAGAAAAGCAATTAAAAGCCTCAAATACATAATTATATAATCTTGAACAATCGGCCGCTAGAGCTGCGAATCTTTTTGGTATGGGCAAACAGATAAACTTAACAAGTCTAACAATAGTAGCGGGACAAAATTCCAACATCACGCGTTTCTACAACACAAAAAAAAACACATAGAAAGGCGATAACGAAGAGGAATTTCGAGATATCTTGGGATTTCTTCAAAAAAGGTGTAAATCATGCATTGGACTTTATCAATATGCAGACAAATTTGCGACTTTTAGGATGTTTCCGGAAAGATTTCACCACTCATCCGTTTTGCAAATCACCCTTATACTTTCTACAATCAGCTCAAACCAAGAGAGGATAAAGGTTTATCCTCTCTTGGCTAAACGGCAGTTGACTTGCGCGTTTTCGAAAAGACATGAAAACATGTGCATCGGGGTAAAACGTAATGCAGAGCTCTTTTTGTAATTTCCACGGCTACTTTCACGAAAACAGCGATTAAACCAAAAATTTGACGACAGATTTTTTTTTAACAAATTTCAGTGATGCAATTGATCAGTGTACTATAAAATGCCCGATTTTCGTGTCCATTGAAACATTTTAAGTTGCCTAACGTAGGCGAAAAATTGAGTAAATATTGAACTGAATTGCTTATATAACTAACAGGCTAGTGTCAATTTGCGCAAGATCTAATGAGACACATTTTACCACATTTTCTTTGCGATGGGGCTCTCCTCGGACGCCCGTGGAACTTCGCCATGAGCCTTTCACACAAAGACGTAATCTAGACGGAAATTATAGCCTGCGTAGCAAGCGTTTCCGTGCGGTTTAGGAGCAAAGAACGAGGAACGAGAGTCAAAGACCGCGCGAAAAATGGCGTAAGTAAAAGAGCGGGAAGGGGTGGGGAAGAAAGGAAGGCAACGCTTGCAGACAAACCGCGGGTATTTTGAAAACCGCCCACTTGGCCTGTCATGCTTGAGTTCGCGCACCGACATTTGATGCTGTCATCACCTGTCTTAATTGACCAATAAAATGTTTAGCTTTCAGTGGAGCGGAAATGAACTTCAGAGGACGCGTATGTGAACCAAACTTACAGTCTGTAAGTCACTGAGCCCAGCATGACACATTGCAGGAAACCATCGCATTCGCGAACAAAAGAAAATCGCTTTTAGTTATTCAGATCCAGGAGGAACTTTGGAGAATAAATTTAACGACCTGAAACCCTTATTTAGTCGCAAGAAGAGCCTTACGTTTTAAAAGAGGTCAAAGAAAATGTTCTTGCATTGGAGGGCAAATCTTGCCGACCAGAATAAACAACAACCACTGAAAATTAATATACGTGTCACGTACCATACCGTCCTCTCAGTATGAAACAAACCTTTGATCGACACGGCATGTCAACATTGCTCGACTAGCCGAGCCAATCAGGCGCTGCGTTCGCTGATGGCGAACGCGGGTTTTCAAAATCGAGGGGTTTTGTCTGCAAGCGTTTCCTTCCTTCCCCTCCCCCTCCCCCTACTTTCATTTTTTGGCTCTTGTTTCATTTCTCGCGCGGCCAAAACCGAGAATCCCGTTCCTCGGTCTTTCTTTGCTCCGAAACCAAACGGAAACGCTTGCTACGCAGGCTACGGAAATGAGGACTTTATGACACAATGAATTGGTTTCATCTATTCTCTTTTTGTGAGACAAAGAAGTTACTCAAATTATACAAAAATCCCCTCGTACAATAAACACTTCCCTTTTTGGAGAGGGAGGAGGGGGCAAGGAGTTTGTTGCAATATTAACAGCCCTCTCGAAATTCGCGCGAAAAACCGTTCTAAAAATAAACTGGTCCGTAAAAACGCCGTGACTCGAGCGCATGGAATTTGCTCCCTCCGGGTTATGGGCTCCTGGGCAGTGTTAACACTGCACTACAATGGCATAACGGACAAATTTCCTGTTTGTCATCTGTTACTAATTATATTGAAGAGCAAATTTGAGTCCAAGTTTAAGTAAAGGTAGAAATTACGTTTTTTCATCTTTGGTAGGTAAAGGGAAAGAAAAGGCAATTCTCGAAGTTCAAGAAAGAGCTAACACAGAGCTTGTTGCAGGTAAGATACAAAAATTCTAATTTATTGACAAACGATATTTGTATTTGATTTGATGCATGCTGTCCTCTTATTGATAGAGCTTGAACATGGGCTCCTGGCTCAAAAGTGAAGGGAAAAGAGGGTATACGGAAGCGATATAGCGCAAAGGAGGGAGGAGGGTGGGCAGAAAGCCTTGTTTCAAACCGAAATATTCAGCAAATAGATTCAGTAACTACAGTACTTTCATTGCCTTGAATGATGAGGATCTCATCGTAAAACTATTTGAAGATTGTTTCATAAGTAAGCACCACTGTAACTAAAGATACGCTCAAGCTAGTCAGTTCTTGGTTTCGGGAGTAACAATTTACCTTCAGCGTCACGAAGTTCGTAATTCGAGATTCTCGGAGCAAAGAAATTCTAAAAATAAGCTGGGGCAAGATTATTAGTACACTTAATTAAGTAATCCTTAATTGCTTAGCGTTTCTAATCGATAAGTTGTCTTAACCAAGCAACTCATGAAGTTGCTGGAACTAGTGTCATAGCTTGATTTAGTGATAACTCTGTCAGCGCGGTGTTGTAGTTTTGGGAGTTTATCACTTTTTAGCTGTTGCCACAAGCCATTCCAGACAGCCTACAGTAATCAAAGTGTGGTTCAATAAGACCTTGGTATATTAAAACTGCAGTGTGCATGGAAACAAATAGCCTGATTCGCTTAAACACACAAATGCTTGAGGAGCCTTTTTTGTTTGAGATGTCATGTACGTGGGCCTTCCAAGATAGATCGTCAATATTAAGCCCAAGAGATTTGCTGAGTTGTTTGGTTTACTTGGACGCTATCTATATCATTGTTTATTGCGTAGTCATTTAAAGATAGTAGTTTCTGCCTCGAGCTAATAATCATTAACTCTGTTTTGGCGACTTTGAGACTTAACTTGTTAGCTTTAAGCCAGAGATCAATGTTTCAATTCAGTATTGATTTGTAATTCGAGATCAGGTATGCTAGGTACAGAAAAGATAACGTTAGTGTTCTCAATGTACATTCTAGGAGAACCAGTATTCAAACAATTTGGAAGGTCATTTATGTGGATCAAAAAGAGAAGGGAGCCTATTATAGATCCTTGAGGTAGGCCACAGTTAAGAGGGCTCTCACAAGATAGGCAGTTACCTACAATGCATCTTTGCATATAGGTTTGTTGGATAACATTTGCGCCATTTCAAGGCATCTTGGTCAACGCCGTATTTAGTGTTTTTTTAAAATTAATCTCGTGGTTGATAGTGTCGGAGGCCTTCTTCAAACCAATGAAGATTACGTCATTAGAGGAGCTGTGTCACGAAATTCAGCCAAATTAGGTAATTACAAAATGCCCTTTAAATTAAGAGAAACGTAAAAATAACCGCTTAAAACATTAAAGGAAGGTTAAAATAACACGACAGATACAACAGATGCCACGGATGGGCAAAACTGAAGAAGATTGAAACGGATTGAATTTAGGGTTTTTGAAAACTGTTCAGCCTAACAGTTTTTCAAAGTTGATCTCTGCTGTTTGCAACTTCAAAAAAAATGCGCAGGAGACATATTTGTTTGTCTCGAATCTCTGATTTTGTCATTTCCATGTAATTTCTTTGTTTGCTTTAAGTTCCATAGCGATTGAGGGTGAGTAATTGGCAAAATTAAACAAAATGAACTGGACTGCCGTGACACAGTCCCTTTAAGAAGACCTCTGTCAATATTGACGCACCAGTTATCATTTGTCTGTAATAAAGTTGCAAGAGTACTGTGTAGTGAGAGAAAACCGGATTGACAGTTGTTTAATAAACCATTTTCATTCAGGTAGTGGTAAAGTTGGTCATAGACAATTTTTTCAAAAATTTTGGCTACGGCAGGGACAACAGTTTAGGTAGTTGTTTAGGTCTGGCTTGGAGCCATTCTTAAAAATAGGTGACATTTTAGCTAGTTTCCAGTCAAAGGGGGAAATAGCCGTCAGAATGGATTGAGTAGAAACGCCTGTTAAAGAGGGCGAAACAACATCGGCTACAATTTTTAGTGGTTTGCCAACATCGATAGCTTTAAGTAATTTTGATGACTTATTGAACATTGATCCGTTGGGAAGAAAATACTCCGTTGACAGGATTTGCATAGGAAAGGGGATCAGTGTCTTCACTGGGAATTCCTCGAGCTAGCGATTGGCCAAAATTTGTAAGATGGTTATTAAATGCTTCGGCTATATCACCAGGTGAGGTAAAAATTTCCTATTTTGATTTGGGACAATCTAGTTGATTTTTTGTCGAGACTGAAACTCATTAATTAACCGGCAAGATTTACGAGGAGATATCCAAGCATGTTGGTTTTCTTTTGCAGTGCCTTTCTTAGAATTTATTTGGTTTCAACTTTCAGCCTCGCTTTCATGTTAAATTCATTTTCACTGTTAACGACTGTTAAAAACATAGCTGTAACTCAATTATACTACAATTTGAGACCACGGACTACCTAGCCAAAAAGAAGGTGCTTTAATCTATCTAAATTCATTGTCAAACCTTTTCTGCCTCCTGGGTTAAACAAAACGTCCCTAGCTCCCGGACTATATTTCTTTCTTTTTTTTTTTTTTTAATTCGCTTAAAGCTTCCTTCAGTTTATCTCTTAGGTTTCGCACAGGAACAAACATCTTGTTTACGCGTGTCTGACCACAAAACTCTAGTCAAAACTCTTGTCCGCATCCAACATGGCGTCTTTCACTCGGTTCGCTGAATACTAGAGTGCCTTGTTTATGTCACATATTCTCTCGTACGCTAAACGCAAATCCTCCTTTCCTCCAGCTTTTAGTTTTTCCCCAGTTTCTCCAACGTAGTACGTTGCCCTTTTTAATTCCTTTTTTGTAAATTTCTTCAGCAAGCTCCACCATGTTTCGCAGCCAGTAATATTTTCTTGAGTCTTCAGACATTCGGTGTTTGTGCCCACAAAGTTCGCTTAACAAGCAGTCCTGGCAGGGTCGCCACTTTTGGTGTGGGAAAAAAATCCAGTGCGCATCAAATAAATCACAAAATCTCAACAGGTTTAATGTCCACAATCCTATCCACGAGTACAAGTAAGAAGTAGTAGAAAGCCGAAAAGCAACAAAGTCAAAAACGCTCCCGATACTTATTTATTCGTACCCATTCCAGCACAACACACCTCTAACGCAACGAAGCCCAAGTATACGCTCCAACCATAGACACCTTAAGATTGAGGTTTTTCGGCATTTCTCGCGATTTGCGAAAGTCAAGAAATCACGTAACCAGTGCCTTGTCGTCAAAACTGCGGTTTGAAGTTCACATTTGTACGGCTAGACCTCGCTCCAGAGGTAAGTGATTTACCGCAAGGTTTTTTGCACCATAAAACATCACAATACCCCGTTTGAGAAAAAAATAACACTTCTGAGAGCTCTCGCTTATTGATTATCGAATTCTATTTTTTAAAAAAGGACGGTAATTTTGAAGACAACTTCTCTCCTAAAATAGAAGTGGACGACTGAAAACAAACATGGCAGCCGCAAGCTACCACCCGCAAATCTCAAGTCCCAAATATGGGCAGACGAGTAACGTGAAACCGTTAACCGCAAACCGCAGTTTGTCGTTTACAGTAAAATGACTAAGCCTCGATCTTAAGGTCACTAGTTCATACTTGCCTCTCCTTCGGCACCCTCCCCGTTCCTGGCCTTATCACCTCTCTTACAAACGCACTCCCCTAATGTACAGTTACTACAGACCCAACTAATTGTATGGCACAAAGATGCACCAAACTAATGAGAATTGTCTCAACGATAAAATGAAACCACAAGATATTTATACCTTTTTTCAGGAGAGGTGGAATACCAAAGCGAGCAGAAAGAGTACCATGAACGACACCTCAAAATTTCGAAAGAAGTGGGAGATAAAGCAGGACAAGGAATAGCGTACAGTAAACTTGGTATCGCCTATTACAGTCTTGGAGATTTCCAGAAAGCCATAGAGTACCATGAACGACACCTCAAAATTTCGAAAGAAGTGGGAGACA
>BOPM01000078.1:206719-213352 GCA_022179025.1 Porites australiensis | reverse complement strand
GAAACAGAGTCCTTACCCACCCCGAATGGAACTGCCTTTACAACCCAAGTGGGCCAGGGACGTATGGAAAATCGACCGATTTTGATATCAGCTTACTTTGTAAATTGCTTCGAGCAATATGCAGCCTCACTCCTCCTGCTACCGGATGGGACATTTTGCCTAACAGCACTGATCACAGTCTTGAGGCAGACTTAGCTAGAATTAAATTTTACCGTAACAAAATTTATGGTCACAACCACAGCATGGAGATATCAAATGCTGATTTTGAGAATCTTTGGGTGGAAATCAGTGATGCCCTATTGAGAATTGCCGGCAGGATAAGTAGTGCAAAGAGAGATAAGTGGAAGAAGTCCATCGAAACGTTTTTCCATGAACCACTAACGCCAGACGCAAAGAAATGTGTTGATGAACTGCGAGAGTGGTACTTATTGGACATGGATACCAAAGATAAGCTCGAAAAGCTAGATAAGAAGATGGAACAGATGCAAATTAAACAAGAACAAATGAAAAATGAACAAGAACAAAGACAAGAACAAAGACACATGGAAATTCTTATTTTCCTTGAAAGTCTTAGGGCAAATGGGTCAGCTGTTGGTTCATCCGCACAAGTGGAAGGCGACCAATTGCCACTTGAACGTCTGGAGACACGTATATCATTACCCCCAGAGCAGTCATCAGCAGAAGGTACTGCTCGCCTATCCACACTAACGGAACTGCAAGCAAGTCAGCAAAATATTCCAGTAGCTCTTGATTTCTGGTATGTTGTTTATTCATTCAAGAGGCCATTAGAGCTCTTGATCAGATACCTGAAAATAAAGCTTGGAGTTGACGTTCAAAGCTCCAGACTAGGAAGCTTGGTCATAACAGTGTCCTGCAGTTCTTTAGAAGTTCTTGAGGCATTGTGGAAGGAATATCGGACTGGCCGTCTTAACGAAGTGGTTCAAGATACTCTTGTAACCAGGCAGGTTCTGGAAAAACTTGACCTCAGTGAGGTTAAACTGAGAACTATTATTTCAGAGGAAGACTACTTGTCGTACAAAGGTTTTTTGAACTACAGACAAGGTAATAATAAGAGGTCCTCAAATGGCCCTGGTTAATTTATTGTTTTAAAAACTGTGACCTTTAAACTTGTATGATTGGTAATTTTGGCTCAGTCCCTTCTTATATATATGACCATGTTTGTGATGATAGCGGAGTTTCGCGTGCGCGGGGCCGTGCGCCAGCAAAGCTCTCTATATCCTTTAGGTAGGTCATTCCTTTTTCTGCACATACGAACATCGTTACAGCCAATCATTTCAATGTGTCACATTTACCATGGTATAGTCTGATGTCATTTCATGTCATGTAATTTCATTTCATTTCATTTCATCCGTCTCCACCCCTTACCCGTACATTTCAGACTACTAAAATCTCTGTGCTCTTTCATTCTCTTTAGGTAAAACCGAAACAAAAACTTCCCAAGAACCAGCCGTTTTCGCCTCTAAGCTTCCTGCAGGTGAGATAGATGTTGTGGTTCACAAATAATACATTTACATTAAAAGCATCACGTTTACGGCAAACTGCAAAAGTGAGATTCAACTTGAGAAATTTTCAAAATGAGAAATGAGCATATAAAAACAGCTAAAAACAATCGTATTGGAAAGAATTTTCGTGAATCTACCGGTTTTTCTAGCCTGTAGTTATAATGAACAGTAAACGATAAGTAAATGGAAAACTTGGTCACCAGGTACAAATTCACGTTTGCCGTTTGTCGTAAACGCGATGCTTCATCTCTCTATTCTTGAAACTTTTAAGCCCCGCGCAATTTGCCAAAAGTTTGTTAATTCTTAAGAACCGCGCCCAACTTGAAGACGGAAAGAAAAATTCTGTCTTTATGTCCCCTGTAAAATGTTTAGGAAGTTTCACGTCGTAGTCGTGGGAAGGAAGTCAAAGAAATGTACTAAAACATGTAATGCACCCGCGGAGCTGTTTTTCACGTGCGTGAACCAATTGTTTATTGACGTCCACGGTATCGTAATGCCGGGAGCCCAGCTGACCAGGCTGCACGGGCCAAGCCAGCAACAGGACAGAGGGGAACACTGCTCATTCGAATTGTGCCTGTGATCGTTACAGTTTCGGGCTGGCCAACATTCTCGATCCCAAAATCTTGCGTTTTTGACGCCGCTTATCATGCGCAGAACATCCGATTCACGAACGGCATGGCTGGCCGCGCAAAACTGGATCGAGGACGCAGTTTACGCGCCAAATGCAAATCATTAAGCAAACCAACGTGAAACCATTACGAACGCGGACAGAATAATCCAGTTGAAAATGTCTTTCAAAGATTCTACTACGCTTTTAAAGTTCTTACGTAACAAAAGAACATACAAGGATTGGAAACTGTTATATTAGACATCAAATATTAACCATTTTAACTGTGTTCATACTGACGTCTCTGAACCTCTGGTTTCAACCCGAGAACTCGCGTTTTGAAGTCCGTGACTGAAGCCCAAGAACGTTTTGACATGCGCAGTGGCTGTCATGCTGCAAAAATACTTCTGTTAGCGTCCGTGGTACCAAGAACGTCTGGTACTTAAGTTCCCTAATGAACAATTTTTAACCGGAGACAGTGACAAATTATTTTCCATGTTAAAGCTCATAGCGTGTCTATAATGCTCTGAGATTGACAAAATAACATTTTCCAAACCATTTTTTTTAATCAAAAATAAGTCCTTCTGCGAAACAGCGCCGAAATCTGTGTTCTTGGCCCACACCTATGTATCAGGATTTGATGACGCGCCGTGATTGGCCATTTATATAAGTCATTATCATTATGCCAATCAGCATGAAAAGAAATTCAAAACGTACTTCCGGTAATTCGTTCACTTCGTTGGGTGCCAAGAACATGGATATCGGTGCTGCTTCGCAGCCGTTACTAACCAAGGTTAATTTACGTCTACGACGCTGGCTACACTTAACAATTATTCCTCGAGCCCGAATGGGCTCTGAGTCAATAGCCCATGAGGCCAAAGGCCGAATGGGCTATTGACTCAGAGGCCATGAGGGCGAGAGGAATGATTGTTTTAGTAAAATTCAACTAGTTGGTCAAAAATGTCGCGAATAAAAGAATTTTAGCTACTTAAAGCTAGACTTTAATCCTTTTTTGCTGCCAAAAGGCCGGCGCTTTTCGCTACTACTGGGCTATAACATATAGCCTAGTAGTAGCTCAACCAATGAGAACGCAGCATTGATAATAAACCACTAGTTGGATTTTACTGGCAAAATGAGCCAGCTCGGTTCAAGTAAGCAGGCCATCAAATGGTAACACGTGTGGAAATACGAACAAATGCCCTCTTTTTCATCTGTTGCTAACTGAAGAAAAGTGTAAATTTGAGAAAAGTTTTGAAAGGAAAACTAAAAATTTTGTCTTTTCATCTTCGTTATAGGTAAAGAGAAAATGACAATTCCTCAAGCTCTACGGCGAAGTCCTGCTATAGAGCTTGTTAAAGGTAAGATATAAAGACGTTAAGTATCTGATTTGAACGCGGTTGGCGGTAAAACGAGCATAACGTTTTTCAACTTGTTTTGCAGCAATGTTTCGAAAGAAGATGCATGTGTTTGTAACCCGTTGAACCATACCTTTAGCGATTGTGTACCAACTTATGATTTGTTTTGTATTTATCATTTTGCTTTCTTTTACAATTTCATTTCATTTCATTTCATCCTTCTCCACCCCCTCACCCGTTCATTTAAGACTACTAAAATTTCTGTGCTCTTTCATTCTCCTTAGGTAAAACCAAAACGAAATCTTATCACGAACCAGCCTTTGTCGCCTATAAGGTTCCTGCAGGTGAGATAGACATTGCGGTTAAAATATAATGCATTTACATTAAAAGCATCACATTTACGGCAAACGGCAAACGTGAGATTCAACTTGAGCAATTTTCAAAATGAGAAATGAGCAGATAAAAACAATTGTTATGGATAGAATTGACATGAATATTTCGATTTTCGTGTAGGTATAATGAACAGTAAACGATGAGTAAATGGAAAACTTGGTCACATGGTACAAATTCACCTCTGCCGTTTGCCGTAAACGCGATGCCTAATAGAGACCTTTAGCATCAGGTATTTCATGGGAAACGGCAAACCGCAAACCGCAAAATGTCACGTGACTACGGCCTTGCGGTCACGTTTGCAGTTAGCCTGAGATCATGCCCTCTCCCTATTAACCCTTTATGTCTCTCACGGAAAGAGGGCATGATACATTTGTTTGTCGGATCACATGTAAAAAAGCCAGAATCTGGACTTTTTCCTGATTGGACAGGAAACAATAAGAATGATTTGCGCCGTTCCGATTGGCCAAAATGCCGCCATCCGTTAGTTGTTGTTGATTTCAGTCTGCATTATTGCTTGCGTAATCAGCAGTGAATACACACGCGAGTTCGTTATGAAATTTCTGCCGGCTCAGTTTTCTTGAATTTGAAGAATGCCTAAACAGAAATTTCATCCATTGAAATATTTTCCATCTCATCTATACTAAAAATTCACCGATCATTTGAATGCAATTTGATACCGGCTACAAGTTACAGAAGCGACAAACGGGTTCACTTTTCAAATAATCAATTCATGAACGGAATCTTCACCTGGCTTGACTGTAATTCTTGCTTCAGAAACCTGCGAATTATTCTGAGCGATCTTCGCTTTCACACCACCTTTCGGTTCGTGAAATAGGGTGCTTCAACCTAATTTTTTTTCACTGCTTTCGGTACAGAACGAAGTCAACGAACTTTAACCAGTAAATTCGTTATTATTTGTAGCTGCTACAGAAAGGTACGGCAGCTCCAGCTGGCAGTATTTCATCACAAAAACAGCACATTTAAAATTTCTTTTTTAGGAAGCGCCATCTGAACATGGACGAACTTGAAAATTTTCTTTTCCTTAAAATTGATTTCAAAAGAGACATTTGCGCCAAAATTTGATTCCCTTATGGTAAACGCTTATTGGCTAATAACATGACAGGTCAAGCAGACGTTAGATTATGTAAATTAGGGGGCGGTTGACGGCTTGTTAAATAAATGTATCAGGCGTTGTTTTTTTCCCTCTCGAGCCAAAGAAGCAAAGAAGCAAAAAAAAAAAGAAAAAAAATAACGTCTGATCTCAGGTTAGTTTGCAGTTTGCAGTTCACGTTTGAACCGTAGGAAGGGCTTCCAGCGGTAAGTGATTTACGGCAAGGTTTTTAACGACAAAAAATTGTACAGCCTCGCGTTTAAAGGTATGAACTAGCTTTTTATATCCGTTTGCGATGTGTTAGTTAGATTTTTGATCTCGAATCAATGAATTATTGCTGATTTTTAGCCGATTAAAGTGATACACTTCGATATGATGAAAACAACATGGCGGCCCTATGCAATGAACGCGTAGTTCAAATCGATTTTATATTCCTTTCTGCCGTAGTAACAAAAGAAAGTATTCTGTTCGAATCCAGAGTTAATTTTTTTTTCTATCTTGTTACTGAATTCAAAACTTAACTAATCTGTCTCTGTTTAGTTCCTACTTTTAACGTATCACTCCGTGAATTTCATTTTATTTTGCTTATTTCTTTGAGACTGGGGAGCCCAGGCTTCATAAGCCTTCTGGTTTCTTCTAGGCTCCCTTTGTAACCTTACAATTCCTATATGTATTCTTGTGTTGTATTATATTTTGGCTAAATTAAGTGAACTGAACTGAACTGAACGCCTTGCTAAAAGTTGAAATCTCGGCAACGAGAAAACTGCAAACGTGTAACTGCAAACTGCGGTTTGCGGTTTGCGGTTTACCTGATGCTAAAGGTCTCTAATAGAGAGTTTAAGCTTCACGTATACGGCAAACGGCAAACGTCAGATTCAAGTCGAGAATTTCTTAAAATAGAAAATGTGCAGATAAAAACAGCTCAAAACAATTCATATGGATAAAAAATTGCGTGAAACTACTAATTTATGTGTAGAAATAATGAACAGTAAACGACAAGTAATGGGGGAAACTTGGTCACGAGGTACAGATTCGCGTTTGCCGTTTGACGTAAACGTGATGCTTAACCTCTGTAATATCTCTATTCTTGAAATTTTATCGCGGATATTTAAGCCCCGCTCAATTGACTTATTCGGCTAACTCAATGTTGTACCCAATTGACCACTCCAGAAAATACCATAACATACCATAATGCTCTTTCTTTGTAACCCTAAACTTTTGCATAAGCGTTGTCTTCAGTTTCTCTTGGGAGTTGAAATGGCCCCAAGAGAAAATGAAAACAATGCTAATGCAAAATTTTGGAATGACAAACAAAGAGCATTATGGTATGTTATGGTATTTTCTGGAGTGGTCAATTCAAATCTCCCGGGGTTAAGATTCTTTTTGTATTGTATTTGCGTTATAATGTGGCATTCGCATTTAAATGATATGGAAATTGCCGAAACAAAACGTTTTATTCCCAAAGGGTTTGAATTGGGTACAACATTGTGTTTATAGCCGAATAAGTCTACTTACCAAAAATTGGCGACTTTTCTTAAATGTCAGTCTAAACAACCGCGCCCAACTAACACGGAAAGAAAAATTCCGTCTTTATGTATCCCGTAAAACGCCAGATTAGGAAGTTTCACGTCGTAGTCTTGGAGA
>BOPM01000078.1:194219-201719 GCA_022179025.1 Porites australiensis | reverse complement strand
ACTCCGCTTATCATGCGCAGAACAGCCGCGGATCTAGAATAAATGCTGAAAAAATTTTAACGAGACAGTGACAAATGATTTTCCATGTAAAAGCTCATAGCGTGTCTTTAATACTCGGAAATTGAAAAAAAAAAACATTTGTCCAAACCATTTTTTTTAATCAAAAATATGTCCTTCTGTGAAACAGCGCGGAAATCTTTGTTCTGGGCCCCCACCTATGTACCAGGATCTGATTACACGCCATGATTAAATGCCGTTTCGACAAGGACAATCAGGAACTCGGAAAAGTTGAGAATACAACTCTTCCTAGACTGCTTGCAATCCGCCTTTTCTCTTAAAATCCGTCTAGTTCTTATCTCATCCAGCGCGATTGCAAACCACGACGTTATTAATAACGGATTGAGACGAGACGAGAAAAGACGGACTGCTGACTCTTTTGTAGTAAACAAACCCTCCGTCAGCCCAGAAGCGGATTAACCGATTGGTCAATTGCACAGCTGTTGACAGATCGTTGACTGGTCTGTGCTGAGATTGCAAGCAACAAAAATAGTCACGCGTCACAACCAACTGCAAACAATAGCGAACCAAGCAGTAATCTCAGTAATAAAACTTTTAAGGATATCTTACAGAAGGAAACTGCTGTAAATGTCCTCAAGGGAAACGAATTAAAGGCAATCTTACCGGATTTAAGAAAGTGTAATTGTTTCAGTTGTTTATGTTCTATTTATAAATCGTTTCAAGTTACCCAGGTTTAATTGATTAATCAAATTACCTTAACAGCTTTGTTGTCCCCAGACAGAACAAAAGAGTCAGCAGTCTCTTATTTTTTCTTCTCGGGCTTACTCCCTCGTATCTCACGGCTCGCGGCTTTGCCACTCGCGTGCTTAGGTTTCGCGTGCAGTAACTTTGCAAAGAAAAATAAGAAACTGCTCGCAATCTAAACTCTTCCGCACTGTTGTCTTAGAGGTTTTTTTTGGCTGCC
This sequence comes from Porites australiensis, assembly GCA_022179025.1. NCBI lineage: Eukaryota > Metazoa > Cnidaria > Anthozoa > Scleractinia > Poritidae > Porites > Porites australiensis. The sequence continues at coordinate 200,737 of BOPM01000078.1, read as the reverse complement.
TTGAACAAAGTTTTCCGGAAGGTATCATTGAGCCTTATGAAGGAACAATTCTCACGTCTGGTAAAGTCTGCTGCGTCCAATATCTTCTGGTATTTCGTCTCATTTCGGGCTACACGGGTGAAAGACTGATCCCGGGCTTGAGACGGAAAGATTGGATATTGCGAGCTTTGTTGTTGGCAGTAACAAGTCTTTGGCCTCACAAAGTAGGTTCTAGTGTTGAAATCTATTCGACAAGATGGAAATTCATGCTGATTTCTGAGCAGGCCAAAGACTTAGTAAAAAATTGTGCGGAAGGCGGGGGCTGTATGTCTCCTTTTCAACCGCTGGTTTACATTCGGGATCTTGAATAAATGGACTGTCAGTGAGTTGAGAAAAGTACCATGTGACGATTTATGTGGAGAAAGCGAGAGTTTTACGGAGTAATTTGACGATGTTTCGCCCGTGTTAAGTGTGGAAGTATTATGAGTGGTTTTCGGAAGTGTTGTGATTGCCGCGAAAGTCATTTATTGTGTGATTTACCGAAAGTGTTGACAGACAAATCTCAGGTATGTGCGGTTGAGCTCGTGGTACCAGAATACTTTGTGCCAAGCATAAAAACGCTTCGTGAGTGTTTAGCTTAGGTGATTTTCTCTTAGAAAGCCTATTATGTGCTCAAAGATTTTGGATTCTTAATCTGTTTTCGGTCGACACTTAGTCGTGGGCCTCACCGTTTGACTGACTAAAAGATTACAATTTCTGGACGTTTCAAATGCTGTTTATTTCATCGCAAAATCCTGTTACTTCTGCGAGAGAACTTTACCGTCTATTGCCAGCAATAATGCTGTCATTGTTCGGCTTCAACTAGTGACTTTTAACTGCTTCCCTTTCCACTTAGATGTCAAATAGTTAAAATGCACTTGAAATTTCTTTAGCCACGTTTTAACAAATCCAGACAGATATATATGTATGTAAATAAGTTATTGCCAATTTGCCATTCAGTATGAAAGGAAATTCAAAACGTATTTCCAGTAATTTGTTCGGTCCTTTAGGTGCCCAGAACACACCCTCGGAGACCCAGGGGCAGATAGTGGGGGCGAGGGAAAGTCTAAACAGGCGGAAAAATATGGCACAAAAGAAAAGTAAAGAACGGCCGGAAGAGCCCCTGGGCACAATGTCCTACCAGACCAGTTCCAAACGGTCGCTGCCGCTCTGGCTTCTGATTGGTGTCAGAAAAACAAAGTTTTCTGGCACCAATCAGAAGCCTTAGACTTTCTCTCGCCCCCACTATCTACCCCTGGGTCTCCGAGGATGCCCAGAACATGGATATCGATGCTGCTTCGCAGACGTTACTAACCGAGGTTAAATTACGTCTACGACGCTAGACTGCAAAACAATCGGGTTTTTTTCTCAAAATCAGTAAAGAAATCGGTAAAGCGTGGCGTAAGAGTCTTACGCGCGCGAAGCACGCGAGCCTCACACGTCTCTCCCCAGTCTCGCTCTCTGTTTTCAGCCTCATTCCAGACCTTTTGTTTGACTGCTCGTGCGTACTTGAATACGCGGAAATACGGACTGTTTTGCAGTCTACTACAACGCAGACTACACTTCATGTTATACCGGGGTAAAAGTCACATGGGCAAAGTGAGCCAGCTTGGTTCGTGTAAGCAGGCCTTCAGTTGGTAAGACATGTGGACTTACGAACAAATGCCCTCTCTTTCATCTGTTGCTAAGTGAATAAAAGTGTAAATTTAGAAAAGCTTTAAAAGGAAAACTAGCAATTTTGTCTTTTCATCTTCGTTACACAGGTAAAGGGAAAATGACAATTCGCCAAGCTCAACGGCGAAGTCCTGCTATTATGGAGCTTGTTGAAGGTAAGATAAAAAGACGTTCAGTGTCTGGTTTGAACGTGGTTGGCGGTAAAACGAGCAAACGGTGTCCTGGTAGCCTGAATTTCAGCCATCTAGACAAGTCGAAACTCCCGAGGAAAACGTCTGAATTAGAGAACCGCTAATGCTGTCCAGTGAGACGTCATTATCCGAAAACCGCGCGCAGTTCAGTTGGACCTTCATTGAATATTCAGCGGATCGCATGCTTGCGTAGACCGGGCCGGAGTTCAAAGTTTCGACAATTTTTATCGTAAATAGGAAAATAGCCCTTCTCTTTGAAACTATGACTTGTTGAAACGAACTACGAATGAAGAAAAAATGCAGAAAGTCGGAAGGTTTTCTTTTAACGCCGCTTTGTGGTTTCGGTAATAAATTCGTTAAGCGAGGGATCGGTGATCGATTAGTCTCCTTCACAGCCGCTCGGGGCGGAGTCACGCAAGCTTCCCACCCCCGCTTGCGTGACTCAGGCCCGAGCGAGGCGAAGGAGACTTGTGAGATTTATAACAAGCTTGTGTCGAGTTACTGTAGCAAATTTTCGCTTTTCCTGTCATTTCCACTGTCGAGTGCAATGGTTCTGCTAGTCTTTCTTTCTTTGCTTGCTTGCTTCCTTTAAATAGACAAATTGAAGGAGGTGTCAGAACAGAGAGCTCTGAGACTCACCACAGCATTCTCGAAGCCAAATTATGAGGATTTCTATGGGAATTTATGGTATAAGATCGATACTGAACGGTTATAATGCACATAAACAGCCATTAAAGTGCACATACCTCATACAGAATGGGATATCTTTGTGTTGTTTTCTTATTGTTTCCTGCCCTAAAAACGTCATTTTAGCAAGTTTTGAAGACGTCTTATTCTTAGTACGCTATAGGTAAGAAACCAAAACATCAAAACTTGTTAAAATGACGTTTTTAGAGTAAATACAAATACAAATCCTTATACTTTGGCTTGGAGGAGGCTGTTATGAGTCTGGGTCCCCTGTAGTGTCTCCTATTTATTTCATTCTTAGTTGCCATGATCGAGTTTGATTATTGCCGAGTGAATTGATTCAGACGTCTTTCTCGAGAATTGGTCGTTAAAAAGAACAGAAATAAGGCTATTTAACGCTAGAGTTCCCTTGTTGAAGTGACGTTTACGAGCAACCTATTAGACAGATTATCAGACACTCCAGCCCCGACAGACAAGCTCTTTAATTTCGCTCGACTCCAAGACCCTTTCCACCCGGGTCAAAAGAGCTTGCCCCGCGCACTTAATCGCTGTTGCCTCTTACGATGAAGTTAGGACCTCGAAGCGTGAGACGCTATGATCACTGGGCTGGTCGTAATAGAAAATGTAAATACAAGAGAGAATAATTGTCCAGTAATTCTCTGAAGAAAAAGCAAAATACCTGATACATAGAATGCGCCAATCACAATATCAAGCACCTGTTTGTTTAACTCAATTTGCGTATAATATTATTTTATTTCCTCGTTCTCGTTAGGTAAAACAGTATCGACAACATCCAGGACAGAACCAACAACGGCTGAGTTTTTGGCAGCTTACCTAGGTAAGATATACAAGTTCTTCTTCCTCACTAATCACGAATCTGGGAGCGTAGGAAAAACACCCCCGACGAGGTACCTAACCCATTGATGTGCCTACGGATTTACAGGAAACAGTGTGGCCGAGGCCCCCTCTGACCACAACTCCAGACGCGCTAAAAATTGACTAAACCGAGAATGAACCACAAAAGGTGTCCTGGTGGCCTGAATTTCAGCCATCTAGACGAGTCGCAAACTCCCGAGAGAAACGTCTGAATTAGAGAGCCGCTAATGCTGTCCAGTGTGACGTCACTACCCGAAAACTGCGGGTAGTTCAGTGGGACTTTCACTGAATATTCAGCGGATCGTATGCGGATCGTATATCTGGGTCCCCTGTAGTGTCCCGTATGTATTTCATTCTTCGTTGCCATGATCGGTTTTGATTATTAACGAGTGAATTGATTCAGACGTCTTTCTCGGGAGTTTGCGACTCTAGGAGACGGGGCGCTAAAATTCATGCTGGTGCTCTCGGTGATTTCGCTGGAGTTAAACATTTGTACTGCGGTAAAAACCCGCGTGTAAAAACCTATACCTACATTTTTTGAAGTCTGGAAAAAGAGATTCCAGATTTTGGGGTAGTTATTGGCAATTTAGGCTAAATAGGTTCTCGATTATAGTGAAAGGTTTGAACCCAGGAGTCATTTCATAAGTAGATTGAGTATGATCGCCCGGGCGAAGTCCTGAATAGGACTGTTGTTGTTGACAGTTGACTGACGTTTCGACAACCTGTGCGGTAGTCATCTTCAGAGTCAAAGTGAGTTGGATCACGTCAGTCTACGGTATTAAGCTCTGATTATTAACCTGACTGGTCAATTAAGTCGCGATGTTATTGGTCGCCTGTCAGTTTAGCCGTAATGTTATTGGCTATGAAGACTCGTAATGTCATTGATGCGTTTCGATCCGTCTATTGTCACAATTAAACAGTCAATTATTGTTAGTGAAATAAATTGTCAGTGGTCCAGTCGTTCTCTTGTAGTTAATTAATTAGGTTAGATATTTCTATGAAGGAGATAAAGTTGTTGACTACCAGAAAAATAAATAACAATTTTTAGATAGCTGGATATTGGGAAAGTTCTATTTCGCGTTGTTATTGACCGAGACGAAGTCGAACAAGCTTGGTCAATAAAAGATTTATTATATGGCCAAGAAGAGAACTTTTTCTTGCGGGACCAACGCGAGAAATCCCGAGCGGGCAAGACGAGCTTATCTTACCCACTTGGGTAGCCAGTCAGAACGCAGGATTCCCTTCATCTTGCCCGCCCGCGGATTCAGCTGCATAATAAACAGTGTTTATTCACATTTGTATTACGAAAAGTCAAACTAAACTAATTACAGATTTACGTATATGTTGTATCATCTCTAGAATGGGAGTTGTACAATAAAAGAGGGGACAAAAAATTTAATATAATGCATGAATAATAAATAAATAAAGTATTTCCTTGTTGTATAAATTTGCGATTTAAAAGTCAAACTCCGTGATTAAATTGTTTATAATAATTATTTAATTATAACCCACAAATAAGAACCTATTGATCTTGCTTGGCTAAACAGGTTCTTATATTTTGGGGAAAATTTCGACTGCCAGCAGGTCACAGTTCTTAAAACATTTGGTTCTTACCCGCGGATTTTTACTGTAGCTCAATTGCAATGAATTTTAATTTGGTTCACGTCATGGAAGTGTATTCACATATTTGCAGGACCAACCCATGGAAAGCCCAGCCAGGTGGTCAAAGGTGAATACATCGCGAGGTCTGGTTATGTCTTGATAATAAACAACCATCCCATTACCACTAATCATCCGTTTGAATTAGAACGCACTGAAAAACAGGTTTTCGCAGAGAAATTCGCCTTTACAACCAGAGAAGATATTTACCTGACTACAGGTGACATGTTAAAGGCACTAACAGACACGGCACAAAGAGATTTTTCCAGCAACGACTGTTTCTGCTGCATCATCCGGAGCACTGGAGCAGAACATGGAATATGTGGAACTGATGACAAGCCCATTGACATCAAGACGATCACATCGCTTTTCACAAGCGATAAATGCCCCTCTCTTGATGGCAAGCCAAAAATATTCGTGTTAGAACCTACGAAGTTTAAATACCGATCACGTGCTTTTTCCTTGTTGGAGTATGAACCAGACATTAAGGCCAGGAGTATGCTACGGCATCTTGTTATTTCTGAAAAAGATTTTCTGGTATGGAACCTTTGTGCCGCGGTACCCCGTTACTCTATGTCCTATACTTTTAGTGTTCATTGGCTGGAGTGCTTATCAAGGGGAATGCACCTAAGGGAAGCGATAGCAGTCACAACGTTTGAAAATGAAGAGCCGTTATCGCTGCTCAGCACATTGGAAAAGAACGTGTTTTTTCAACGAAACGTTTCCCCCTACACTGTAGTTTGACTCTTACGATCCGCTCTCTTGTAACAAACTACCACCCTTGGTGAAGGGAAAAGTGGTCGCTTACAGGAAGTAGTCGCTTGTGGAAAAACATTACAAAATAAGTTCAAACGTAATTACATTGTAATTAGGTAATTAGTATACTTAAAACTAAAACTAGGCAAATGAACAACGTTCTTTTTTTTGTGAAAGGTTTGAACCCAGGAGTCATTTCAAAAGTAGGCTGAGTTTGATCGTCCGGGTGAACGTAGACCTGAATAGGACTGTTGTTGTTGACAGTGACTGACGTTTCGGCAACCTGTGCGGTAGTCATCTTCAGAGTCAAAGTGAGTTGTATCACGTCGGTTGATGGTATTATACTCTGGTTATTGATCTGACTGGTCAATTACGTCGCGATGTTATTGGTCGTCTGTCAGTAAAGCCGTGATGTTATTGGCTATGAAGACTCGTAATCAGTAATTGGTGCGTTTCGATCCGTCTATTGTCACAGTTAAGGTGACTCGACCCAGTTTTTTGGGGGGGGTGCCATCCCACTTTGAAGCTCTCTGGTATCCCCACCTTTACTTTTATCGTAAGTCTAACACATAGAATGGATAACATATAGATCAATCTACAATATAACATAAAATTTTTGGCGATCGGAGTGAATGTCACGTGGTTATACTGCCACGC
>BOPM01000078.1:181417-194209 GCA_022179025.1 Porites australiensis | reverse complement strand
ACTATTACAAAAATATCATTTTTTCATAGGTTTAATGCAAGCCAATAATTAAACCGACTCGTGACGGGAATATCTCGGTGAGCATTCGGAAAAACTCAAAACTCAAAACTCAACGTCAAGTTGTTAAGTAGTTTTAACATTTCATAACATTTTTTAGTTTACTAGACCAACAGCCACTCGCCTATTTCATTGATTCGTCATTCGGGGGCTTCCTTTTTCATTTTGTCTAACAACATGTTTTATTTATCAGGCTGACTTGCTTCTATATGGTGCTTTTTTGTCCAACTTTCAGCCTGATCCACCTGTTCTTATATGCGGGTGTTTTCCACATTATAATTTGTTAGCATTTAAATCATATAATAGTATAATGGACAATGAGTGATTGGTGCAGTGCACACAACTTGTAATCAAATGAACTTATCATAATACTCTACAAACTTTTTGTAGCAATAGATCGACCATGATTTTAATCTTTCCCTCATTGTATATAAGCAGGATTTTGTCGTTCTCCAAAATCCACTAGTGCGGTCTTTGCATTATGATAGTCGCCAACCAAAGTAGTCTGTGTGTTTTATTACTGTTTTTATTATTTATATGACAAACGTTTACCTACTGATAACGAATATTTTGTAAACTACAATGCCTGGGTAAACAGAGGACTTTTCGAGACGGCTCCACTGCTGATTTTACACTTGTTTCGCGGCGAAAAAGTCTGTCAGCTGTTTTCTCAGGCATCAATATGAAAAAGTAACCAAACAATTGTCTTACCGTTAATTGGGTTTACTCATATATGACAGTGTATTCCAAGTTTCTATCTTAAGCAATAGCCTATGTTCGATATATTAAAATTCTATAGAAAAAAATATTACCTGACAAGAGCGATGTCGGTTTTCGCGTGCAATTTAACGCGGAATTCATGAGTCAGGTAATGGATTTTCCTTGAATCGCGTAATTGAATAAAAATAAGAAAAAATGGAAACAGCAATAATATAGTTTGTTTTTATCCTGAGCGCGCGCTCAAGAAAGTCATTTCAAAGTCAACTGCTGTCAGAACTGTCATTGCGTTAGGGAATAGGAAGCACGTTTGAACCTTCGACAACTTGATTTGTAACTTGTGCTTGTTTTTACATTTGTTTTCAAACTTTTTAAACAAGCTTCACACTAATCTTAAGGATAAATAGTGGTATTTCACTGAATTTACAACCCGTTTATCTATAACAATCGGCTTTTTTCAAGTTTCCATATCATTTACTCGAGAAGAAAAATAATTTACACCTTTACCCCTTCGGTGGGAAAACTGAAGGAAATGAAACCTTTTTGCATTTGTTGTGTTACAATTTGACGATAGTTGTTACGTATATGTAGATGCGAAACAGTACCTCTTAACCTCGTTTTCAACTCGCAATTCCACGCTAAATACCTCGCTTCGTTAACCAATCAGAATGCAAGATTTTATTCAATTCACGCGGCGATTCTGACATGACTCCGAGGTATTAGGGTCAAAATTGAAAAATTTTCACGGCTCCATTGTCTCGCAATTCCTAGAAGAGACTTGAGCACAAAGAAAACCAAGCCAAATACAGAAAAATGACCAGAAAGCCTCGGGGTCATGTTAGAATTTAAATATATCGACCGTGGGCTATTATCTTTAGCTGTTTTCACATTGTGTGACTTTGACGTCATCATAAGCCCTTCCATTGGACAAGTACAGCTCTCAAGTACAGGGCCTCTAAAGCTGGGTTTTCTTTACAGTGTACTTATTTGGTGAAGTTTGAAACTAGCTAATTTGGGCTCTTATTAGCTCCCACAGTGATGTAAGAAAAACTGTTTGGTAAAAATAAAGATATATTTGTGTTTTCAAAAAGGTTGTTTTGGGATTTATAAAAAAATGCTTGACTTTATCAGGAACCTCCGCTTTGCTTACCTAGAACTTTTTAGATTTATGGGCTGTGTTTCCCAGCCGTTTTATTTCCAGGTCTTAGGATTTCACGGGGCATTTTTAATTCATTTTCTGTAACATACTTATGGTGGAAGACAAGTTGCAGCTGAAAATTGTTAGAAGCCCTATTTATATTTCTTTTACGATCATTTACCGTACAGAAAACAGAGCCAAGTACAAAATTCTCAGTAATAATTGCTTGATAACACACTGTCAATCGTTCGAATTCTGTGTTATGAGCTGCGAACGTCTATGTCATGAATTGCATAAATTTTTAATGTGTGGGAACCACATTTGCATGGCCTCTAAGGATTCTGGAAAATAAAATTTTCTTTCCACACCTAGCTTGAAAGATGGCGCGCGGGGAGAAGGTCGGTAAAGGCTGGCCGATTTTTAGCCGCTTGATAAGTTATTAAGCTGTACTATTTTTAGTGTAGCACACTATGAAGGATAAAAACCATTTATAAGTTTCAATTCAAGCTTACAATTGAAGATTTCGCAAGGGCAATCATATTCCATGATACGCCAAGGCGGAAGTGGTTGTCGATCACGGTTTGATTAGCTTCTGGATGCCGTGGAAAGGTAACTCGCTTCTAAACTCCTTGCATGTGAACTATTTAGAAACTAACTAAAGGTAACTTTGTTTTAAAATCTTTGTAACCACAAACTTTAAAAAAAACTGAAAGCTGAAATGTTTTTACTGATTTCATCCTACAGATCATCGGATTCGAAAACCAAGGTGAAGGAGAGGTATAAATATTCGATAAATATGCGAACTTTCTTCTTCCCAATTTAAATTATCAAAGGGTACACTGGTGTACATTTGTATTCTTTTGTAACCCGTCGTATTCGAGATCGCATGTACATTTTGTTTTCAGGGGGAATTGGGCATCGATTCTATTCATATCTTCTGAGAATAATGTCAATAGGATACGTAATTAGCATATATACTTGAAGCGACGACGCTGTTAATATAAATTTTTTTTGTATATTAACCCATTTTGACTTTAAAAAGTTGATTTCTCTCCCTGCCAAATAGACTAAAAGGCTAAAATTGATCCTTTGCATCTCATCGATGCAAACTTGAATCAGAACTTCGTTTACCCGGCATTCAGTACATGTCTGTACTTGCAATATAATGAGATATTTCTCACGGTGGCAGGTATTTTAGTAGGCTCTGTAGACGCACACGTCTTCTCTGGTGTCTCATTCACAGAGGACTCTAAAGGACGTGCACTTATTCATCGGGCGCGATCCATTCAACCAAAATTTCCGGAAATTTCGGTCCAAAACTCAATGGATGGGTTCGGTCCAACCGGAAAAGTTTCGAAAAAACGGGCGCTTTCCATTTAGGAAAAAACCCGGAAATTTCGGTGGGAGCAAAAGTGGAATTTCCGATTGGTAAAAAGTTGTTCCATTTGGTCGTAAACTCCGGTACGTAGCGGTGCCCGACCGTGGACCTGGAACTGGTACAAACTACGAGAAACGTAAATGGCACACGACATTCCGTTCGGAAATTCCAACCGGGAAAACGGGACAACCTTTTTAGATTTTCCACTTTTTCTGGGAATTTTCCAGTGGGACGAACCGACGAAACGTGTTCCATTTACACCCGAACCAGAAATTCCGGAAATTTTGACTAAATGGAAAGCGCCCAACATGTCCACCTTTTGAGGTGGTCCTCTTTTCCCGGTCGGACCGGTCTGAATGTTGGTTGAATGGATCGCGCCCATCATCTTTGCTGGCGACAAATTAACAGCACCACGCAATATAAAGGTTCTAATCGGTTATACAGAACGAATTTCATGAAAACTTCAATCCCAACGTTAGTTTACTTAATCATTTATACGAGACCGTGTTGACATTTGTTCACGACATCTTATCAGTTTAGTTTCTGGATTTTGAGAAATTATAATAAATATTATTAGTTTTTAGGGCCAGCTGTTTACATGGAGGTGGGGGACCCCAGGTAGGTGAGGTAACCCGCTTAGGTGGGGTAAAAAAAATAACTCTCCTTTACATGCAATCTTACAACCCCGCCATCCCGGGGTGCACTTGCTCGGATTATTGAAAGGTCGCTAAGCACGTAAACAAGAAAAATCCTGGCAAACAACGTGTTTTGGCGATTAATGCTCTTCTACATTTACTGGCTTGTGCTGTTGCTGCAGCCTTCAGTGCTGTGGCTTTCTATTGCTACCTTTAATAATGATCCAAAGCAACCGCCAAAATGAATTTGATGTATCACGAATCCGACCCCGGCTAGGCGGGTTACCCCACCTTGAAACGTTTACGTGGAAACATTTTAACCCGGTTGAGAGGGTTACGCGGTCTGGCAGACCGGGCTAGCCTCTTTGGCGGGTCACCCCACCCATCATGTAAACGTGACCAAATTAGAAATGATAAACTATATGAGAAGGCGGGTAACCCCACCTTATCAGGTTACCTCACCTCCATGTAAACAGGCCCTTTGGCTGGTAAAGTGATATAGTGGGTACAATTTACCGAGTGAACAAAGAATTAACAAGTTGCCAAGGTTACAGATTACAAGTTTGCACTGGCTTTTTCTAGGGTGCCCAATTAAACCTCCTTAGGCAGTAAACTTTCTTATGCTACTTAATGAGCGAGGACGGTGGACGGAATTAAGCATTTTCTTCCTGTCATAATCAGGAACAACCCCTTTTAATAGCTGCTGTTTGTCTTATCACCATAATAGTATAGGTTTCATTCAACTGCGAGATTTTGTTCGTTGAAACCAAGAAAGTGTTACTTAATATTATGTCAAGAGAAAAAAAGAAAAATCTAATGGGGATCCACTTTCAAACCACTATTTTATCTAAACGACTTTACAAAACTAGATTCGTCTTATATAACTGAAGAGGTCGTAAGACGACACTAGTTTGGTAAAATCGCTTAGCTAAAATAGTGTGTTGAAAGTGGGCCTCCATTAGATTTTTTTTGTCTCTATTGACACAAGGTTTCATTCAATCATATATCCATTTGTCTACATTTCTGAAGACGCATGTACCCAATAAAATGATGCTAACTGGAGATTTTCTCACTAGCAGGGGAAAAGTTGATCCAGTGGGCCCACAACATACATTTTCTGTGCTCTTTTGTAAAGAGTATATTTACTCGCTATCCAAAGAATTTTCCATAGCAGACAGTTACTTTTTACGCAGTTTACTTTTTAGTTCCCTGCTAAACAGGGCTTCCTATTTAATTGACAGCCTCTTATTTTTAAAATTTGTTGAAGTGAGATGTTTTTGCTGTTAGTTGTTTCTTTAGTCAATAGTGCCTCCTCGGATGCTTTCAAAGAAATGGCTACAGGTACAACACCATCTGCTGCAGATGAAGAGTTACGTACAACAGACGAAAAGGCTAATTTTCAGCGGTTGACACGGCTTCTGATGTGTGGAGGACTCGCACTTTTAAGGGAAGTGTTTGATGCCATCCATCCACCAGCTAATCTTCCAGCTGTGCTTAGCAACCCTGCCGTAAAGAAGCAGCTTCAAACTCTTAGAAGAAACAGAGTCCTTACGTACCCCGAGTGGGAGTGCCTTTACAACCCATCGTCAGGAGCTTATGGAATGTCGACTGATTTTGATATCAGTTTACTTTGTAAATTGTTTCGAGAAATATGCAACCTCCCCTCACCCATTACTGGATGGGACACCTTACCTTCCAGCACTAATCACAGTCTTGAAGCAGACTTGGTTAGAATCAGGATTTATCGTAACGAAATTTATGGTCACAACTACAGTATGGAGATAACAGATGTTGATTTTAAGAAGCTTTGGGAGAAAATCAGTGAGGCACTATTGAGAATTGCTGGCGGCATAAGTAGTGCAAAGAAGGATGAGTGGAAGAAGTCCATCGAAAGCTTTTTCCATGACCCACTATCACCAGATGCACAAGAAAATGTCATACAACTTCGCTTATGGTACAGAAAAGAAATAGAGACTAAAGACAAAGTAGAAGAGCTGGCGGAAGAGGTGAAGCAGATAAAAATTAAACAAGAGCAAATGCACATGGACATACTCATCCTTGTTGACTCTTTTAAAGCAATCGGTACTTCTGTCCCTCCATTGCCCATTGCAGCCCGACAAGTGCAAGTTGCCCCATTGCAATCTAAACTAAGTGAAGAGACACGAACACCTATACCCCAAGAGAAGCCATCAGTAGAAGACACTACAACGGGTCTATCCTCTCCACCCGCAAGCACGGAGCATCAAGGAAGTCAGCAGAATCGTCCAATAGTTCTTGACTTCTGGTATGTTGTTTATTCATTCAAGAAACCGCTAGACGTATTGCTTGAATATCTGAAATTAAAGCTTGGAGTTGACGTTCAGGGCTACCGACTAGGCAGCTTGATCGTAACAGTTTCCTGCAGTTCATTAGAGGTCCTCGAGGCATTGTGGAAGGATTACCGCACAGGGCATCTTAATGAAGTGGTTCAAGTTACGCTTGTAAGAGCAGAGGTTCTGAAAGAGCTTGACCTCAGAGAGGCGACACTGAGAACCATTATTTCAGAGGAAGATTACTTATCATACAAAAATTTTTTGAAGTACAGATCAGGTAATAAGACATCTCGAAGTGACTCTTACAAGCCACGCGTTAATAATTTTCAAAGAAAAAAATTGCTACTAATGAAGTTTGTGGGTTGGGCAGTTTTGGAACCCGTGCGCGCTGAGCTGTTAACCAAGCAGACAATAAAAAATATGAAGCACAGGAAAAAAACGAGACAAAAAAACAAATCGGCAATGATTTTTATTTATTTATATTACTAAATTTTCATAGCATTTATTAACTACAGTAGTATAGACCTCGTCACGGTTTTCGACGCCATCTTGAGGAGTAGGCAAACACGTGCGAAATTACAGTGTTTGTGTGAGAATCTAATTTCGAATAATTTCCGTAAAATGGCTGTTCTGAAAAAAAATATGATTTGTAAACTAAAGCTTCATTCGTAAGGACTCTACTGAAAAAATTTGAGGGCGTTACATGCACTAGAAGACCTAGAACCACTTTTTAAATTTCCTATACATTTGTCTGTAAGAAAGTCCCGGGAAAATTACAGACAAATAAATTATATGGAAAATCTAAAGCAAGCCTCTGGAGACATTTAGCACAGGTACGCCCCCAAATTTTTTTTTAGGACAATCCTTTACTTTGTAACTTTAGTTTACAATTAATATTTTTTTCAGAACGGCCGTTTTACGGAAATTATTCGACAATAGATTTTCATACAAATACTGTAATTTCTCACACGTTTGCCTACTCGTCAAGATGGCGTCGAAAACCGTGACAAGGTCTATTAAGTCCTGACGGAGGGAATTCAGAGAATACAAGACCGGTATCGTAGTAAAAAAACGCAATAAGCGTAACTAACACAAACTTTCAACTCAACACCAAAACAACGTATATTCAGCTTTTGCAGATAAGTACATGATCATTAACTGTTTAAAGTGCTTTTAAAGTGCAAGTTGTCAGGCAAGATTTTCCAAAGAAAAGTTCTCGATCCAAGTCTTTCATTTGCAAACACTTTATTTATTCGCCTTGGACGCAATGATCCACTGCCGGTTACTCTTCTTTTCTTACTACCACGAAATGTAAATGAGGTCACGGCTTTTAAAGGTCTATAATTTGTAGTGTGTTGTAAAGTGAAACATTCAGTGTTCCGCTCGTTTTGTAGAGCATTCAAAACACTATAAACTAGCACGTACGGTAGATGTGTTAAGGGGTTTCAATTTGGTAGCCAGTAAAGTTTCTATACTGTCTCATCATTTTTAGGTAAAACAAAAAAGAGGGCGCCCCAAGAACCAACCATTTCCAAGCGTAAGCCTGCTGCTGGTAAGGTATTATTATGTCAAGGCTAGGGATCATTGTTGTGTTCTCTGTGACGTAACTCGAGCCCCCCCCTAACCGGGGGGTACTCCTGGAAATTTTTTGGTGGGGGTGTGCCGCCCGGTTCTCCTGATCCCGACCCTATTTCAGACCAGAAAATGTCATTTTCCACACCCGTTTTCAGACCTGGAGGTGGTCTTAAAACGCAACATTAGGCCCCTCCATCTTGTTTCCCCTGACCAAAGAGCCTTAATCAGCTGTTAATGTTTACATATGACAGAAATTTTGTCATCATTGTATTAAAATACATTTCGAATTCGCACATTACACTTTCTTTTACTTTTAAACTCGTCGGCTCGTAAAACTATACCTTCTTGCGGAACCACAACACAGTTCGTCAAAGCTTTTAAGAGAGAACCTTATTTTGTATTCCATCATATCTGTTAGGTAAAGAGAAAAGTAAAGCTCTCAAAGGAGAATTTGTATCTCGGCTTGCTACAGGTAAAACCAACCTGTCTTTCTCTTTTTACTAATCGGTTTGTGTGTGGGAATAGTGATTGTCCTATAGTTAGTCAAAGCTTTAAGAGATAACCTTAATTTACTAGTATTCCTTCATATCTTTTAGGTAAAACGAAAAGTAAAGCTTTCTCAGGAGAATTTGAACCTTGGCTTGCTGCAGGTAAAAACCCACCCGCCTTGTTCTATTTACTTATCGGTTCGTGTCTTAGAAAAGTGATTATCCTAGAAAGTGAAATTTTCAGTCAAGTCAGCTTCGTGATGTTCCCCTTTCATCCACGTTAGGTACAGCGGAAATGAACACATTTCGGGTAGTGGATATGCCACATACGGAAGTTGCTTATCCTACGTATGCTGGAGGTAAGATGTACACCTCATCATGATCATATCGCATTTTCACATAATGATAGCCTAAGACAACAGCCGACATTTTGCGACACCACCACTGGTTTCCCCCGCAATGACGACGTCTGTGAAACGAGCGCAGAAATTCCATACTGATGACGCGTCACCACCCAGGTCTGGGCAGTGCTTCAGAAGGGGTGGGTTCGCCGCATTGAGGTTGCGCAGGAGACCGGGTCCAGATGGTTGTCAAAGTGCATTGTGGGACTGTTTTGAGGGACGCATTTTCAACAGGGAAATAACTAAATGTCTAAAGGTCTGTTTAGGAGTTTATATAAAAAGTAACCCTAATTGTTTAAACAAATGTTATGTTTTTCATGATCGAGAAGTATGGCGCTTTTACTGAAACTTCTCGGCTCGTAAAACTTTACCTTCCTTCAGGAACCACTACATAGTTGGTCCAAGTTTTTAAGAGATAACTTTATTTTGTATTCCTTCATATCTGTCAGGTAAAGCGAAACGTAAAGCTATCCCAGGAGAATTTGTATCTCGGCTTGCTGCAGGTAAAACCCACCTGTCTTTTTCTTTTTACTGACCGGTTTGTGTGTGGGAAAAGTGATTATCCTGGTGTGTGAAATTTTCAGGCAAGTCACAGCCATGTGCGCTAGGCGTTACAGTGATCGCCTGGTTTTGATTTCCCTTTCATCCACGTTAGGTAGAGCGGAAATGAACCCTGATTCGCAGACAATTGCAATGGATGCGTCACTTAAGGAAGTTGCTTATCCTGCGCGTGCTAGAGGTAAGATGTACACGTTATCATGGCATTTTTACATATTAATAGCCTGAGATAGCAGCCGGCATTTCGCGGCGACGCCACCACTCGTTTTCCCGCGAAATGACGTCTGAGAAACGAGCGCAGAAATTCCATACTGATGACGCGTCTTCTGATTGGTCGTGCCGCAAGGAAAATTTGCCTCAGCCAATCAGAAGGGGTAGTATGGTTGGTAGGAAAGAAAAATATCCTAGACACATCCTAGTTACGTAACCATTCATATGCTTAGACAGCAATATTTCTGCTGTTCTTTAAGTTAAATATACTTTCCAGTAAAAACAAAAAACAAAAAATGGCACTCAGTGCATCCTCATTTCTTCGCAAAAATTAATAGTTCCCTTTTAACAGGAGTTCGTTATCAAACTGTGAAATTTAAATCGCTAGAAATACCTTACATTCACCTTCGCCAATTTAAGAAACCGCGAAAATAAGTACAAGTAAGATAACCGGAGTTAAAATTACGACAGCGCACTCGCCGATGCACGAATTGGCTATTTAAACGGCACGAGAAAGGGGCAACCCCGCACCTATTTGAAAGATTGTTTTGATAAGCTGGGAACACAATAGGGATTGCCACATAACAATGCCCCTATACCCGAAAACAATGGAAGTGCAAATTAAAGGTGAACAATGACATGAGAGGTTGAGAACGGTGCAGGCCTACTGCGAGGAAGACACCAACTCACAGTCTAGCTGAATACCATGATCAATAATATAGGTATGTTTCCCCAAAAAACACACTCAAACTCAAATACACATAACATTTTTCTGTACTAGTCCGGCAGGCCCTTAGCAGGTGGAGGGACAGGAGGAAAGGGGGAGGGAGGCTTGCGCCTCCAAGAATGTTTGGAAGTTAAAAAACGTGTCAAAAATATATAACTGAAACATATTACAGTGTACATGTACGTATTCGTCCTCTAACTGTGGTCTAGCTGTGTTTGAGAGAAGCTTCAAAGTTTCACTTAATACACGTCCTATTGATCACAAAAGTGGATTTAAACAAACCTACACGATTAAGCATGCCAAGTGTAATTTAACCAATAAAAGTTTGACAACAGAACTTAAGAGTTAGACTTAACCAAAACAGAAATTCTCAGATAGGTAAAACTCACAGTGAGCTCTAATCCCAAGAATGGCTACTTCAAGAACCAACACTCAAATTTAACTAATTCCTAAACTTAAAGATGATAACACTCAAAACCCTATCAAACACCAATGTAGGGAAGTGTGGATTAACCTTGAACTACAAACGTTTTCATAACGACACTTTTGCACGAGTGAGACCTCGAGCACAAACAAAAAATCAACCAAAAAAAGTACGACATGAATGATCAAAACAATGCACAAACTACTTAACAACATTCCTCCCCTCTTAGAAAAAGCATCGTTTATGACACAAAACGATACAAAAACAAAATACATTTTTCATGTTATAGAGTCCATTATAAAGATCGCAGAGCAGCCAAAATCACAAATAGCCAAAGAAGGGTCAAAAGTGGAACTAGCATGCAAGATTGAGAGAGCGAGCAAGAGGTTCATGTATCAGTGGTATAAAGATAGTGTTGCCATGGATGGGAAGAACGAGACCGTTCTTGTTCTGGATCCAGTTGAGCTGCGGGATTTTGGGTCTTACGTGTGTCATGTGAGCGATATGAATTCAAATGACGAAGGCGAAGATTCAAACACTGCAAGACTTGACGTCATCCCTCAGCCGGGTCGAAATGGAATGCGACCGAAACTTCTGACAGAGTTAGACTACGAAATGAGGGATGATTTGGCATCGCTATTGGAAATCAAGAATCCCAGGCTCAGGGGCTGGAGAGCAATTGGTTCTAAATACGGTCTCACACATTACAAGCTAAGGCTTATGGCTAATTCCGGTGAACCTGGGACAAACGTCTTGGAATATTTGGCAACACGCGAACCAGAATTGACGGTGTATGATTTTTGTAAAACACTTAAAGACAGCTTTAAGAGGCTGGATATTGTAGCGAAACTAGAGAATCACTTCTTAGTCGCGATCAGTGACGAAGATGGGAGGTGAATCTGGGCGTGCTCGAGGTTTTGGCTGGTTTCATTTATTGTTTGCAAGAGAATGGTCCAAAAAAAGCCTCAAGTTGTTTTGAGGAATTCATGGTGTTAAATGCTCCCACCCCTAACTCGGTTAGGGCTGAAAGTAATAATAGTTATAGTGATGAAAAAAAAAAACACCGCACATCGTGATGATGATGACGATGATGATAACAATAATAATAACTACAACAACAACAACAATAATAATAATAATAATAATAACAATAATAATAACATAAAATTCCTTTATCTACCCTCGTCAGTATCTATAGCACTAATGCTAGTGGCCCCGTGCAAATGCCTGAAACAAATAATTCAAATCAAACTAAACAGAGTTAAGAATCCCAACTGGCCGAAGGCAAACCAGCTGGCTATTTACAAGCATGGACGAGGATTTAAACTCTAGAGTACCATGAACAAATCCAGGGATAACGAAAGTTATGCCAATGTAATTCATGACAATCATTATAATGAAACTGCTTGGTAGAACTGTAGTTTAAGTGAATACGTCTTGTGAACAAGGGCAATGCTCTCAATAATAATATGTAAACTTGATATGTTTAGAGAAATAGCATCACCACTTCTGAGAAAATAGATAGTTTCAGTAAATCAGTAGCAAATGTTAAGAATTTTAAGAACGAGTGTTAGCTTAGGTAGCATAGTCACAAGCAATTTTTCACACAAGTCTGTTGGAGGTTTGACGAAGACCTAGGTCACATTAATTTCTGCTAAAAGAGTTAAACTTCGCGTCTCCTTATATTCAACGTGTTCTTAGAGTCTTCTCTCGTCAGCTATGCCATGCTTAAGCATATTTTTGCGGATGCTGACGTTGAGAAAAATATCCTGAGAATGGTAACGGTTCTGCTGTATGGAGTTTCACTGCTGTGTTGTGAACTACCATTATGTGATTGCAAGGATCACATTACTTTAAGAGGACAAAAATAATAAGCAGTTCTTTTTCAAGGAACTGTCTTATAATAATTAAAAAGTGAAACTACTTTCACAGTGTAGCTTGAAAACTATTCTTTTTTATTTAAAAATTTATGACAACTTTGATGGAACGTCTCAACAGCTGGGAGAAAGGGAGGAGGTTAATAATATTATTATTAAGGACTCAAACTAAACAGACACTGATGTTTCGCATTTGATCACATCCACTGCATGTACATTTTGCGCAAAAGGAAACATAATTCAATGTAAGTACGCTCCTGTTTCTGCACACGCAATCAAACAGCAAAACTCGCAT
>BOPM01000078.1:161756-176183 GCA_022179025.1 Porites australiensis | reverse complement strand
AACCCCCCCCCCCCCCCCCCCTCCCACCTGTTTATAACCACTCTTAAATCCCAATACAAAGTTAAATACGCCTAGGGCTTACAAGCGGAAGTATAAAGTACTCCTTTTATCCTTTGTCAAATGTTATTCTTCACACAAAGCACGAATAAGCTCTTTACGCTTCTCTTTATTGTCCACAACAATCCTCCATTCCTCTAGAGCATTAGCTTTTGGCAGGTACATGTATCATTAAATCTTTAGTTTGGATCGGCAAACAGCTCAAGATCCACAAACTTATAATACCGTAAATCCTCTATTACAGGAGGCTTATTTATTTCAAACACATTTGAAGGGGAGCCTAATAGAGACATGGGGATTGTTTGAGAGGGGGGAGGCTTATTTAATTTAGCAAAGATGATGGTATCATTTCTCTATAAAGAAACAAAAAATGAGGTGGAAAATCTCAAGTACAAGACGTTGCAGGTTATGCTAATGTTATGCAGCCAAGGATCAAAAACAAATCTGAACTTCCAGCTGGTAAATAAGCCATCCTGGGTCAGTCAACACAAACGTTTACAGTCAAGATTGATTAATGCAGTGGGGCTTAATCGGGTAGAGTGTAGATTCTTTAATTTTGGGTTTTAATTAAAAAATGATGTGTAACTTTGTAGCCTGCGAAAACATCTGTTTCTCCTCGCTCCTCGCCACTGGGGACGTTTCGCGAGGAGGAACGTCTGCGACTCAGCGACAGAAATTCCATACTGATGACGTAAAATCTGTCCAGAATCCGGTCAGAAGCGATGATTGATCGACTTAGTAGTTACATTGTTTTAGCTATTGTTTACGGATGACAGACAAAAGACAAAAAGCCACAAAGGTCAAATGTAAACACGAAGAATCTCGGGCAAAATAGGCAATATTAGTGGAATATACTGTTCCCTAGAAGAAGCGTTCGAGTTTTGCTAGAGCTTGTTGGCAGATGAACACGACACTTAACCAAACTCGACCAGAAGACACGTAAAATTGGACAAATTTGTATTTGGAACCCCATGACTACCGGATTTATTATGTAAACATTGGTTTGTCTCATCAGTATGGAATTTCTGCCGCTGAGTCGCAGATGTTCCTTCACGCGAAACGTCCCCAGCGGCGAAGAGCGAGGAGAAACGGATGTTTTCGCAGGCTAGTAACTTTGAAGAGGAAAGTAAAAACATTGTTAATGGACAGAGCATTTAGTACAACTTTAGGGCGCAACATTACCTCTAATAATGATCCTGGTGCAACAGACGGTGCCCAGCTGACTGCATTACAACCAATCTGAGAGAGAGACAGTACCCAAGCAAGTCAAAAATAGTATCAAGTCTTTTGTGGTCCAGCAGTTACTTCATACACCCCCAAAAATTCAGTCATTGTTTTTCTAATAGTCAGAATCATATATGTACAATGACACTATTGCATGTTAAGCACCTCGGAGAAATTTATGGGTTTTTTCCCTCTGATAGTGGAAATTTTTTTTTTTGGGGGGGGGGGGGGGGGTGGGCTCTCATTTTTGTTAATGTTTACAGGCTTGGCAAGAAAAAGAACTTTGAATTTGAAACAAACCACTATAAATTTAGTTGTTGTCAGGAAAGGATGTTGTGTGGCCATTTAGATTGTTATACTTGAAGTTTCCTGTAACAAGCCATTTTTGTGAACTAAACTACCATTTATAAAAGACACTGCAACTTCAGATAAAACAAAATAATGGTAATGTGTTGAAGTCATTTGAAGACAGTATTGATGTACTTGAATATTACAGCATGCAAGGTCATAAGAGACCTTGCACGTGAACAGCATCAAGAATTATTCTTACTCAATGGCTTCACCTTGACAGTATGTAGGGAAACACATCAAGGGCAAACTACACCATGAGTTAGTTAAAAATGTGAGTGATAAACCTGTTTATCACGATCAAATACATGCGACAGAAGTTCAGCGCCAAACCCATGAACATATGCAAGCTGTAGCCAGGTGTGAGTCATTATGCGATTCTAGCCAGCTCAAGCATTAAACACGATAAGCATTTTCTTATCCCAAGCATCTGTCCCTGAGGGTATATCATGGTGGTCTGGGCAATGAAGACCCAAAGAACCCCAAAGAGAGTTGTGTATTTAATCCTGATAAATCCCAAGGGATAAAAAATAACTACTAGGGTCTAACTTACTGTATGAGCATTATTTATTTTCTTTGTTTCCCATGTACCATCACCTGTTCAAGTCACAATAAAGAATATGTGTGAAATGGCGGCAATCAAGAAAGAGGAGAAAGTACAGCACAGTTTCACCAACAGGTGTTTGGGTTGTACACTGTGCGTTATTTTGGTTTTAAAAGAAGTACACTTAAATAAATGTTAGCTTGGCTTACAAATAATTTTACAGGGTTTTCAAGGTATTTTTAAATTTTTCTAGGAGTTATGTCATGCATGCATTTACCCAATAAAAGATATGCATGTACACATAAGATTTTGTGATCATAATCCTCAACTAACATTTATGCCATGAGGCATAGAACAGGAAACCTTTCCTCATCATCTTTTTGGCCTGAAGCTGGTCTTTCATAGCAGTGATTTTGTTACCTCCATGTCCTGCATTCCGGACGCATAAAAATCTCCAAAGACAAAATAATTTGTGGTATGTGTGCCGTAGGATGCAAAGATCAATTGATTGATCTGAAGATGTTTTTGCTGTTTGTGTGATTTCTGTGGCTGTTCTTGTCGGCTGTTGTTTAACAATGCATATTTCTTAATTTAGTCTTCGTTGTGCTTGACAACAGAAGAATTTTTTTTTTTATTTCAGTAAACTGTAGTTACATAGTTTTGGAGTCTGTCTTCAGTGGTTACATAAAGACCCAGGGACTTGTTGCTTTTTGAACTGTCTGGGACTCAATGGTTCTGGACTAGCACTTGTGATTTTTCTCAAGATGAAGTCCCAGGACTCACCATTACTTTTTGTAGCAAAATCACTGTGAGAGACTTAACCCTTTGAGTCCCAATATCCACAAACAAATTCTCCAAACTGGTCTCCATACATTTCGTTGAAGAATGAGTTGAGAGAATTTGTTCAAAGATCAAGGCATTCTCTCTTTGGTAATCATTTTGTTAATTCTCATAACCGTATCTCTTGACAACGTACGGATATCGTCAGGAGAAAATTGATGTTGGTCACTATTGGGACTTAAAGGGTTAATAATAATTATTTAATAATCCACCTTACTATGTGTGACAATTTTTCCAAAAAGTAAACATAAAGACACGTTTTGAGGAGAAACTGTACATGTATGTATATTGAATAGTTACCTGAACTGGTGATTATTGAAATAGATCCATCCGATGAACCACAAGCTAACATCAGGCCATAGTCTGGAGACGCCCAGGATATTGCATTCACTAAAAAAATGTCAGATTTAGAAAATACAGTCAGTTACCTACAGTTAACTACTGATGAATTGACTTACTAAAAATATTACATAGTCATCACAATTTGAGCAGAAACCTCTCGTTACCTGAAGAATCATGATTACAAAATTCCTGAAGTTTTGACCATCCATTACTTGTTTCCTTCCAAATTATAACCTAGGAAATGAAATCATACACATGAAATGCAGAAATTTAACAAGGCTCGATTTGCAGCTGTGACATTCCTAGGGGTAATATAATAATGTCATCTTTAGCTAAAAGGAAACACATTAAAGTAACATAAGGAAATAACTTAGGTCAGGTAGAGTATCTAAGACTCAGCAGCGAGACTATTAATACATTACCTGATAGGTTAAGGCAAAAGCCTGACTATAAAAAGTTCGTTAGGTTAGCGAAGAAGCTCATGTTCTCCAAAGGAGAAAGCATATGACTGATTTTTATTATTATTATTTTGAACCACGCTGTCTTTTAATTGTACATACTTTTTAATGAAACCCTTTATACTTATCCTTAATTTATTGTATATATCATTTTAAATTTAAAATCAGCTTGATTTTCTGTAATACTATACTGTAGTTAGGGCATTAGTTGGCGAAGAGCCACCTTGTGAAAGTACTACTACTAAAACCATTACTATTACTATTATTATTATTATTATTATTATTATTATTATGATTATCTAAGATTAAACTTACTTTTCTGTCATATGAACAAGATGCCAGGAGATTACCAAACATAGGATGAGCCCAGCTAACCTGCCATACTGGACCTTCATGCCTGCAAACAAAATGTTCATGATAAATATTCAAAATATATAATTATCTTTCACGTTGTAGCATACCATTCAGAGAAAGGAAAAAAATAAAAATATAACTTCTACCACTTGTGATGTAGTCTATTTTAATGATAGGTCAAGGACAACTTTGTCAGCTAACCTGTACAGGGTGAAGAGATCTTTCAAACCATACCAGAAAGACCAGGATTTGGTCAAGTTGGCCAGAGAAAAAGGCAAAAAACCACGTAAAGTTGACCCAAAAATTCATGAAAATCTTGAACCTCGAACCACCAAGCTCTTTATAACCAGACAGAGACCACAAAAACCACTAGAGTAGTTTCAAAACATGTTTTTCAGCAAAATTCCAGAGGGAGAATGGGTTGATGATCTTTCAGAAAAATTATCCAGTCAAAGAATAATATTGCAATAAAAATATCTTACATTTACACCTACCCTCTCAAACAGGCCACTTGATTTTGAGTCGTTCCATTAATTTCAAAAATTTTTACAGTTCTGTCAGATGAGCATGTAGCAAGCTTCTTGCCATAATAGTCCATCTGGGCATCATGCTACGAAAGAAACTGTGTCAGCACATATATTCTCCTTACTGTTTGATATGTATTTTCTATGGTACTTAACAGAAGAATTTGTTTAACAATCAACAAGCTTTACTTGTTAGCACTTGTTTAAATTATTGTAACAAATGCATAGGATTTTTGACCAGTCATGATGTATAATAATGAGGATATAGAAATGAAAAGATCAAACTTGAACCTTGCCCCCATGATCTGCCCCTGGGTCTCCGAGGAAGTATGGTTAGTGGTTCCTGATGAAATTTGTTTGATTTGTTTGCTTCATAACTCTACAGGAGCATAATAATTATTGTGTATGACAGTAAAGGCATTACAGGAAGTAATCATGACTTCAGCACAGACTCGACCTTAAACAGCAATATCCTTGAGACATAACCCTTTTAAGTCTGATGTTCACTTGTTCAGCCCTGTCAAAGTCTCCAATTTATCGCCAGTGGTTAGCAGTCACATTACAGTAAGTGTGATGTTTGGTTTTATGCTGCAGTTAACTGCCTTGGTACTTTATAGTGGTAGTAGTTTTACATTCTGAACATGGTTACAAGTGGGACTATTTTGCTACCTAACAAGATCACACAGTTCTTCAGTTGTTACATTTCCTCCAGTGACCATGACAACTACATTACTTCCAGGCAATAAATCTGATGTATAATAATGAGGATATAGAAATAAAAAGATCAAACTTGAACCCCCACATCTTCTATGATTATAACAGTTGATCCACTGGGTCCTCCTCCCAAGAGGAACTACTATTACTACTATGTCGGCCACAGCCGAGTCTTGACAAGATCATTCCAAACTATTCGATTGAGCATCAGTGCCTCTAATTCCTGACTAGAGTCTACATCAGCATCTTGCTTTAAGATATCAACAAATGTTGATTTTGGTCATCCTCTGCTTCTATGGCCATGGGTTGGCTCCTTAAGTCCTGGTGAGTTTGTGTGCTGGGAGGTAGGGATGTCCTTGATACTGCCCAGCAAGCCTCATCCTTCTTGCTGCTACTTCATCTCCAACTCTCGGAAAATCTCCAAAAAGATCTTCATTGGAGGTGTGGCTTTGCCAGGAAACATTCAAGGCCACTTGCAGCATGCAAGTATAACAACAATTTTATGACTTGGTGAGGGTCCAGGTTTCACCACCATGAAGAAGAACAAATTCCACAGTGGCTTTGAAGAATGACAGTTTTACGCCCCTGGACATATCAGATCTCCACATCTTCTTCATGTCATTCAGCCCCTTCCAGACCTTGCCTTTTCTTGCTTTTATGTCACTATCTGTACAGGCAATGTGAGAACCTTAATAATTAAAATCCTGAACTTCTTGCAGTTCTTTTCCTTCCATAGTTTTGAGTGGACTATTGACACTCGAGTTGTAATTTATTGATAACCTCCGTCTTCTTTGGGTTAAGCTGCAGGCCTACTTTCTTGCACTCAGACTCTGTTAGTGTGAGTAGTTTCCGAGCCTGATCAACCACATTAGACAAAAGAGCAATCTCATCAGCAAGTCAAAAGAAGCTGCTAGCCGTAAGAGCCAAAGGAACATCCGTGAAGGAGGCCTAGGAGCTGCAGGCTACATACTGACATTACACTGCAAGGCTCCCGGAGAGTAACATGTTTTCAATTTATTATAATTCAAACAGCCCTTGAACAGCCAATGATTTTGTTAACATGTACATTTGAACAAGTAAACCTGGAGAAATTCACATTAGTGGGTATTTTGTTTCATTTGTTATCTCCACATGAAATCTCTTAACATCCCAGTAGGTTAAATTATGTACGTCATTTTTGTTTTCTTCACTCTCATTTCCTTTTAATTTAAAATTGTGTATTAAAATAAACTTACTATAAATGGCATAAATGCAAGAGATTTTAAGGTTTTTCATGCTTAAATATTAAAGGCTTCTGAGTCAAACAAAGATGACTCAAACGCAAACAAGTCAGTGAATTTCTTTAACAGTGAGTCGTGTGTTCTCGTGTATCCTCTCTCAAACGGCGGGAGAACCGGCCTTTTCAAACTAACAAATTTCTGGTTTCTTGGTTTGGCGAAACACAATCTAGATTTATCTAAATGTCAGCCACTTACGATCATATCCTCATGCGAGGTATCCACTGTATTTAGCACCGACACCTTCATGGTAAAGAAGAAGAATCCAAAATTCAAATAACAGGTTACGAGTTCAAGCAGAATCTATTATAGTATCAGAAAATGCAAAACCAAATTGATATCTCACCATTTCTGTCCACTCTCAAAACTCAACGTGGCATAAAGCCTCGCTTTCATGTCAAAAAATTGGTAGCCGCGCCTTTACCAGACACTTCTTGCTTAGCATCCAAGCCTTTGTTTGAAAAGGCGGAAAGTTTGAAAAATAATCGTTGCAAAATGGCGGATTTTTTTTCAACTCCATCTGAATCTGGAAGAAGAGGAAAGGTTTGTGGCTTCGCTTCAACGGCTGGACGACGTATTCAATCTAATCGCACTCCCTGGCTTTCCAGAAGACATACTCCGTACGTTACAACCCCCAAATCTGGACGAATTACTCGAAAACAAGATGGGGAGACTACACGATCTCTTCGCAAGACCGCAAATCGTCAAGAAAAGGAAAACTTTCCAACCACTGTAGTTTCTCACGGGTCGAAGCGATCTAATGCTAGAATTTTTCAAACTGAGGGAAAGACTTCAAACTTCTTTCAGGATATTATTGGTAAAACGCTTCGTGTGTATCAGGCATCGCCGCTTTATGATTTTGACGCTTCCAGCGTGACAACATATGCAGAACAAATTTCTGGGTTTCTACAGTTAGAGACAGATAAACAGCTTTTAGTTGGAGCAAATGGCGAAATCAAAAATCGCAAATACAAAACTGACATCTTTGTTTTCAAAGATATCACAGCTGAAGACACGAAACTTTCAGCTGTGAAAGTAACCGTCAACAATTTTACAGAAAACACTTCTACCAAAGTAAAATCAACTTCTAATCCCATTTTGACAATGATGATGTGCTCTGTGGAAAAGGAAGCTTCAGAAGATACGAGACTGCAAAGACAATTTACCTCTTTACCAGTTTGTCTCATCAAAGGTCCCGCAGACCTTTGCAGAAGTTTGATCCAATGGTTTGAGCAGAAATTTGATTGTAGAATCACCCCGATGACTTTCTCATCCACAGATCTTTGTTGGTATTTTTCTCTCTGGGCAGGGATGTCATCAGCTGGCAAATCCTCACCAATCGAACTTTGTTACGATGCTTCGACTGTGACAGGACTGAACAGAATTTTATTTAGCATCGAGGAAAAGGATGCAAAAGAGATCTGGGAAAATATCCACGACAAAAACTCTTTCATTTTTACTGAAGAAGAGTCGTTGACTTTTCTCAAGGCTTTGGAGACTCACTTTTATCATCATTTTAAGATAAATCTGGAAGGATTGTCAGTTACTAGAGTAAGGACAGCAATTGCTTGCATTGCCTCAGAAGGAAAGCTCAAACTCGTGCACTCTCTTTATGCAGATCACATATTAGAGCAACTAACACAAACTGCCCTTACAAAAGAATTTTATGGGAGGCTATGAAAAAATGGTGTTGACAAAGAAAATACATGGGAAACTCCAAAATGTATTGTGCGATCCACAGTTCAAAGTCAACAAGCCTTTTGTATAATTGCAAAAAGGCTGATGCTCTGTAACAGTCTGAGGATGAAACTGGGAATAATCTGTTTATAGTTGTATACCATGCGCTACAAATTGCACAGGGTCATTCCCCAGTGATGGATATTTTAATTAGATTTTTAACAAACAGTTAATATTTTTCTCATGTTTTCAGGCAAGTGAAGGCAAGCACAAGGCTGGCATGAAGCAGGGGGCAAAAATAATGGGAAAGGCACCTTTCCCCATTGTGTGTTCACGTACCTCCTACGCCAACACCAGCCTCTTACTTGTCTTCACTAACCTGAAATCATCAGCCTGTTCTGCAGGGCTATGATATTCTTAATTGAGTGATGGCTGTACTTTTTTATCCTTTATTGATTCTTTTTACAAATATTAACTTTTAGTTTAAAATAAAATTAACTTATTTAACTGATTTTTGGAGCAAATTGGAGAAAATAGCAAAAAAGAGGAAAGAGTGAGTGAGAACATTCCACGACCCTGCTGTCTGATTTCGTGGGAATCTAAATACCTGGAATGGACTGCTTATTCACACAATAACTTCAAATCAGTTACAGATGTACTTATTTTGTCATTTTTCTTGGGAGTAATGGCAAAAGACACCCATGTTATTCTACACTCCCAACATTTTAGACAGTTTTACAAAACAGAGTACAAGTTATAAGCTGGTTCATATTGTTACAGATGTACCTAGTTTTTATATTTCTTGGGAGTATTGGCCCTTTACAAAGTCACCTTTAGAAGTCTTTTAATATAAGATTAGTGGAAGCTGTTCTACACTCCCAACATTTTATACACTTTTACAAACACAGAGTACATAAACTACAAGGTTGTAATTTTTATTAAAATATGTAACCTGTTCTTTACATGAACTTTAGAGAGATGTTATAATCATATTCCTTAATTGTTAAAAGCGCATGTGTTGAATAATAAAAAAGACATCTTTTATGTGATTCCTGTACAGACAGTATTATGTATCCAGAAAAAACACCTTACCTAGTCTTAAATAAATGGTAACTTAATCAGTTGAAACTCCTGTAAACACAGGTTCTGTACAGTTATAAACAAGATGACAAAAGGCTGCCAGTAAGCTCTCTTGCCAATCTCAGTCTCTGGAACAAGTCAAGAGAACTCAGAGAGAGCAAAATCATTATGGTTAGTGGTTCCTTATGAAATTTGTTTGATTTGTTTGCTTCATAACTCTACAGGAGCATAATTAATGTGTATGGCAGTAAAAGCACTACCTAACAGTAAGTAATCATGACTTCAGCACAGAATTGACCTTAACGACGTTCGCGCTAATTGTTTCTGTGCATCCCTACTGCGCACGTAATTCATAGCGCAATATCATGCCACATCATGCATCAAGCGCGCGTGCTGAGAAAACTGTCTAAGCACATATAGGGCTGGTAGCCGTTGCGTTAACTTCACTTGCAATTTACTTTCTTAAATGGTCGGTAACACCCCATTTTTTTTCGGTAGACCACTTTCTCTTCCACTTTCCGATAGATTGTGAAAAATTGAACAAAAAATCAATGTGGGAAGGTAAAAAATTTCCAATTTTTCTGTGTTGGCAGCGTCAAACTTTGGCATTTGTGCGGCTGTTAGGAGAGTAGAAATGTGTCCGCTAAATGATAAAATCAACTCTGAGGAAGTTGTTTAGTTCACCGAATTTTGTTTATGGATCCACAAGAACAATAATTGGCAGATAAAATTTCAATTCAGGGATTTATTTATAAACTTTTTGCACAAACAGGCACTTTATCCGTATGCAGTAACGAAGCCCGATTTCTCAGATTTTGGGTGATCTTTTGAACAACAAATCTCCGAAACGAATTCAGTGACCCCCCAATTTTTTTACATTTTTGACATGAGTAACCCATAATCTCAACCTGGTGAAAGTTTCAGGAAAAAATCAATGTTAGAAGATTTTCGCGCGAACATCCTTCAAAACAGCAATATCCTTGAGACATAGCCCTTTTAAGTCTGATGTTCACTTGTTCAGCCCTGTAAAAGTCTCCAATTTATCATCAGTGGTTAGCAGTTACATTACAGTAAGTGTGATGTTTGGTTTTATGCTGCAGGTAACTGCCTTGGTACATGTACTTTATAGTGGTAGTAGTTATACATTCTGAACACGGTTACAAAAAGTGGGACTGTTTTGCTACCTAACAAGATCACACAGTTCTTCAGTTGTTACATTTCCTCCAGTGACCATGACAACTACATTGCTTCCAGGCAATAAATCTGGTATTTTGTCTGATTGTAAGGCTGCAAAAGCTGCAGCTCCTGAGGGCTCAACAACAAGACCAGCTTTGTAAAATGTCTTTACAGCCCTGTGTAAAAAGAAAGGTTTTAAAAAATTCACTGTAGTTACTGAGAAATGGCATGTGAAAATTCATTTTGGATGCTTAATTACAAGCAACGGTGTTCTTGACAGACAGCGGCAACCAGAGGAGGACTTATTGCAAGTGTTTGAGCAAATTTTTAAATTATAAGAGTGAAGAAACTTTAGCAATACAAAATAATGTGGAAGTGTCAAGGCAAATTTTTTTGTACATCGGAAATCACCTCCAGTTAGTTATACCCATGTCACTCAAAATAGCCATTATTCATAACCTTATCTAAGTAAGCCTAGATGTTACAAGGAAAACTTCACTTAACTTCTTCTCTCCCCACAGTGTAACACCATAGGATATTTTTGGGGGAAGGGGAGTAAAATCAACTTCACATTAGGAAAGGCCTGAACCAACAGCATAAAAATACAATAATTATTTTATTTGACAGAAAGAGTATGTCTTGCACAGATGTTTCTGGAATTACACAATTGAATTTTGATAATGTTTTGCAGCTGTCTTGCCTTTAAATTCAAGAGAATGAAAAATTAAGGTTATCAATGTACTGACCTCTTGATCTCATCGTCTGTGACTAAAATAACATCTTCTACAAACTCTTGCACATGACAAAAAGTAATTTTTCCTGTTGAGAAAAAATTAACAAACCATCAAGTTCTCTGCAGGTTAGCACTTTGCCTGGACAAGCAGACATTGTGATCCCCACTCTTCTTGCCAGCTTGCTGGTCTCTTTGACAACAGACATTCTGATACATTCTCACTAGGACCACCCACAAACAATGCCTGTAATGCTAGTCAGATATGGGAAACTCAGCCCGAGGAGGTAGGAGCAGGAAGCTCCTGGTAGTGAATTTAAATAGTTCATAACTGCGAGGAGGTGGGCAGGGCAGGTAAAGAAGTGTACAAAACACTGAAAAGACTGAGCACGCTACTGGGAAGTGAAACTGTCCTTTAATAAGAAACGCACGATACACAGACATGTCTAGGTAGCCATGGGCTATATGTGGCACGCTAGTGTTACATAAAAAAGTTTGAGCTATTTTACTGCAGAGTCCCTAGAAATTACGTTCACAATCTTCCTTACCTGCATAAGGTGGAGCAAGTCCTGAGGCGATGGTGTTTACTGATTTCACACTGACGGAATGACCTTGCTGTTTACTAAGATACATGGTAGGTGCTGCAAATTTAATATATTTTAAAAGCTTATTAATGTTTTCTTTGTCATTATCTCACCATTGTACATCAATAATTTTTTTTTTCAAAAATCCCAGATCTTTTTTAAACTGAAGGTTCCAGAAGTTACCCGTAATTATAACCCTACTGAAATGGGGGGTAGGGCTTGAAATAATTTGTGGTGGGTACCAGTCACGATATCCCGTCAAACCTACTTTTGCTTGGACGTTTTAGGCTGAACAAACATTATTACATCATATCTCTATAGCATTAAATTTCCCATTATTAGAAGTGTAAATGACAGCGAGAATAAAGTGTCCAGTCCTCCAAGGATTTGATCAGACAAAGCTTACTTTTGACCAGACATTGTCCATTGACTGGCCGTTCAAGCCATTCAATGGCCGTTCAATGTGGATTTAAACAAACACAGTGGCAGATCCAGGAGAGACCCCCACCCCCATTTTTAGACCAAGCTGAGGCCCAAAGGGCCAAAAAATACATTTTTGAGACCTCCCCCGACACCTCACCTCACAGGATAGGGTGTGACCATAAATGTAAAAACTAATATGACTGCATTCACTCAGAAAAGGCACTCAGGTACTAAAACATGGGAAGAAGGGATGTGTATAATAAGGTCCTATTGTAAGTTAGTGATTCCTGGCCAGGATTTTAATTCTCCCTTGCATTTTCGAAAAAATGCACAAGACAGATTGGACGGAGAATCTAGCAGTCTATAGGACATGGCCTTTAATTCACCCACCTCCTTCAGGTTCCACAGCAAATATCCTTGTTGCTTTACTTCCTTTAAGTTTTATGCTTGCAGCAATACCAGAGACTAGGCCACCTCCTCCACAACACACAATCACTATATCAGGATTTGGAATTTCTTCTAATATCTCGACACCAGCACTATTAAACAAGGAGAATACTCATTGCAAGCTATTCCAGCAGTGATTAAACCTCATCAAATAATAATATTTATAAGAGACAAAACAGATGATAGGGGACAAGCTGTACTTAAGTGGGACGTTGTGCATTTTTGAACAAATTTGACACATTGAAATTAAAAAGGGTTGATCAGAAGAAAAGGAAGCTTTAAAGACACAATGTTAAGTGGTGCCAGCTGGAGTAAAGCTACTGGCTTCTGATAAACTGATAAATAAAATTGTCATTCCAGTGCACTTCATATATGCTTGTAAATGAGATGGAGAATTTGACCTTAGATCAAGAGTCAATTGTCACCTTAATTTCAGCACCACGCTGATAAATAGTATTCAAGGCTGAGCTATAAAAAAAATTTTAAGGTCAGCTCTGCAATGCTCTATGAATCTGTGAAATCGGTATGGTGCCCAGTGTATGATTTATATCTAAAAAAAAAGACTTTCTAGTCACCTGTAAGCAAGAGATAGGCGCCAGGGGCCACCAGGCAGGTTTGGTCCACTGGAATCTGGTCGAGAGTATTGGACATGTGGGCAGGAGCTGTAAGAGCTCAGCCTTGATTATGAGAATGCTATTATGCAAAGTTTAAAACTAGGAGGCGTGTAGCACAGAGTCACAAACCCATCAAAAGCTCACCCAACCGCCCACCCCTCCCTCCCTCATTCTATTGCCAGAAATAATGTGTTACCTTCCATAGCCTGCGATAAGATTAAGGTCATCAAAGGAGTGAAGGAAATACATGCCATCATCGCTGACATGGCGATCAACAGCAGCTTGTAAATTGCATGATGGCATTCTTTCCACCGTCACACCAAGACTCTGTAAATCAGCTTTGAATTGTTAGAAAAGAATATAATTATTTCAGGTTAGCCGTAAGATAAATTAAGCGGCATAATTGTAGATCACTATCCACGGCTTTATTGCATGCAATATGTTGACAATAATTATGCCTATAAATGACACAAGTTGTTGACTGTATATTAATGCAAATCAAACCTTATACAAATGTCTTGGGACCGTAGATTTCTAAGGTACAATTTGGGCCAATATTTGCTGTAGGTTTTTTGTAAGTTCAACTTGCATGTGATTAAGTTATAATATCATAAGATATCAATTAAGAGACAGTTAATTTGCCTTTGGAAAGTTGAGAAAAGAAAAGAAATACCTCAATTAGAGTTACTCTGTTAACAGGTGCTGTCTCTGGCATACACAATGTCGCTGGTAAGTTCTGTTTCTTTGTAGCAATAGCAAACGCCTTGCCATAATTCCCAGCTGAGATGGACACAAGGTTTCTCTTGCTGCCAATGACTTCAGCAGGGATGTGGGCAAACTGGTTGACAATGCCACGGGTTTTAAATGAACCTAACACAATAAAAGCTTTATAAGCCACCAGCTAAACTTCCCCTTACAAGCCCTGCCCCCCTGCCCCCCTTCCCCCTACTTTCAAGCCCCCACCCAGTTACAGGCCCACTTACCAGTAACAAAAAAAATTAATCTGGTTAAAGG
>BOPM01000078.1:143265-157863 GCA_022179025.1 Porites australiensis | reverse complement strand
AAAAGACATGCCCCCCCCCCCCCCCCACCTGGCAGGGCCTCATCTGTATGGTTAGACTTTGTGTTCTTTCATGAATAAATTAAAAACATGTTACAGATATTTTTTTCCCACAGATAGAAATTGGGAGGAGTGGGAAAAGCCCTATGGACATGGTTGTTGCTACACAGTTTAATAAGCTACCTACAAGTCAGAGAACCAACAATTCCCAAAGGTTAAGAGGGGAGGGGATGGTGATATTTGATTAAACTGGTACACATACCCCCTGATACAGCACCCAAGCCATCCATCTTTCCCCGGATAAACAGTAACAGTTAACAACAGCTCATCTTCTTGCTTCCTTCTTTCTCTTCCATTTGCTTCACCAACATCTTCAGCTCTAAGGACGTCTTCGCAGAAACTTTGCACAGGAGTAATTCGTATCTGGAGAACCTTTGAGGCCTTGATTTTTCGAATAAGCTCATTCATGTTCATACCGTTTTTCCCGCAACGTTTCTCGTTTACGCTAACAATCTTATCCCTATAATTTAATCCTTGTTGGCCAGCAATGGAGCCTTGTTTTACTTCCGCGACGGTTATTGATGGCTCACGAGAATTTCCACCGCGTATCCTGAATCCAAAACCTTGTTTCAAAGAATTTCTTTCAAGGACAATAATCTTGTTACCCGATCTTGAAGGTGAATCCAATTTTTTTCGTTGCGCTTTTAAAGTTTTTGATTGTTTTCTGTCTTTGACACAATCAGCAGAAGCTTGGTCGATTTTTGACTCCTTCTTCTCAATCTTATTCTTCAACGGTCTTAACTTATCTTGCTTCTTCCTCTTAGCTGGGCTACCTTGAAAATTCGGTGCAAAGTTCTCCAAACCTGTGCCTCTTTTGAATTCGTTAGCTTCTCCGATGTTTCCGTTCCTCGCCAAATCTCTTCTTTGACCTCGCAAGGCCTCCGTCTTAAGTAGCTCATTACAATAACGGGTGAACTTGCTTCTTTGATTCTTCGGAAGGCATTGCCTAACTTTAGCGAGAATGTCATGATCAACCGTCGAAGAAGACGAATATATGATCTTGAAAAGATTTGAACAGAACGTTTCCATCGATTTTGTCTTCGAAAAGCTTTTCACCGCGACTTTAAGCCACTCGACCTCCTCACTTGTCAACAGCTCTTTCGCTCGTTTCTTTGAAACGCCACTGTCACTGCAGTAGTTTTCCATGGCCATTTTCAAATCATCTCATCTACAAACAACAATCAAACGGTTTGCGGTGTTGAATACAACTAACTTTTCAAAATGTCCGCCTCTTTTGTACCCAGACTCCTGCTCGATCTTTATTTCTCGAGCCACAGGCCACCCAATACAGGGGGTAACCAAATTTAGGCAAAACTTAGCTCCACATCCAAAAACTCACAAGGGTTTCTGCTACACCTGTCGACCTAAATAGCTATTAGGTTCGACACATGTAAAGTTCCACGTTTGAACTGGGCCTTAATTTACCGGAACATGTATATGATGATTAAATTTTCCTGCCGAACGCTTGCGTAACCTCTTGTGGACCACAATTGTAAGCTAACTGATCATTTTATTTACAGGGTGACAGGTCAGATTCATTTATCTCTCTGTCAAGTATCCATTTGCTAAACGGTCTGCTCTCTTAAGCCTTTCTAAATTTACTGTCGATACTAAAATTTTTAAAAAAATGAAGAATAATCGGTGATTGTAAGACTACGAGTACATCCTCTATTTTCCTCAGGGACAGAGGAGCGAGTGAAGCAAACGATCCCTGACATAGGCCTAAAACGGGCAAGTAGGGGAGTTAATCACTCCAAAAAAGTATCAAGCAAAATAACCTTGAAACAAAAAATTGCCCCACCATAACCCCCCTTCAAAAGTGAAATTGTCGGGCCCAAATGTAACAATGACTTCCACTCAATAAACAAGCCTTCAAAAATTCTACAAATATCTATATTTTTCCTTCCAGCCTTTTAATTTGTATTTTGCTCTGCATATTTATGTACACCCATAGGATGAGCGAGACATACTTTTTTATTGTCCACTGATACAGATTTTTCTAAATATCATTTTCTATACTACAAAATTCTGTATTGGTTATATTTTCATGTATCTTTATGCTTTCCAAAATGAGAAAAAAAATTAAAAAATTATATTAGTGGAAAACACATTATATAAAACAGTATACATAAGTAGCCGGAAAATAAATAATTCATCTTCACGGCTAAGGTGTTGTATCGAACTTTCTAACGATGGAATTGCGTTTTTGGCAAAACAGATACAAAAAAAACTACGCCATTTTAGCTATTCGCTCCTCTCTAGGACAAGAAAATTCAACGCGCCATCCTGTTATTCTTTTCTTTAAAATTAAGAGCTAATATCTTGCCCAGGGAGGACACTTAAACAGAGAATCTAAACTC
Organism: Porites australiensis; assembly: GCA_022179025.1. NCBI lineage: Eukaryota > Metazoa > Cnidaria > Anthozoa > Scleractinia > Poritidae > Porites > Porites australiensis. The sequence goes on along the minus strand of BOPM01000078.1, from coordinate 155,446 downwards.
TGCACCTTATATCAAATGCTTTCTTTTCTAATAAATTAGTTTTTTAAAAAAACAACACTATGAAGCTTTTCCTCTTTACTTTGTTACCGATTATCTTGAAGATGCCCAACTAGCAGTTTTCGATTTTCAACAAAAAAGCAAAAGTGCTTTTTAAACCACTTTCGTCCAAGGCTAATCAACTATAGAGATTACATTGCACACTGAAAACTGAAGAGAGTTAAAAGCAAAATTTCGCGTCAGTTACAACTTGGGGAAGACTTTGCTTGAAGTCTACCTAAGTATATTCAAAACATACTTTAACAGCAAAATAAAATTGTGCTGAAATGATAAAAGTTTGCAGTAACTTGTCAGCCTTGTTTTCAACTTCTTTTCTTTCTTGGCACCGCGGTTGGTGAGTTGCATATCTAGTTAGACAAGAGCAACCTGGATTTACTTTTTATGTCTTAATTTATTTATCCTGGTTTTCAACCTAAAGGGCCACAGCACACTACTCCACAACATTTAGCAGTGTTTCTTTTCCTTGGGAAAATCGGAGGCTCATCTCCTGTCACGGGAAGGTTAAAGACTGAAAAAGAATGGAAAGAAAGTCATATTTAGTACTCCAGCACAGCGAGTTGAAGGCACTATTGTTCGAGTAACAGACCTTTTTACCGATACGGCGACCATATTGAATTAATTTGATTTAGGGAGTATTATGGGATACCCAGGAGGAACTCGCTCCGTAATAACACGCGCTTTTCGGGTGAAAAAGAAAACTTGGCTGTATATTTCTGGGGAAAAAGGCAATCATTGTTACATCCAAACACGGCACAACAATCGTTTTTTTTTTCCCATTACAATCTTTTTCTAGGAAAACTTTAGGAAAAATTGGCCCGAAAAGCGCGCATACTGAGCGAGTATATCGAATCGTGCTCATGCCCCCTGGGCATCCCATAATATTTCTTAAATCTAGTTAATTTAATGTGGCCGCCATATTGGTAAAAAGGTGTATCAACGAAACACTTTTGAATATAGGTAATCGGTCACTCTCATGCAAAGAAATAGAGCTAATAAATGCTTTATACCTTCTTTTTGTGAAATGGTAAACTAGGGAAGAAGGGCATTTTTGAAATCCAATATTTGAAAGAAATATTTTTACCAACATTGCAAAGCATACTTCCGTGGAATATACAACCTGCATGTGATACAAAACTTCATTTACTACAAACAAACAAGGAAGACAAAAAGCAACAACAAGAAAGCTCACAGGTCGGTACCGGTGGATAATATTCTGATCAAATTCTGACCTAGGCGTTTTAACCACGCGTCTAACAGTTTTGCAAATGAAGTTGGCTAACAATGTTGCGATCCAATAATGTTGAGAAGATCGGAAAATAATGGTGACTACTATTCTAGCAAAGATCGACAAATATTGGTAGTCAACGTTGTGCAAACGTCAGATTTAAGTTGAGAATTTCTAAAAATAGAAAATAAGCAGTTAGAAAATAAACTGACCAGAACATTTCTTGTGGATAAAACTGGCGTGGAACTGACCACTCATTTTTGTGTAGAAGTAATTAACATCAAACGGCAGTTAAGGGGGAAACTTGGTCACGTGGTACAACTTCACGTTTGGCGTTTGGTGTAACCGTGACTGCAAATCTCTCTAATGTTTGTGTAGTGTTGACTAGATTTCTAGCAGCTACTAACCAGTTTCTTTCAATCCTTTCCCAAAGTTACGAACAACCAGCCAGAAGGAGATTCCAACCAGTACTCGTACTATGAACGCCATGGCAGCTGAAACATAACGTTGTCTTTTAGTGATACAGATCACGACATTAATCTGTTAACTTATGTAATTCTGCCATGTAACACTACAGTTTACACAGCTGTTTTAATAAAAGCTACTGAGCAGTACTTTCCCGTGAGTCAAGGTGGTTCTAACTTTTGAGTTTGTGACCATTCAAATGAAAGCTACTGTACAGTACTTTCCAATGGTGCTGTTTATTAAGCCTCAGGGCTCGACTTTCAGAAAAGGAATCTTGGGGCCAGCCGGCCCCTACGTTTTCATTTTTGGTCACCAGGACAAGTATTCTAGTCGCCATAAATTATCTTAAAGAAAAAATAGAATACAATGTACTAAAGGTCTTTTAATGAACCCCCAAAAAATCGTCAATAGGTTACAGAAAGTCAATCCTGAATACAAGAGAAGACCTTCTACAAAACAGGCTACATAGCACCTACATGGCCCTTGTTATAAAATTCATTTTTACATATTTATGTATTCCGTTACCGTTATAAAACTAACGGATAGCTAACAGCTTTTCTAACGCTCCAACGGTTTGCCTAAACGCTCTAACGGTTGATTCTTAGTAGCTAACGGTTGGTCCATTTAACGTTTGACTTTAACTTTACTTTACTTAACGGGATATCGTTAGCGTACGCTTTTCCAAAGAAGGTCACAAATATCTCGGGGGCCAGCCTGGCGACCAGGCGTGAAAATTTAGTCGCCACAGAATAAGATATAGTCGCATTGGCGTCGCCACGGGTCGCTACGTCAAGCCCTGAGCCTTACAAGATGGTTCTAACTTTTGAGTCTGTGACCACTTCAATGAAAGCGTACGCTTTTCCAAAGAAGGTCACAAATATCTCGGGGGCCAGCCTGGCGACCAGGCGTGAAAAGTTAGTCGCCACAGAATAAGATATAGTCGCATTGGCGTCCCCACGGGTCGCTACGTCAAGCCCTGAGCCTTACAAGATGGTTCTAACTTTTCAGTCTGTGACCACTTCAATGAAAGCTACTGTGTAGTACTTTCCAATGGTGCTGTTTACTACGCTGTACAAGGTGCTTCCAACTTTTGAGTCTGAGAATAAAATCTTTTAGTGTGACCATTCACTGAACTGAAACCTGCAGAGCAGTATTTTCCAATAGTACTGTTTATCATGCTGTACAAGGCAGTTCTAACTTTTGAGTCTGTGGATGAAATCCTTAACTGTAACCATTTAAATGAAAGCTACTGAGCAGTACTTTCCTGTGGTACTGTTTATTATGCTGTACAAGGCAGTTCTAACTTTTGAGTCTGTGGATGAACCGCTCAAGGTGACCATTCAAATGCTAGCTACTGAGCAATACTTTTCGCATGGTTAAACACTTACATATTCATAACCGAATAGACTGCATGTTCTCTGTCTGTAAGGAGTTACTAATATCATTGTTATTCACCTTTTTTTAAATAAATGATCAGTAAATATGCAAACCTGCACCAAGAAAAGAATAAACAAGTACATCCTTTCCATGAGAAATATTCTGATCCCATTTCTGTGCAATCTACAGAACAGTAATATTGAAACAATGATTATTATTACTTAATCAGCATATAATAATGAATATTAGGTATCAATCGGAGATCTTTATCTAGATTCCACGGTATAAAATTAAACTTTCAGTTGTATTTCTCTCCTTCCTTAAAAATTTATGGGGACCCACATTTGCCATTATGCCTTTTAACATATGAGCTGTCCATTACTTCGTAAAAACAATCTTTGGCCATCAATGCACCGCTCGGAGGTGTTAAACAGAACAAGATATCATGAAGTGGTACCACATAATACTAAGAAACCACTGTCCCCAGAGTTCATGCAAGCAAAGGACCAGAGGTTTGCTTCTAATTTCCAGTGGCTTTGACCAGAACTAAAACAGTTCAACGCTCATAGAACACTTTTTAAAGCTTTAAAAAATAAAAGTTTATTTACGGCATTAAAAAAATTAAAGACGATGTATTTCACTCACCACATCAGATGCTGCACCAATTTAAAAGAGAAAAAAAATGAAAATCTAGTCGTTTTCAACGAGCAGATGAAAAAGAGAGTTTTCCAACTTGTCCAGGAAGAAATACACGTATAATTAAATTCCACATATTTTCGGGAATATTTCCAGGGCCGAGTTGTTTAAAGCTGGGTTAAGATAACCCAGGGTTAGTGCGACATTTGAATTCAAATTTGAAAGTTTAAAAAGCATTTCAGTTTTAATTCTTTTTGTCCACAAGTTAATGATTGGAAGCTCTAAACATAACAGAGAAAATTATCCGCGCAAATGCTTTTGAACACAAGAAGAAGAAACCTGGGTTAACTTTAACCCCGGGGTAAGCGCTAATCGGCCTTCGAACAACTGGGCCCAGAGGTATATTTACGAACTCTGATGTCAAGACTAACCGTAACTATTTTGTAGATAAGATAAACAGGTTCCACAAGACTCAAAGGTGCAAATATCCAAACAAGAATCTTCATCTCCCTTCTCATCTGAAAATTAATTCAAAGCAGATTCATAACAAAAATGTCTAGCCAATTTTGGAAAAATGCAGTATGTAAGGCGGTTTTTATTTTAAGTGTGACCATTTAAATTAAAGCCACTGAGCACTATTTATCCCCGGTACTAAAACCATATTTCCATCTATCTATCTATCTATTTCGGGCGCACCTGCACTGATTTGAGAAGTCTTTCCCATTTCCGTCTGTTGGCCATGACAACTACGTCTGCAGTATACAGATCGTTCAGAGTGTGTTTTTCCTCAAGCTCGTACACGGTCTCAAAACAATCCTTAACTTCCACATTATAAGCCTCCCTTAAGTCAAAATTGGTACGTTTGGCAGTTGGCTTCCCATTGGCTCGCAAACTGAGGCATAGTTTAGTTGAGACAATTTTATGATCTGAGTATACTATACTGAAAGAGTCATATGCCTGGCAGTCTTTGACACTGTTCCTCCATTTCCTGTTTACCAGCATATAATCAAGTTGGGCTTTGCAACCACTGGGTACATGAACCTCCACAACTTTTCATTGCTCTTCCGGAAGCAAGTGTTTCAAATTATAAGCTCACATGTAATAGCTATATCCAACATATACAGACCGTTTCTACTTGTCTTTTTTCTGAAACTAAACCCATCACAGTCCAGGGGAATGATTTGTGCATTCAAACCATATTTAACATAATAATTGATATTAATTATATTTTTTTAAAAAAATGTAAACATTTGAAAAGATTTGAATAATTTGTTATCCTCTCCCCTTTACAGGGATAATGAATCAAAGAATTCAAAAGAAACATAACGTGGTTAAGAATCCCAACTGGTAGGAGGCAAACCGCAGTAGGCTTTTTCACAAGCGTGGCCGAGAATTTGCATCCAGGACTACCGATATGCAACTAGCAGTCATGGAGGCCATAAGGGGACTTGGACTCAAGGCCCCTGGGATTGCAAGTCCAGCACTCTAACGACTTGGCCATACTGAGTCACTGTTCAATATCCACAAGTCATATTATTCTCAAGTCATTAAGGGAGACTAATTTCTGTTAAAACATATTTATTTAAAAAGGCTTTTAGTTAGATTATTTATTTATTTATTTTTATTTATTATTGTAATTTTACCGGGTAATTTTACTGGTTTTTAATTTAGTTATTAATAATATTGTAATGCGCTTTTGAGTATTTTTATAGAAAAAGCACAATATAAGTATTAGCTATTATTATTATTATTATTATTATTATTACTGCACACAATGATTGTAAAAATATAATATGTACACTACTGAAATAAAGTGTCAATCACCAGCTCATTCATTGTAAATTAATACAGTAGAACCCCAGTAACTCGAACTGTGAATGGAAACGAAAAACAGTTTGAGTTAGCTTGGGTTCAAGTTATCGGGGTCAATTGTAAAATTCAATTTGCCACATTAAAAACTGATAGTTACTGATTTTCAGCACTTCAGTGTATAGTGCAGTGCAAATTTAATGATTAGCAAGTTTCAATTGTTTAGTTCGAGTTAGTGTGGGATTCCAGTTATCCGAGTTTGAGTTAACCGAGTAAAGTGACTGAAAAGTCCAGTGAAATCCAAAGGAAATTGGACTTAGTTCTAGTTAGAGGGGAGTTCAAGTTATCAGGGTTCTACTGTATTAAGAAACCTTAATACTTACAGCACACCAACCAAGTATACTCCAAAAGAGCTGAAATGGAATGCCAATCCCAACCGTAATCTTATCCCCCACTTGTAAATCATTCACCTTCATAATCACAAACACCGCTAAGCTGACCTGTGGGTTTAATATAGGGTACTGTAAGCCTGGGAAAGGGAAAACTCTCAGAATTTTAAGAAAAGGGTGGGGAAGTTCATCAGAAAATTCGTATTAAACCTCTAAAAGTGACCAATCTGGTCATGGATAAGGTTATAGTAAACCTACAAAAACAGTTTAGAAGGCCTAATTTTTTTCATATTCATTGTTACACTCCGTGGGTTCAGCTAATAAAACGTACTGTGATAATGATAAGTTTCCACTGTTTTTATTCCCACCACTTCACTCTTTACATACTTTTCCAATTCGCTCTCGTGCTCTCAACAAGCCCAAATATGGCAGCCCCATATTTGGAAAGCAGCATGCGGCATCACACTACAAGATGTCAGGCAATGAGCCCTTACAATATTATAGATATTTCTTAACACACAACCCTAAAGAATACTTGTACGGATAAAAAATATTGGCATTCTGTCCGGAACTCCCTATTAGTGGGATCAAAATCAGCAAGCTACAACGCTATGCAAGATGACGAGTATCCCTGTCTATTTAAGTGGGAGCTCTCAGCCCCCACCCCCACCCCCACCCATCCCTTGTTTGGTTCTGTGAGATGTTTCAGATATATTTTCCCTTGTTGCTCAGTTTTGTGCCTTTACACATTGCTTATTTCAAAATAATGGAAAATTTATTAGAGTAAAGGAACGAATCAAAATAAAAGAACACTCACTGCAAGTTGTAAATCAAATTTGATAAGACATGAGAACATTCCAGCATATCTATACATCCCTGTAATACAGACAAATAACAACATCAATACACAATAAATACTTACAGTGCGACTACTGTAACCAGGGCCACCTACACAGGGTTCATACTCTTTTGAGCTCCTTAAATTCCATGACTTTTCATGACTTTTCCTATGTCCTTTTTAAGTTTTCCAAGACCTTAGGTTTAGCTATCACTTTAAAATTTTTTAGGACTTTCCTTGTGTTAGGGTACTTTTGGACCTTAAACAGTTCAACAGACAGAAACTCTGGTGTCCACCAAAATGTGTGACATTTGATGTTCAATCACTTCTCCCTATCTTACATTGTCCTTGCATTGTCATGATCATTAGCTGTAACTAATCTATAAAACAAAACTTTAATTTTCCATGACTTTCAAGGACTGACCATGCATATATTAAATTCCATGACTTTCCAGCCCTGGAAAATGAAATGCTTAAATTCCATGACTTTCCAGGTTTTCCATAGCCTCCCATGCAGGCGTTTTTAGGGGAGCTTGTTTTTCATCCCTCCCCACAAACGCCTGCTCAACCAAGAACAACATTCCTTTTTCAAGCTTAGCCAATCACATTGTACTTTCCAAATTCTGGAAAGTTGACCTTGACTGCAGGGTAATCTGATACCGGTAATTACTTCATCTGCATGAAACACTGGGAAAGCTTTCTGACCTCTGGTAAATGTTAGATAAGAGCGACAAAAGTAAGATTTAGTCCAATTTTAGAATACTCCATGCACTCCATCACCTTAGTGAAGGAAAGAAAAGAAGGAAAACGGTAACTCTAAGGTCACGTTTTAGTGATGTTTAGTCTTTCAACACTTTATTTCAAACTGTTGATTGGTCACTTACCACGCAAATAAAACAATGGGAAAGGAATGTTGTTTTCGGTTGAGCAGGTGTTTGTGGGGAGGGGTGAAAAACAAGCTCCGGCCCCTAAAAACGCCCGCGTGGAAGGTTAGGCTTTCCATGACCTGTACGAACCCAGGCAATATAAGCTGTACATTCCAAGAAAGTTGGTTGTGGGCCAATCAGCAGCTCGTAAGAAAACAATAAGTTACTCAAAGCACGAAATTTAAATATTTATTGATAGCAAAAATTTTTCAAGAAAGCAAAATGTTTCACCAGACAATGTGTTTCTACTCGAAACTTCAGCTATGCCACTGACAAAACTAAACCTCTGGTGAAGTCCATCTGGGCACCAGCACCAACTGTGTACCACGATTTGAGTACGGGTCATGGTTGGCCTATTAGATAAGCCATTGTTTGATTGGCCAATCAGGTTGAAAGGAAATTTGAACTGCACTTATAGTAATTTCCTGAGTCTGTTAAGGGTCAAGAATAAGGGTCTTGGCACCGCTCTGAAGTTGCCGCTGGGCGTCACTTAGTGCTAGATGGACCCCTCACTTACTGTGTATTGACTCAGCTGCTCCAACAGTCTTGAAAGCCAAGTATCCAAACCCTTGGGCAACTTTGACGGCAAAGTATATGTTTGGAGGGCCAAGAGCTATTATAGCGCCAAACCTGACCTGTTAAGATATTATTAAACAGTAATATTAAATTTTGTCATATTGGGAAAGATGTCTTGGGCAATAAGAACCATGACCAACTGAGAAGCTAATGGTTCTTCAATCACTGAGCAATGGAAATTAAACAAGAATTCCAGCCCTCATTGATCAAACTGCATATAACTAAAAAAAGTTCACGGTAACAAAAATAAAGAGATTTCATGTCTTGACTATACTGCAATAATTTACAGATAGACTTACCCATTTTAAAGTAGTTCTATTGGGATTGACTATGAGATCTATGATAATGTAGATCAAAAGCACCACAATTCCCACAATGTAGACATACAACTCAAATTCTCTCTCCCTCAGAACACCATGAACCGCATAAAACAAACAAAATCCTGCCAAAAGAGAAAGAAAATAGAATCATTCAGAAAGTCATGCTTATTATTATATAAAGACCAATGTAATACCAGGAGGGCTTTCACACCAAAACGTGTTATCTGAACATGTGAAATTAGATCACCATCGATCTTCAATCCATTACCCTAGGATACGCCTATTGAAACAAATGAAATAAGATTCAAGGGCGGATTTAGGGGTGGGCCCAGAGGGCCCCGGCCCCACCTTTTGTCCGGGAATTTTTTTTCTCAAATATTTCAGCATTACAAGTTCAATATGGAATCCAGGCATTTGCGAAATTTAAGCGTCTAGAATACACCAGATTGCATCTCAGAGAACTTCAATCTCAAAAATTTTGGTGGAGGAGCATGCACCCAAAACTCCCCAGAAAAGTGCGCCATTCACAATCCTGATGCATACTGGCACTGTATACTACATCTCTAGGCCCCCTCTATCACAAAATCCCCCCCCCCCCACCCCTGAGATTTGTCATGCCCTGTACTCTACACTTAGAACATACCTATATTAATAAAGAGAATGATTGCAAAGGTGTAGTCTGGTGTGTCTTTGGGCAGCTCTATGAGCCTGTCTATTGTTATACCAATTGCAACCAGCACATTTATTATTGAAATAGTAAGAAAGGTCCACTCCACAGCTTCCAGGCCAGCAAAGGTTTTCAACTAAAAAAGAAAAAATATTGAGATAAAATACTGGCAATAGCAGTGCTTGAACCTTATAACCAAAAACGTGTAAGCAATAAAACAATTTATTTATTATTTTAATAATAATATATTTATTATAGAGATCTTTGAGATAGGCTAAATAATATTCAGTCTTCATTTCACCAAGTGATACAAGGTAATATGGAAAGAAAAATCTAACAGTCTAAGGAGTTTAAGGAGTCAGTTGGGCCTAACTTTCTAGGCACTGTCCCTTTAGTTTTTTAAATATGCTCTCCAAGTAGTGCACAGGCAGACCATGATCCGAACTGTTTGAGATATCATGATCCCGACTGCCAGTTTCAAGCAACTAAAACACCAAACAGCGCAGAACACAACACTTACAAAACATGTGGTAAGTCATCGTTATTCATTTTTCTTACATTATATCAATATTTGGAATCAAAAGGTGCAAAACTCTGTGTTTTATGAAGCATTTCTATTGATCACTTGAATCAAGCCGAGAGTGGGAATTACAAAATACAGTAAATGTATGGGATCACGTGTCACTCATGGCATAATGATGTCTCAAACAGTTTGGAAGGTTTGCCTGTGGTGGGACCTTGGCACATGGTCAGGTACCATACAATATCAAGTGGATGACTCAAGCACTGCATAAGCTGGTACTAGCTGCTAGGCAATGAGAAGCTGTTGACATAATTGGACATCCTTGGACTACTGCATGTATACACCTCCCTCCCTGATAACTCAAGTGAACTTTTAGAAGGGTTGTACTGCCTTGTCCCCAAACATAATTATGTCTTTATGTCTCTTTCAACCAAAGAGACAATACATGCATGTGTGCAGCATTCAAAACTCAAATGAAACATGGCAGGTGGGAATTTCCCTCATGGCTTCACCACTTCCAAAGAATCTACAGTGCTCCCTTTGGATTGCATTACTGTTACCAAGAAAGTGACACAGACATAATTGAAGACTGTATTTTAAAGTCTCATTTTGTTTTCACATTACTACAGTACACTATTGTTTAACAGCATTTACTCAATTTAGCAAGAGATAAATTCACCTCTCCCCTTTCATGTGTCTTCCTTGCAGCCCACCTAAGTATTGTTCATGCATGGGACTGCTACTTGTGGGTGAAACCCATGAGGGGTACTGTTGTGAATTTTCAGCAGGGTTGTATTCCTGGTCCCCATTCATAATTATGTCACTCTATGAGCTAGACAAGCTGGGTTTTAACGGCTAAGAGTTCTTAAGCTCCCTGGTATTTTTCTTAGCGCACAGTTTTCAGTGGCCGATTCAGATCATTGAGATAGTGAGAGGCAGGGATAAGACATGCTCATCCAGGCCACAAGATGAAAAAAAAATTTATATTTTTTCTAGGGCTTCAAAATAAGGTGGGGGCCACTGATCAGCCACGGTCGATTCCCCTCTGGCTTCATAGATTACATAGGGGGATACCCCTGGGTGATGAATTTGCTAGCAGGTAGTTAACGAAAATTCGATCAAGACCCAAAATGCAAAAGATGAAACTGTAATAATTTCTAAGTACAGTCTAGATCGTCACATTCTCACAGAAGTTTTTACATAGCAGAAAATCCAGAAGCTTTTCAGGTACGTAAGCTAGAGCAAACTCTTGAAAAGCATTTCTCATATAAATGAACTTTCACTTTCGAAACTGATGCAGGGTCATAACTCCCAGATTTAACACTGTGTATATTAAAGTATCAAACTAAGAAGTCAAGAATTTCTTCCTAGTAGTTATAGGTAATTTAAATTCCATTCTAAGGAAGATTGAAAAGAAAAAAAAGCCTGCCTTGTACCATCTCAAATGTAAGTGATTTCATGCACGTCAGCTGATTTCAACTTGATCAGTTTCGTAGCAATGCAGCAAATCCTGGAAAATATTTTAAAAACTCACCTTGCCAATAGCAGTAAGAGTTGTCCTCTGTTCAAGACTGTTTTCAGACGCGTGGAAGCTATCACTTTCTCCATCTTCACCTGCAAGGGTATTTTTCCTCACGGTTTTGTCAGCAGCCATGTTTTGAAGTCCAGTTTCGACGTCCTGCCCTGAAATTTCGTGACTCCGCCCAGTCACGTTGTCACGTGAATATGCACTGGGCGAGCGGAGTACTGGGCCCACCCAGGTCATCACAATGCTTTTTAAAACAATGCCACGTTTAGAATGTCACGCAAACTTGAATTAAAAAGAGTGTCACCAAATTTGCCATTCTCAAAAATGTGGAGAATATTGTTCTTAGGGTTTCATTTCAGCTTTCAGTAGCTGAAAACGAACGTGTCATCCACTTTAGTAGCATTTTCAAAATAAAACGAAATTAAGTCACTTTTCATCAAATAAATTTAATGGACAGATAGTTTGTCATGAAAACGTACATTCATTTATTAAAAGCTCATTTTCTTGTCATATGGCATTGCATTGGCATGATTCAATAATGATATTGACCGACGCAGTGCTTTTTGTCTTCTTTTTTGTTTCATTCCGCGGCACTAGAGTTTTAATTCCTTTAGAAACTAGCCTGCGTCGCAGACGCTCTAAACGTTATCTTTTTCAAATTTCATTTTGAAAAAAATGTTGTCCCTCCTTGATCCACGGAAATGAAAATTTTTATTTTTAAATTCTTCAGTTTTGCCAACGATTTTTTGAAGCCCACACACATGCACAGCCGATTTACTGTCCCTTTTACTGCCAAAGTGAATTATGGAGTCTCGCAAGGTCACCTTGCCCCCCCCCCCCCCCCC
>BOPM01000078.1:107734-137734 GCA_022179025.1 Porites australiensis | reverse complement strand
AAAGTTTATGCCAAGGTATTTCTTGCACAAAATCGTCTTCCTTAATTGCTATGCACTTTTCGTTCTTGGCGGATTGGCCAAAAATCTCGCGAGATTTCCTCGACCAATAAGAAGTAAAACTGTAACTTGGGCTCACGCTTTTTTCCGCGCTTGGCTTTGACTTGATGTATTTACTTTGAATTGTGATAGGTTCATTAAATTTTCTTACGTCATTGTGATTGGCGAGAAAAATTGAGATGGCAAGTTGTTGCGTCACGTTGCCATGGTAGCAAAGTTTCTGGATGACATTAAACCGAAAAAGCGGCCGCTAAAAAGTGTTCGCACTGTTCAAACTTCATCGATCTTATTGAGTTTTCCTTAATTTTCAAATGTTAGCGAACGTTTTCGGGGTTGAATCAGAAAGGACCGTATGTAGTATTAGAATTGGAAAAAGGAAAAGAACATTTTTGAGTTGTGTTCCCCTGCTCCATAAAGAGGGCGCGTGAAATTACAAAGTTTCACGTGGCAATCATGTACATTAAGCGTGATAGTACGTGCAAAGTTGTTGTTTTCCTAATTTTAACCTATAACGTTTTTGCAGTCGTCTATGTTAAATCATAAGCTCCCTGTTGTTACGATCCAGAAAGTTTGCTACCATGGTGACGTGACGTCACAATTCTTCCTAACTTATTTTACCCTGAATCAGGACAAGCTTAAGAAAACAGCCAACATTTCGCGACAAGATTAGTTTCCTTGCGAAATGAGGAACGACTGCCCAGATCAGGGTAATGATACATCATCAGTAATGTCTACGCTCGTTCTTCAGATAGGTCATTTCGCGGGGAAATCAGTGTTGGCGTGGTTCTCTCAGACTAAACTAGGGCAAGACTCGATCATTTCTAAACTTTTATTTACCATCTTTTTCGTCTTCTTGTTTTTAGATAATCCGACTTAGACCAGACAAGGAATTCGGCTATTACCAGTTAGCAAAGAGCCTTGATAAAATTGGTGACAAACAGGGAGCAAAAGCTGGAAGACTAAAACTGCAGGAAATTGAATAACCTTGGATAACTAAAAAGTAGCTTGCCAAACACACATTAGGCTGATTTAGCAACAGAGCGGGAACGTCATTTGACGACGAGAAAGCGCGCGAAAACGACTTCCGGTGTCCAATTTGTCACTATGCCATTGGTCAATCCAGTTGTTTGATTTGCACGCGCCATCGTCAACCGACGTTCCCGTTCTTTTGCTAAATCAGCCTAATGCACGAGTAAACGTCTACAATTTGTGACACGTAACCTGGGTCATTTCCCTCCGATTCTTTTCTCCATTTCTCCCAATGTTGTTAAGGAATAGTTTTTTGAGCTGAGTGGACCCATTTTCGCAGCCAACATTGAGGAAAAAGAAGACACGAACGCTGACCATAGTATATGGGCGTTCATGAGATCCTTGGCCCAGGTTGTAATGTCACACGTTGTCGGTTAATTTGCTGTAAGTTAGACCTTCCAATAGGTAAGCGTAAATTTCACCGCTTTCAAGCAAAGTTCTTCAAAGCTAAAGTTGCTGTGTTACCAATATCCTGTTATATTTTACTATCTACTTTAAGGTTTCCTATAAAAGAGTCCTAAAGTTTGAAAAGCGACACCTATCTTAGGCATGTTATTGTCGGCGCCAATTTCCTGCACGACTTTCTTTTAACGCCAAGCGTTTTCAACGAAAAAAGGCTCAAACGTTTGAGAACTGATTAACGAACTGGTTAACGAACTGATTTATAAATCTCCGCCGATTCTTTTCACTTACTGGCAAATGAAATCCCAGAAATTATAACAAAAATATCAACTTAGACGTTTGGTGGAAGCGTAAATCACCTTGCGTGTAGAGCCTCCACTTGTCTTCTTCTTGATTGAGGAGTAGAAAAGGAGGCTCTCCCTGAATCACGACAAGCCTTTGAAGTAGCCGCTGCCCAAACGTCTGAACTAGTCAATCTTGTTTTCTCTCGTCAAACTGGTTTTTCGACTGTAAGCATCCATTTATTGATAAACCGCTGGACTGGATTACTGAGCCTGTTGTACCAAGTGCACGGCTATTAGACCTGAGTTTGAATCTGGATCTTAGCAACATGCAGTGAATGCTCATCAAAGATCTCTCTCGATTCATGCACACAACGAGCAGGAGCCGGTATTATCAGGTTAAAAAACTAGAGGCGAGGCCGTGAGTTTTTAAACCTGATAATACACGACTGCGAGTTTTTTCAACGGCTTCAAAATCTCTGATCAGTATAGATCAACTCATTCTTGCACCAATATTTAGATTTGGGGTTATTTCGGTCAAAAAAATCTCGCGTACAGTTTAGCCGTGTCTTTATCAGATGTAAAGAAACTCATTAAACTTCAATTTCTTTTGTTTTGTTTTGTTTTTTTACTTCGTGGATTGTTAATGAGTTTTTAAATCATATTTTAGAGAAAGTGAGGTTTGTGAAGCCGGAGTACCATTTGTCAATGAAAGGTATACGAAAGAGGTACCGTTCGTATATAGGGGGAATTTTGACTTTGGTCAGTAGACTTCCGCGGGTAATAGGTGAAAACTTACAGGGGCGTGCCAAGATCTGGTTTTGTTCAGTTGACTGCTTCACATGTGAGGATAAACTCATTCAACGTCTTAAAAACCAGGGTCTATGTGGCCTTGACAACCACATGTCTTGCTATGCCACCCATTAATATCCACATAAAAATTCTCCAAACTGTTCTCCATTCATTTCCTTAAAGAATTAGTTGAGAGAATTTGATAAAAGATCAAAGTATTTTTCCTTAGTGATCATTTTCATAATCCTCATATCCTTTTTTTATGATGATGTACTGATATTGTTGGGAGAAAAATGATGTTGGTCACTTTTGGGACTTAAATGTTTAATGTTAAGGTTGGGTAGTTCCATTCCATGTTGCCAAAGGCTCTACCACAGCCTCCAGTGTTAGTGACAATGAGAGCCTGCTTGCAACAATTTCAGCTCCTACATGTTTAATCTATAACAAAAGGTTTATGAAACGATTCATATTCGTTTCCGCTCCAATATTTCGGGGAGAAAAACACTTCAGTAAAGCGAAAAATGAAGCGTTCATTTCTAAAATTTACCAGTGCGTTAGAAGTGAGTATATAATCGTTGGATTCCTTAGACCACAATCTCTGAAAATAACTTTATTATATTTTTGGTGGGGTAGGGGGCCTTAAGTTGGACGCAATGCAACAGGTTTTTCGGTATGGGGTGCTTTGAAAAATCTTTAACGCAAGTAAGGCATAGAGAAAATAATTTCAAAATTGAAATACTTTTTGTCACTTGTACTGAGTTTTTAATTAACAATTATTTTAGCAGGTTTTTAAGAGCAGTTGTTCAAAGGCATTGTTCGATCTTTGTTAAGTACCTGCTGAAATACGTGTTAGCAGTAAACAGTTTTGGAAAAATTGGATCAAAATCGTAATTTGACAGTTACGGCCGCAGCTTGCATTCAAGCGCCAAAACTCTGCAATGCTACGCTGAGCGATACAACAGGTGGTGTGGACTTAGATGCATGCAAAACAAGACAGAGCAATGTGATTGGTCAGAATGTCTCGTGCCCGGGAAAATGACATGTATCGACAAGAATAGCTATAGCAACGACAAAATGAACGCTTTTTAAATATTTTATGTCATTTCTCGAGTGTTGTTTGACTAACGCCGAGATGTTTGTTCAAGTATAAACATTGCAAGCCGTGAGATAAGATAGTTGTGCGGTTGAAGCCGGTAGAACACCCAAATTGAGTTGATTTGGTAGGATTTAAGTAATGTCGGCTGAAGGCGAAGAAGCTCCCACGGCCGAGGCAACAACGACAGAAGAACAGCCTGCTGCCGCAGCGGAAGAAGGCGCAGGAGGCGACGAAGCCGATAGCGGTGCAGAGAAACCCGCAGCAGAAGAAAACGCGAATGAAGTTTCTCCCGCTTCTGATGAGGGAGCTGGTGAGAATGAAACAGCAACGAAAGATGCAGATAAAGGGGACAAGGATGAAGAGAAAAAAGACCCCGAAAAATCAACTGATGGGGAAACGGACGAGAAAAAGGATCCCGAAAAACAGGAACGATCAGAGCCAATTGAAGAAGACCAAGGTTGCTGTTGTGTGATAGTTTAACCTCGGTATTTCCAGAGAGGAGACATAATTTTGTTAGCTAGCTGACATGAATTTTTATCACCATTAACACAGAGAAAAAGAATCAGTTTAAAATAATGGGGAAGCAATCTGGAAATCTTTAACTTTGGATTATTCGATTCTACGAAAGTTCAACGACTTTGCAAACGGGGAGCAAGTAAAGCTTTTATACAAAAGTTCACCAACGGAAACGCCGTGTAATTTACAAAGGGATTTTCCGTCTCATCGATCAATGATTTTCGCAAATATTTTTAATGGCTTGATGGAGGTTTCAACTCTTTCATAAGCGGAAATTTACGACTGACAAGTGCGTTTCGTCGAGTGTTTTTATTCTTTTCCAACCACACCCTAGTACGTTAGCAAATTAATACCAATGTAGAATAAGCGGGCCTTTTACCGTTAATTTGTATATAGAGGAAACCTAACATTTCTCAAAAACATTGTGAAGTGTTGTAAATAGATTTTAGCTAGGAGAGGAAGCAGACAATTATTCTAAAATGTTATTTTATATCAGGGAGTATAAATTTTAATTTCATCACCGTCGAAAATTGTAATGTAGATCTGTCAAATTTTGGCGATTTTATTATTTTACGGGTAATGTTGAAATACGACCGACTTTTTTTTTCTTATCCGTTTTATTCAGTGTAAATTAGAAATAGAATGGGTGGAATATCCGACAGTTAATATTTCTGGTCTTTGTCAAAAACGATTTCCCATTTTAACTAGGTCTTGCAGGTAGCAATAAAATTTTAATGATCAAAACAAAACTGGTTAAGACAGAAATTGCTGAGAAATGTCAGGTTTTTGGCACTTCATTCAATCTTTCAGCATTTAAAAATATCACTAGAGAAACAGTGATCGCCGGCTTACCCACTCGGATAATTGATATTTTATGATGGTTTAAAAAAGTTTTTGAAAAAATCTGATTTGCGGGTGGCGTCAGTATTATACTACCTGTTTGCTTATAGTAGAGTTAAAGACAATTACCTTGAAGCATCAGCTATCACAAGAATCCATTACTTGAAATGAAGAGGTTTTTGTTATTATTTACTATTCGTGACATTATAAAAAGTTTCTTCTTGTTCTTTGCCGGCGCATAAAATGCCGCTTTCGCCTCGCTTGGCTCGTAAAGCGCCTGTAATGCAGGCTAGGGCATCGGAAACAATGTTTACTTTGCCTGTAAAATATAATAAATGAAAGCAGTAACTTGTGTCAAATAATTGCAAAACCAGTTTGGTAAAGCGTTGGCGAACTGGTTTTTTGCGTTAAGTGTGGGAGTAATTATTACTCCCACCCTTAGCAGCCAATAATATAGCTGCTTGTGGTGGCTTAGAGGAGTTAGAAATTCCCTTTCCTTGATAGCGTTTTCACCCTGACTTTTCAACGTGACTTATTGAATTATAGAGGAATGATTTGGGCGAGTCACTCTTTATAAGTCAATTCCGTGCTGCTTTTAAAGCAAACGCGTGCCTTATATTTTGTGCTAATTGCTTATAGTTCCTCTAGTTCCATATCTTTTTTGAGCCAACCCCGCAAGTCACATACAGTAGTTACGAGCCTTTCGATAGCCTCCTCTGTTCTCCTTCCACACGACCCCGTTTACGGGCCTATTCGGTTTCCAGAGTTCAACATAATCGGAGTTGTAAACAGATAAATCTTATCGTTCTCCCGTGTTGACAGTCGTGAACTCAAAAGTCAGTTTGTAGGCTTTTGCAAGCTTTCATAACTGACCTTCGTTTGGATATAACATGATAACCTTTTCAGGCCTTTAAAAATGTAGTGTTGACAGTCAACAATGCATCCGTAACATATACAAGGATTCACGCAGTGCAAGACCTGCCTCGTACCTAGAAGTTCCTCACTCGATGAAGATTTGCGTGCGCTCACTCGCGTTTCCTACTCGCCGCTGTGCGGAAAAACGAAGCGCCTGAGGAGGTGGCAGGTCAGGTGCAAGACGATAAAACTTCAAGGAGTCGAAGGCGATCAAATCAAATTAGAGAATCTGCATTCTATCCGCGTCAAAGACATCATTTGGCAACTCTTGCTAGCTTTTAAATTTTTGACACATTTTAAAATATACTGGCTCGTTTCTCTGCAAGCGTATGCAGCACCTCATTTCTCTCAGTGTAAAAACATAATAGTTTATAACATATTGAACGAAAGGACCAACACACTTTATACGCGAAAGAATTCTCTTTGAGGTTTTCTTATAGTCGTTATGATTTCACTTTCCAAAGAAATGCGATGGAGTTTCCTGTTTGGCGGGCATGTTTTCACTAATTTTATTTTCGGTTTCAGAACTATTGTATAAAAAAAATGCTTTTTATAGTGTTTTATAAAATAATTCTTATCAGCAACTGCAACCTTATACGGATAATGAGTGAAAAGCCTGAATGCCCCATTCTCGTCCCAATCATGCTCTCAAAAAATTACCTTCCCTCCCCTCCCTAGTGAAAACTCCCATGGCAAGTCAATGACGTCAAGCTGTCGTTAGACATTTGACTTCGTTGCCAGTCAAAACGTTTTTTTTATTTTCGGTTTGCATTTTGTTTTGTTTTCGAGCATCTTCCCACAGTATGCCGCTTCATGGGCGGCGAACAACAGTTCTTTTAATTCTTGTAGTTCTTTCAAATGTCGATCAGACTGTGAGTGGAAAAATTAGCAGGACTCAAGGTAAGTAAAAAGAAGTTTGAAAAACTATATTTTTGTTGAGGCGCCCGCGAGAAAAATTCGCTTAAAACTATTCACTGTTTCGTTCTTTATCATTTTGGGCCTGTTCTTTCGAAGTTTACCGTTACTTTTCTTTTACTCATTTTTGGATAGTACTTTCAGTCTGTTGTAAGCTTTTTGACTTTTTTGTTCTTCGTTTGAAAGATCTTGCCAAAAAAGACTTGAATGTGGAAATGCTACACTCAATTTATAATGCTTTTACAACCTACTTTTATTATAAAGCATCAAAATTTCTTATTTACCTGTCTTTAGGCTCCTTTATTCTTGCTGTAACTTAATTACCAGCTTGAGTTTAAATAGCGGTTACCTTAATAGACATAAAAACCGTCTGAAACCTAGCTTAACATGTGCTTGTCAAGGACATCTTCCTGTTCAGCTGTCCTGTTTCTCGAGGTTTTCGCTTTCTTGTTATCGTTCAAAAGTCTTCCTAAACTAGAGAGAAGTTTGTCAATAATGAAACATGCCCTTCGTTTTCACAATGGCAATAGAAACCCCTTTTGTTCATACGAGCAAAGACAGGCAAAAACCTCACAAAATTCCCTTATCATCGCGCTATTTGTTTCACTCAAATATTTACAAAACGAGTGTTTCACAATCTAGGCAGTAGCTGCCGACTGAAAATCCCATTTAACTTTAAAAAGTCTCAGATATATATGTCTAAGTTCAATATTAACTTCGGTTAAAAAGTTCTTTTTTTGTTTTGTTTTGTTTTGGGTATGATAAATATGAAATCCGCAACATTTCACTTTATCTCATTAATTGACAGCCTGGCGGTGCGTATTCGGGGAGTTCACTGAGTTCTCCCAGCTCGTTGTATCGAGAGGTTGCGTATCCTTGAGTCATGCACTAGGGGTATAGCCCTGGGATACCCGCTCTCGCTTGCTCCTCAAATCCAGCTCCCTGATTTAATACCTAAAATATACTGAACAGGGAGACATTTACTACTGATTCGTCTTATCTACATTTCTTATTTCAACAGCCGGAGATGGGAACTTCAAGGTGGGAATAGTACGAACTTTGACTCACGATGACAATATACATGGAACTCTGAATAGGCGCGTTCGTATGATTAACGAGGAAAGTGCGGTTTCTTCTGGAAATGGCGAAGGTAAGGAGTGGGTGTTTAAGAAAATATTAACACGGACTATATCTAATATGATAACATGGACTAACAAGATTATTTAAGAATGCACAGAAGGCTAGAAGCGTGGAAAGCTTAGGGCTGGTTTACGGGGTAAACTTGGAAGGCAGAAATCTCATTTCTCAGAGAGTTCTCAAGAGAGAATGCTAAGGTAGATCTACGCAAAGATTAATCTTGATGTCATGAAACGTGGCTACTGACTAACCTACTTGAGATTAAGTTAGAAGCAACTGTTAATGGTAAATGCAGACAATTGATACAATAATGTTAATACAGATCAAAATATCTTACCAACAAAGTTGGTTGATTAACGCGTATTAATAACTTAGGGCCTGTTTAATTGGATGTGGGGACCCCAGGTATGTGAGGTAACCCGCTTACATGGGGTAACCCACCTGTCCATATAATTTCTCATTTTTTCATTTGATCAGGTTTACATGAAAGATGGTGTGACACGCCACATGTTACCTCACCTATCTAGGGTACGCCACCTCCAAATGTAAACAGGCCCTAAGAAAACGCTGACTCTTGAGACTGAAACAGTCTTCCTTCACCCTTGTGGCGAGACGTCTAATTATAAACATTTACTTCGAATGAAAATTTGCTCACGGAAGGCAATGTAAAGTTCAAGATATTCTGGTACAATAATTTCTATTTCAAGCAGATCACAAGATTGTTTTGTCCCTTATAATATTTAGGAGGTGAGCAAAGAGTAAAAATCAGAGACATACATTATCAAGTCTTTAATAAGCACCGCGCGCAAGATACATCTGACGATGAATCCTCCGGAGACAACGGTCACAAGGGAAAAGATCATTTTCACGACGGAAACACGGAAACAAAAGGCGAGTTTGGTTTCATTACGGAAGAAGATGAAGCTGAATTCCCCGAAGACATTGAAGAGGCGGCGTTTTCTGGCAGGCAAAGCAACAATCAAGAACGATTAAGAGTTTTGCACGCTCATCGGGGCGAGAAGCACGTGATTAGACCACGTGATTATACGGAAGATACGGAAGAGAGCGACGAAGTTTCAGGAACTGGAGACAGTGAAAGTAAGAATGTTGATAAAAAACGCGATTTACATTTGCCTCACAGTACAAACATTGAAGG
Organism: Porites australiensis; assembly: GCA_022179025.1. Taxonomy (NCBI): domain Eukaryota; kingdom Metazoa; phylum Cnidaria; class Anthozoa; order Scleractinia; family Poritidae; genus Porites; species Porites australiensis. The sequence goes on along the minus strand of BOPM01000078.1, from coordinate 128,598 downwards.
AAACAAATCAAAGAAGCGTAAGGTCAATTTGCTTACTGAAGAACAAAGAACAGAAAGCGAATCTGGAGAGGATGAGGAAAGACTTTCAGGAGGTGGAGAAAAGGCTTCAAAAGAAAGTGATGCAGGTGATGAATCTTTGTTACTGTTGTTTTCATTTGTAACTCCTCTTTTACTTGTTATGTTATGTTTCTCCAATGTAAGTCACACATGTATGTTTTCAAGGGAATCTGCCCTTTGTCTTTCCATAACTTTTTTGCACAGCTCATACACCTACGATGAGTTCGATTGAACGTATTCCGGAATAATAGATGAAATAAACTTTACAAATCACTTGTTTTGACATTCATTTCATTGCAACATCTAGAAAATTGCTTGAAATAAAATATTCTGATATATGTAGAGTTTACTGGTCCAAAAATCACGATGGAAAAGATTTGTAACAAAACTTTTGCGTATTCTTACTCCGCAATACGATCAATCGAACGCACCCCCAATTGCAACCTCGTCCTCAGGGCTTTTCCCACGGAAAGTAGGAAAAAAGTCCTGGGGACAAGGTTGACCTTATTGCAATTCCGTGGTCATAAGGAAATGAAAAGAGAGTTGAAAGAAGCTAAACATGAATAAATTACCCACACGCACTTCATTCAGGGATCTGCATGGTCTGACAAAAGACTGAAGCTGAAAACATCTTTACAATGGCCAATTTACCTTCTCTAAAATCAGTTGATATCAATTTGAAGTATTGTATACCGAACTGCCAAAGTGCTTTTAGTATCTTCAAAGAAACGAAACGTAATTTGCATGGCTAAGTAATTCCAAATTTGGCTGTCTTTTTCTTTTTTTATGACAAAGTTTGTGCAGTTAGGTGTATATACACCGGAACAAGACGAAATTTGAAAAATCGAAACAGTTTGTAAAAGGAACCTTCAAGCTAATGGATCTACATATGTATTGAGTTCACATACCTATTCGGTTGCCGTCCATATAATGGTTCTAATGGTCTTGCGTTTGATCTTAATGTACCAGTAAGTCTCTACAAAATCGTTTTAAAAACAGACTTTTTCAATATACTCTTTTTTTATAAGAAATTTGCCAAAATATTAAGAAAATACTAAGAACACACCCGACGCTCCGAGAAGAAAAATATATTTTTCACTGCTTTTACTTTCCTAAATGCAGAAAATCTGAATTACATAACAGCGTACAAGGAATCAGAGTGCCCGTAAAATTTTGTTCTTTCAATACATTCCTATTGTGTTTGGCCAATAATACGTTTACATTGTATTTGATTCATTAATATGAAATTATCATTGTCTTATCTTGTCTAAATGACGCTTAAAAGTTATTAGATTTCCGTTATTGAAATTTAAGAACATCTGTAAGAACATTCCCAGGCTGAAAGTGTCAAAAAAATAAGAAACGTCTAGGCTCAACTCGAAAATGGAAGTTATTATGAAAAAAATACCATAAAATTCCGAAAATAAGCCCCGGGGCTTATATTTTTCAAAGGCCCTTTTTGAGGGGCTTATTTTTGGAGGGGCTTATATTCGAAGGGGCTTATCTACGGAGGGAAATTTGCGTTTCAAAATCGAATGGACTACCCTTTTATTTGGGAGTAAATTTACCGTTTTTGCTTTGTTTTACTTTGTATTTGAGGGCAATTTTCCAAGTACAAGCCCCCGGGGGGCTTATATTTGGAGGGGCGATTTAACGGAGGGTTTTTTGCGTTACCGGTTTGGGGGGCTTATATTTGGAGGGGCTTATACATGGAGGGGCTTATTTTCGGAATTTTACGGTAGTGTATTTAAACATGATCTTCTTTGAGACACAATCACAGAACCTTAAATTTCATACAGAAATAAACGCCGCACAAAGCCGGGATCTAAATCATCTAAATCATCCCTTTGGAAGTAAGTCTGGCAGAAGTAGTAGAAGGAAAGTTGCCCACCTCCAAAAACAACAGGGGACGAGAGACAGTGATGCAAAAATCAAGACCAAAAAAGACTTGAACGGAGAAAATGATTTCTACATTGAAGAAAACGATGAGCCAAAAGAGAAGCTGTATGTTGTGGAGATACGGGACTTTGGGGACGGAAAGAAGAGCGTTGAACGAGGAAAAGATGAGGATGAGCCACACACAGGAAATACCGAGACTGTTCAGAGATTTAGAAGAGGCCCTTACAGACACTTGCTGCAATTTCAGAACGAGGAAAATATTCCTCCGCCAGGCTACATACCAGGTTTGAGTTTGAACGCAGATAGCTTATGCGTTTTATTGCTGCTCCTAACCACATGTGAATGATATAGAGCGTTTTCACTCACGTGGCTGGCAGCTGTGCAAATTTATTGGAACAAAATAAATTTTTGACAAAAGAAAAGAGTTCAACTCCCACAGGACGGGTTTAGGACACCAACATGGTCACCGTTTCATAGTTTTGGGACAAAAACATGGCGGAAGTGACGTCATGTAAAACGCTTTTTTGGTGATCTCGTAAAAGGTCTCCAGACTGGATGGAGGTCGTAAACAGATGTTATTATATGGCTACAATAGTACGCGCGCTCTGATCGGCTGCTTTCTTGCAATGACCGCGGGCACCATTTTCTTGTAATGACCGGGCATTACTAGTTGTTTAACTTGATAGTGGACATCCTTATGGACGTCTATGTTGAGGTGACGTTACCCGCTGGTCAGTTGTTGGTTTAAATTGATCGCAGGCTCAGATCCATAATGAAAAGGCCATATTACAAATAACTTATTTTAAAACCTCGTCCATTCGTACAGAGAAATCTCAGACTTTGGCCTCGACGTATTGACCTTGCTATCGCTCGGTCAATACATCCAGGCCTCGGAATGAGATTTCCCTGTAATGACCTCACTCTCAGTTAATAAGTAGTATATAAAGTTCCTTTGTGAAAGTCTCAACTCGCCAAGACCTTATTCCTCTTTCAGTATCCTCCGTACAATGCTCCCATCCAGCAGTTCCTGAAAAAATAGATGATGATACCATAATATATCCCCGAGATGAATGCCGCTTGTGTCATTGCAAGACGGGTGAGCTTATCTGTGCTGTGAAGCCTCAGTCCTGTGATCAACATCGCACCAACAGGTCATGTTCCATGGCGAATGGAGAAATAGCAGACGGAGAAAGGCATTTTGACGGATGTAATCACTGCTTGTGTCGTAATGGTGAGATTTTTTCCCACAGTATTTAAACTTCTCCAGGGGTCAGATGAAGAGCTACATTTGTGAGGGGAAATGGCTCGTTTTTGTTTTTCAGGCTCACTTTTCCGCCAGAAAGACACGTTGATTAATATGTTTTGGGTGATGGAGCAAAAGCGCACAGTCTATATTTTTTGCGCTCGATAAAAACGCACTTTCAGTCAGCCTATGAACGCTAACAGTTCATCAAAATCACGTAGATAATAATGTAAAATTAAGGGCCCGTTTACATGGAGGTGGGGGACCCCAGATAGGTGAGTTAACGTGCGGCGGGTCACCCACCTATCATGCAAACGTGATCAAATTAAAGTGAGAGATTACATGGACAGGCAGGTTACCTACCTGGGTCACCTACCTGGGGTCCGCCACCTGCACGTAAACAGGCCCTAAAAAACACCCCGTTTATTGTTTAAGATTTTTTTAGCAGTAATGAAACAAAGCCTGTGTTCTTTTATCAAATCTCTCAGTACGCGTGCTGTGATTCGTCAATTTCGAGGGCCGCTAATTTTGATAATTTTTATTCCTGCGCGCGCGATTTAAAAAAAGTATAATGAACATCTTTCTTACTTATATCTAAGTTAAGGATCCTCGTTTTTCTTCCCGCTGATGTACGGCCTACGTTCATGCTAACTAACACTGCGGACCGAGAGAACGAGATTAGTAAGAGTATTTATACAGCTTGATATTTTTCTCCTTTGTAATTTATTTTGTGGTAGAAAAATAAACAAAATACAAAAAAGCAATTTAAAGTAAGCTCTTTGATAGCGGAAAGACCAAAAGCCAGACGGTTCTGATGGAAAAATCAGCAACTTATCATCACATAAGAATAAGATATCCAAAACATGAGAGAGGAACAAGAGAACTGAATTTGAAAAAAGATTCTCTCGGATCTCAAAAGGCGTGGGGATAGTATCTTATCTGAAGTATAGTTTCCTATTAGTAATGAAAAACCAAAAGGGTGTAGACTACGAGTAAAAGCCTCGCGCGTGGGGTGATTTTCACGCGCGCTCGCGTTTCGCTCGCTCTACTATCCCTGAGGAAAAATGGGGACTACTCGTAGTCTGAAAAGAGTGTGGTGTTGTTTGTTTTTCTACTTTTCAAATTGTTCTCTTTGTAAGGTGAACTACTCTGCACTCGCGTTCGATGTCCGTCTGCAAATTACAACTATACCCATTACCCAAAGGGCATCAGCGATACACAGGAAAACGGACCGAGGGTTAACGCATTGAATTGGACCATGAGAGGCAAGGACTCTTGCATGGAGTGTGATTATGACCCTATTTTCCCCGTCTGTGGACCCAACTGGAAAACGTATCGATCGATGTGCCACGCCCTTTATTGTGGGGATCTGAGAATCGAGGATGTTAAAGAGGGGTCTTGTGAGACCATGGTTAGTAAAAATAAATTTTCACATTTAATCACAACATTTCGCATGATAAAAATGAACACCATGGGACCACTGCTCGAGAAAAATCTTCTAAATATAATGCAACTGTTTTAGCTTTTGAGGCGTAAGACGTTGTTGATATATTAATTCCTTGTCTCAACAATTATATTCAAAATAGTAAAGTTATCAACTCCCTTTATAACGGAGACTGTAGGGACTTCTAGTTAGTGTCCTCATTAGCGAGAGTCCATAATAGCGGGAGTTTATTTCACTCAAACTTCAGTAATTTATTTTTAGCCTGGGATTTACCTCCGGTCCCTATTATCGGGGTATCCGTCACAGCGACGTGCCCGCAAGTCGAGAGTTGACTGTAAATTGTTTGCTTCTTATCAGTGAAATAAGAAATGAACTGCAAAGTTAGCCCTGGTAATTAACGTAGGATCTATAGGAAGTATTCGATAAATATTGTTTTGTGATCATTCTCAACCCAGTTAGAGATAACATTTTGATTCATTTTATCTTTCTAGAACCCTTGCGACGATGCTAAATGCCCAGACCATGAAATATGTGTTGCTAAGATACAAGGCCCGTGTTTGACGAGTACAACAACTGATGGAGACATAGTGGAGTGTCCGCAATACCAATGTGGTAACTAAAAATTTATTGCGAAAATAAGACACATTGACACAAACGACACATTTTAGGTAACTCACGAGTTTGTACACTATAGCATCTGTCACTTCATGTTATCTTGCCATGATAATTCTCGTGAAGCGACGACAACAAGGCTTGCGTAGCTTAATTGTAATTGTCGCGCGCGCAGCCCGTGGATCACGCGTGGACCACGCTCAAATCCGAATAATTTCCTTCGCCTGAAGCCTCAGCAAATTATTAGAATTATGAGAGAACGCGCCTAAAATTATTTCCTAATTTCACTCGATTACATATACTAATACCGCAGTGGCGGCATCATCATCCTCAGATTCGTATTTTCCATGTGAGCAATAGGACAGGGCAGTACGTTAACCCTCCTTATTGTAGAGTAAGCAATTCTTTTGGCCGGAAGAATTAGAATCCCTTACCAGGTTCAAATTACAGGCAAGTCTAAAAGCTGAGCTACAAACACCCTTTGAGCAGTACACATCGCTGGTCTGTCATGAGTCATGTATTATCTCTTTTATAGTCAATCCCAGTAAGGACTGTAGCGCGGATCTGGATAGTGACGTATGCGGTGAAGATCATAAAACCTACAAAAGCGAGTGCGCTTTGTCTACACGAGGAATTTCTTTGGCTTATTATGGACCCTGTAAAGGAGAATGTTTTGTGGATGACACGCGGGTAAGTTGCTCATTTTTTTTAAAAATGCTGCCCAGTCACTTAACAAATGCAGTCACTGTAACAAGACATGCGAAGCGTGCGCATTAGTCACGCAAGTTATTCAAGGAATTTCGTCAAACATATGTATTCCGGGATTTCCGCCGAGACAACTTGTGCAATCAGCAACAGAGAAACATGCCTTCCTCATGATATAGGCAGGATAGAAGTAAGGATTGTAAGTATTTCGGTTTGATATTTTAGTGAGCCGAGCAAAAGAACTATCCTTAGGCCGAAGTTCCCAGTATGAGTTCACGTCCGGCGCGCTTTTTTGTCGCTCTAACTAGGTTACCATAGCCCTACCATTTCTATTATGAACTGTACTCACAGGTCTCGTTTGTCTAGATGTGCGGTGTGGATGGCGTGACGTTTGCTAGCAGTTGTCACGCTGCTCGTCTCAACAGTCACATCGATTACCCCGGACCATGTGACCAGGTGGACCCCAAGAACAACGTTATGGTGAACAGCAAAGACCCCGGTGCAAACTATAACCGCCGGTGCAAAACTGTCGAGGAACTTGCTCGCTGCCCAGAAATTACTTGCTCAAAACACGTTATATCAGAGGGAAGCTGTTGTCGAGCTTGTGGTAAGTGATTCTGAATCAGGATATGAAACAATTAGTTTCATTTTACAAAAGAGTTTAGTCTGACCATGGCCGACTCATAACTACATAAGTATTTGCATTGCCCAAGCGGCCTAAGCCGCTTCAGTAGCAACCAAACCCCGTCAATACAGACACTAAAGGGGAAGTGAAAATAGCCATCTTTTGTTAGAACAAAATACAAAACAAATAAAAGAGGACAGAAGCATCGTCAAATTAAAAATCTCTGCCCTTCACAAAGGTGTCATTCCACGGTCTAAATCCACAGAAACACTCAAAAATCGATCATTTTTACGCTACTTAATTAAAACCGTTCTCTGCATAAATTCGCTTGATGCCAAAATAGTCTAAAATTGACGTCTATAATTCATCCAGTCCTGTTAACTGAAGCACTTGGAACATCGACATTGTCCGCGTTAGCGAGGTTGAATTTCAACGAGAATCCGTTGATTGGGCAAAAACAAGTGTCCGTTGTCCGCATTAGTGGGTGTCCGTATTAAGCGGGTTGAATTTAGAGAAAATGTAAGGGCTTTCCTTAGGGGCAAAGAAAACTGTCAGTAATAACGAGGTGTCTGTATTAAGCGGGTGTCCGTAAAGCGGGGTTCGAGTGTATTCTGTTTCATTGTCCCGAAAAACCTATCCCACAAAAGAGTCCAATTTTTCTTGGAACTTCATCAAGTCATTTTTGTTTTTGCAGGCACCGCAATAAGCATTCGACTGGACATCGCCGCAAAAGACATGGCCACTTTAAAAATCGCTGACGACAAGCCCTACTACAATCTCAACAGGCTTGACTTAATCCACAACACCCTTAAATCTCTTTTAAACCTGTTTCCTAACGGCAATAGATGTCAGCTGACCACAGATCTCGTGGACACTAACGACATCTCCGTCGTCTTTTCGTCGATCAAACCCGAGGATTTGGACACCTGCGAGCAAGTGGCGCGAAAAACCGTCGACTTTATCAACTCTCCCTCCAAAAATGATCTGGACCCGGGGCAGGCGTTACTCGCCGCCGCTGTTGTCGTGGAACAGTCGGAAGAAAACTTCGTGCTCACGATTGAGTCAGTCGCTTCGGTAATGGTAAAACGGCGAATGAGAAGAGCGTCTCACCACGAGCATGAGCCAATGTTCAGTCACAATACGCGGATTTGTCCTCAAAACATCATTTTCTTATTTCTGGTGACCGTAGGTTTCCACTGGACTGAAAACCTGACCGAGAACTGAACTCTTGTGAATCTCATTCTAAATGGACATAATTACATATTTCTACTGAATGGAAAATTTCAATAAAATTGACTTTAAAAAATTCGACTGAAAAATAATTAACTGATAACTTATTGAATTTTTGGATCAAGAGACCTTTTTTCCTAAGGCTGGATTCCTAATGTAACACTAATGTAACTTGTATGCTGTATGTTCAAAATAAACATTGACTACGTCCAATTTTCTATCTTCAGTTAATTTCTTCATACGATTGAATAATCGTGTAGAGCAGGCGCTACTTTTTCGTGTTTCTCAGGCGAGCATGAAGCGGGCATACAGCGCAAGACACGCGCGACGGGAAAGACGCGTAAAAAATACCGCCTGTCCACAAACCATCTCTTGTTCCATTCCGCCCCGAGACACACACCCAAAAGACCATTTCCGCGCCTTACCCCATTGCACGTGTCTTGCGCACCACGCCCACGCCACTTTGCGCTTGCCTTCACTCACCTGAGAAACGCGAAAAAAACAATAATAATAGCGCTTGTTCTGCAGGCTAGAGTATTCGCAAATCCAAAAGAGCAAAGAGAAAATGCTTTCTGTGTATTTTTATTAACAGCACAGAAAAGAAATGGTTTTTAAACTATCAGGAATGAAGAGTATGGTCTTCTTGAGTGAAGAACATCAAAGTTGGTTTAAAATGTAGCTGAGCACAACAGATATACACTGTAAACGGGCGCGCCATATAGTAGTTTCAGCAACTGAAACATGCGATCGCCTACTGCAGCCTAGACTGCGAGCAGTCTAACTACAGCCCCTTCCATCCTTGCACCCTTCCTGTCCACAAACGTAATAGTACAAGGGTCAAGAAATTTTAAAAAAATTCTCATAAACTAACCAACTATGAAGGTCAAAAGGTTAACTTTTAGCTATAAATCTGGCAATTGACTAAAACATTCCATTGTTAAAGCACTGTCTTCTTCACTATGTGAAACCACAGGGTACCCACTCTCTTCTTCCTCTTGGAAGTCCTGTGGAATGTACATCATACTGGCATCACCCGTGCCATAGTTACAAGAGTGGCAAGGTGCAACCTTACGAAATGCCATACAATGTAGATGAGTTTGTTTTTCATACTTAAACCGCACGAATCCGAGTGACTCAATAGCAGTCTTCCAAGATTTTATCATAGCAGAGTTTTTATTCTGATGGCTGGAGTCTGGCGTAACAATTAATAGCAAACCATTTGTCTGTAAAAGTTGATGGGCTTTTTGGCAGCATTCCCAACGTTGAGAAGCAGAAGGAAAGTAAGACAAAAGAAGGGAAAATACAACAACGTGGAACATTTCTGATGGAAGAATATTGATCTCTTTGCCCTCTAATTCCTTTAAATAGTGCTCTACGTATGTCAAGTTACGTTTGTCTCCATTGTTCACTACATTTGATGCTGTTGAGTTCATCAAAAGCTTGCCATTTTGTAGAGATGTTTCAGAGCTCTCCTCTGACACAGTTGATCCATTACAGAGGTGCTCTGTAAAAATTGGGACAGCCATGTCTTGTTTTTCTGGCGACATTTCGTTTGATGGATTTCTCATACTTGTATCATAATTCTTGCAAGAACAGCATTTTTGAGTTAAAGGAGGCATTTCTTTTACTTCAAGATTAAGAAAATCACACCTGTAAACAGTCTGTGAAATAAATTTACAGTTACTTTGTTAGCTTAAAACGCATAAAATGTAAAATGTTACAAGTTTTACCTTACTGTTCAAAGGCAAACAAGGGCGTTTTATCAAACTGAAAAAAAAACGGACTAAGGTGGTTGGTCCTAACATTGATCAAAGAAGAAGTCATACTTACAGAGATTGCAGGCTGCAGATCTATGGCAAGTGGATCAATATTGTTATAAGCAGCAAATGGATTGAAGCAACTTCCAACATCAAGAAGAAGTAACTTGCCATTTGCTGATGGAAATCTGGGAAAAAATATGATGTTCACCATGAATATAACTGTCCTCAAATGACAAGATGTAGCCTATGCCAGGCCCTTAGTCAGTGCCAATGAATAAAAAAAATAAGTGAGCAGTGAAATAGGAAATGATAAAAAATCGGCGGGAAAAGCGAAAGAGAGAGCCTGTAATCATCTTTTCAAATACCTTAATCCACACACCACCTTGCCCTCTTCCTAAAAAACCTTTTCTCCTGTCAAAATGTCAAAGGTCAAAACATCAAAAGGTGCAGTGTGGGAGGGTTTCTGTCCTTGACATGTATGTAAAACTCAGCATGCGCGAAGCCAAATGACTGAAGTAAGTGTTGAAGTAACCTGTCACAAAATAATGACCAATCATTGGGTATACCAGGAGCTGGACATCGGAATGAGGTATTGAAACAATGCTCACAGTCTCCTCTTCTCCATCTCTCCCCAACCCCCACGTAGTTTGCAGGCAACTTCATGCAATCTGCTTTCCTCACTATCTTTGAGCCTGGAACAGGCTATACAAAATGGGGTTTTCAATTTTTTGCCAACTTGGCAAAAAATTGGTGTACCAATTTATTGTTGGCACACCCTTATTGTATGGTTGATGGGGTTAAGTATTTCAGAATTGGTTGACAAGTGAACATTGAAAAAGTGGATCACTGGATTTGTGGCTGGGCCTAGTGGTTCAAGTGTTGTACAGCACTATCCATGGGGTAAATCAATATCCAGCAGATCAGTATTAGATAATCCAATTGCGTTATCCACTGAATAGAGAATATATTCAGTGGATAATGATATATCATTAACCTTCTGAACAACTGGGGCCAGGTTTTTTGCGGGATCTTGAGGGTATGTAGTAGTTACTCACAAGGCATGACACAAGGCACCTGACAACTTTCTTGCATTTTGAAACAGTCACACTTCCTATTCAGCAATCGTCTCTACATGCAATTTTTTTAAAGGAGTTAAGCCTTATTTTATTTTTATTTTATTTTATTATTTTGCCACACACAATGAATTATGAGCAGAATAAAAACAATAATAAATAGGTTAATTAACATTAAATTCAAAATTTGTACATTACTTGGGAGGAGTGACTGTGGCGGGGAAATCTCAGAGAAGCCGAGCTTATGAGGAATAGAGATTTCCCCCAACGGGCAATTAAAATACTAGGTAGCATTTTAAGCCTTCAAAGTTATCAGAGTTCTCTGCTGATAATCTCTGAAAAAACACTTACCTAGCACTAGGACAAATCTCACTTTCCTCTGAATCAAAACAGCAGCAACATTTGTTCACAGTTTCAGAAAACTGTCGTCTCCTTTTCTGTTTTTCTTTCAACTTTTTCAGTCCTCCCCCACTGAAGAACTCCACTGCCATTGAATAACACCACTCTACCCTCCCCTCTGGGGACTGTCTTGTCCAGTGATTGACAGCTAGCATGTACATGGCAGATGCATATTCCTCCAATGATTTCCTGTCAGTACAGTGGCTTTGCCAGACTTTGTTGTGGTCACCATTTGCTTTATCATTAGAAAACAGGCATGAAGGATTTAACAAATAGAATCTAAATTGACCCAAGAAAGTCTCCCAATTTTGCAATTATAGTACAGCCAAACTCCATTAATTTGGACACAGAGGGGGCCATAGAAAGTGTCCATATTAACAGGGTGTCAGGGGCACCCAATAAGAATATAGTTCAAAACCACTAACACATGGCATTGTTGAATGTATTTTAGTATTTAAACGGTAGATATAGGCATATTTTTATCACCTAAAAATTTTTCATCTGCTCGGATTTCCTAGCTGAAAGTCTAGTGATCTGAAAATAATTAAAGGAATCAAAGCTTACCTTTTCGAAAATTTCAGCCAGAAAAAAGGCTCCAGAAAATTCTAGGTGACCTTTTTAGGGTAAAAATCTGTTAAAAATGGGCAATTATACCATTTGTTAGATGTTCGAAAATCCTGGGAAAGGTAGGCAAGCAAGAAATTTTACAGCAAATGTTCCGAAAATTCTAGATCTCAAATCGTCTTCCGAACAGATATTTTCCAAAAATTCACGTTGGGTGCCCCTTTGGTGTCTGTATTAGGTGGGATGAATTTAGAGAAAACGTAAGGGCTTTCTTTACTTCCCAAGGTACAAAGCAAACTGTCCATAAGAACAAAGTGCGCGTATTAGGCGGTTTTCCGTAAAGCAGGGTTATATGGATCTTTACAGGGAACATGTATTGTAAATGATGTTTTTTTTCTTTTTTTATTTTTATCCCACTGGAAAGAGCGTCGCTGTTGAATGACATACCGTAAAATTCCAAAAAAAAGACCCCAGGGCTTATATTTTTCAAAGGCCCTTTTTGAGGGGCTTATTTTTGAAGGGGCTTATATTCGGAGGGGCTTATCTACGGAGGGAAATTTGCGTTTCAAAATCGATTGGGCTGGCCTTACAGTTGGAAGTAAATTTACCGTTTTTGCTGTTTTACATTGTAATTTTCCAAGTACAAGCCCCCGGAGGACGGGGAGGGGGCTTATATTTGGAGGGGCGATTTAATGGAGGGTTTTTTGCGTTACCGGTTTGGGGGGCCTATATTTGGAGGGGCTTATTTTCGGAATTTTACGGTATGTTAGCTTTACATGTAAAAATGATGAGCCCATATATCCACAAATTTTAAATTAAACTTTACAGATACCTAGCATCTTAACAAATGAAGCACTATTTACCTTCCCTTAACTCTCTCCTTAGCTTGCCGTGCAATCCTTTGATAATATCTGCCAGTTTCTGTTGATCGCAACCTTCCATGTCGGATGGATCGTCCGCCATATTGACCATAATGAACTTTGAGCCTGCAAATGTTCAGCAGTAAACAGAGCTAAAACATGAGCGGACATCTCGAGAAACAAAAATGGCGGATGGGCAACGTGTCAAAGACTTGTCAAAACATACAATTAATTAGTAGATTTTGCAAAAGAATTAAGTGCTAACCACTCCTGGACCTCGGAGAGGAAAAAGTATATTTCATGCCTTTCAGCTGCTTCTAATTAAAAAGGTATTTAGTCAAGCCTTGAAAAGAAATTCCGGCGTGAAAACTCTGCAGAAGAACAGTCGTTATTTTCATCGGGTGTGACTTCTGTAATTAGCATGCTACCTAAAGTATCCAGCAGAGTTGCTCAATATTCCTCTTCACTTTGCTTTCTTCTCTTCTTCGCTGGAGCTGCGAATGGTATCAGAGAACGCTGGCTTCACCATACAACAGATGGGAGCATCCATCTTCTTGCTATCGCGGTTTCTGTGGCTGTTTTGATTTCTATAGCTACTTATCTTTACGGATACAAAGAGTTTGGAAAAGGATTTAGCCATTTGTGGATGGGTGTACTTTTCAGTGTTTTATCCTTCACCGAAATTGCGTTTGATCACCCAATCGATTCTCTTCACGACTTGGATGCCACTGATATGCTCATAATGACAAGCACAGCAGTTCATTGCTTCAGAGCGTTAACTTTAAGAATCTGTGGCACGCCTGTATACGATTCTATCTTCCTTTCAACAGAAGAATGCTTGTACCTGCTAGGATTTCTCTCTGGGACGACTGGAACTATGCACTTTGGAAGCATGCTAACAATCATTGTAGCGGTCACAGTTCATTTAATGGCATTTCATATGAAGTCAAGCGTGGCCCTTCTCAGCGCCTGCTGCCTGTGCTTGCTGGGTGGTCTGTATTTCTTTCCAGCCAGTGATGTCCATTACAACCCATACATTTTATCATCTTTTATCATCCATCTTTCGTTTGAATCTATCATTGACATTTACTTCTCAAGGCTGTCTTTATTGGAAACATGGAAGAAGTTCATATTTCATGGAAGATGCATTCATAGACTTCAGATACTTGCAATCTTGGTTTTGGAAGTGCTCTTCTATGGATTTAGCACACAACTCATCAAAGACCCTGAAATGCCAGTATATAGACTGCCCATATTTGTGCTGATGTCTATTCCATGGGTTTGGTTCCATTTTATGTTTATTGTAACATGTTGGGGATTTGTTGGAAAGCTGGAGGAATGCTGTAATGTTGTAAATACAAGAGGAGAATATAGTGACAATGCCATGTCCGAAACAATGGCATCAAAAGGACTCAGACACTTCTGTCTGGTGTCACAAATTGTAACACTGTATACTTTAGTTTCCACAATTCTTGTGATAGCATCAGCATGGCAAGAAACAAATCCAATATTCATTGGCATGCTGTTGACTGTTCTGCCTATTGAGTTACTCATGTGTGACATCCTAACAAAGCTTGGTAAGTCTGTGGGAGGAACAGCTATTGGTTATGCTGTAGTGGCACCTGCTCATAAGTACAGCCCAACTGGGGATGTCATTGTTCTTGCAGAAAACGCCTTCCAAGCTGTCAACACCAAAGCAATGGAACTCATTAATATTGTGTCCAGATTTTTCTCAAGTCACATGATTCATAACTTTGGCACAGATTTTTCAACTAGTGGTATTTCAGCTGATTACATCGAAAAGAAGATATCATCATTTTTTCAGCAAAGAGTTCTTCCTGGATTGCACTATGATACATACATTTTGTATTATAGTGGACATGTAACAGATAGTGGTGACTGGGCGCTCACAGAAAACAACACCCTCTCATTTGATAGCATCTTAAAATGGTGGAGAAACAAAAATGAAGGAACAGGGGCCAGACTCATATTATTTCTTGATACTGCACATTCTGATAAATGGGTGAATGATATTTGGAAAGTTGAAAATGACTTTGTTGCCATCCAGACTGGGAAACTGACAGCCACTTTTGATGCAGAACAGGGAAACATTTTTCCCTTGGGTGAACTTACAAAACTGTGGGACAATTTTAATACCACTGAGTTGCCCAAACCAGGAAATTACTGGGACAAAAACAGCATGAAAGTCAAGCCAGTTTATGGTGTCTCCAGAGAATGGTGTTGTTTTAAATTTCATGAACCAACAGTGGAAGATATTGCTTTGCATGTGGCGCAAAACTTCCCAAGATTCATTAAACCAATCACCAAGATTTTCACCCATTTGCCTTGTAATACTAACATTCTAAGCATGTTCGACTGGTTCACCCGTGGTTGCCGTCGAATGAAGATGCGTTGGTTTCCTCCAGCAGTGTATGACACTGGCCATGGATTTAAACTTGTTCGCTGACATTTACAATACAGACACCAGTTAGAATGACTTTCATACCTTATATACTGGTATATCTCCTTTACTGAAGAAGTGCATGGAAAACATCAGAAATGAATTGTGATCTCATGTTAAATTCCTTTTTTGTTGCTCAAGAAAACAAAGGCAATTAAAAGGAGAATCCACCAGTTTTTCAATGGTCACTTGATGCTTTATTCCAGGCATTTATTCGGGAAATATATAAATAGAACAATAAATGGTGCACAGAGACATGAAATTTATCTGCAAGTGCCAAATTGATATCTTATGAAAGAGAAAAGCAAACTAGTAAGATATTGATTACAAAACAAGAATATCAACTCCATATCTCAAAGCATCTTTGTATTATTCTGTTCATGATATAAGATAATACCCTGTCGTTATTTCAAATAAAAAAATTTCTTTTCTTAAGTAAAGAGAACAGAATGTTTTTAGCCATTGTTTTGCCCTTTTTGGTTTGTTTTTTTCCTCTCTACTTGTTAATCTTAGAATTTAATCAGCAAACCAAGGCAAATGTGCAGTGGGTGCAAGGCAATTGTTGCCAACTTCAAGGACAAGTATTGTTCTAAAAGCACAAGTAGGCCACTGATTAGATTTTAATATAACACCCAACAGTATTGTTGTAATACTAAAAGAAGATGTATAATACTTATTGGTTTATTTAACACATTGTGAAGTTATGGAAAATGGATTACAATCAATCAATTTTATATTAGGCCATTTGCATGATGCCACCATTTTACTGCTACAACCAGAATCCTACAGGGTTTGCTTTCTTGTGCAAATTAGGGCTTTTGTTACTTAAACCTCGCTGGGATTACCAAATTTAAATATGAAAGGAAAATCAAAAAGGATTCTGGTTCAAGTAGTAGAATGACGCTATCGTGCAAATAGCCTATTAATCAAAGAAAACCATTACCAAAATTTACAGTAAGAGATTGCTGATTATCTTCAGAGGTTAAAATAATACGAAAAAAGATTAGATAATTAATTTTGTTTGTAAGATAATACAGTAAACAATATTTAAACTTTAAATAACACTTCAATGTACTAACAAATCTAATAAATAAACGTAAAGAAAAATAGAGACAATTCTTATTTATAAATTAAAGTAACCAACAAAACTAAAGATGCAGCA
Organism: Porites australiensis; assembly: GCA_022179025.1. Lineage (NCBI taxonomy): Eukaryota > Metazoa > Cnidaria > Anthozoa > Scleractinia > Poritidae > Porites > Porites australiensis. The sequence continues at coordinate 112,504 of BOPM01000078.1, read as the reverse complement.
GTCAATGTTGAATGAAACAAGAGTGAAAGAATATTAATCTCATCAATGTCAATTTTCTTTTACATTATTCATACATCAAGAGAACATCGTCAATAGTAAAGGCTGGGAGAATAATTATTCAATTAATGATTAGCGTGAGGAAACAGCTGACATTTTGCGACGACAATGCTGGTTTCCCTGCCAAATGACATCTAACAAATGAGCACCAAAATTCCATACTGATGATGCTTTACTACCCAGATCTGAGAAGTGCCCCTGATTGGTCAGGCCGAGTGGGCCAAGTTTTCTTCAGCCAATCAGAAGCATCATCAGTATGGAATTTCTGTGCTGGTTTCTTAGAGATCATTTCACAGGGAAACCAGTGGTGGCATCACAAAATGTCGGCTGTCTTCCTAGGCTATCAAATGATCTCTAAAGGGTACAAAGTAAATGCTTTGATTTTTGACCAATTTCTCCCAACTAACCTGTAGCAAAATGTATGAAAAACAGTATGGAGAATTTGTATGTTGATATTCAATGGGGCTTTAAGGGATAAACAGGGTTGTCAAAAGCTGAGGTTAACTGTTTAGTCATGTTCACATAATAGATTGTGATAAAAAGTACAGTATTTAGGTGCTGAGCTATAAATAAAAATATAATATTACAACAATTTTACAATGTTATATGGTATAGAAAGTTATTAAAATGAATGAAAAAACAGTTCATTCTTGCTAAGTTTTTTCTTGCATGTACCGGTATGTTGATATCAGAGCTACTCTTAGAGAGAATAGATTGAGGGGGGGTCATTTCTAAATTTCCTAAATCCCTTTTAGCAGCATAATTTTGTACTGAAATTGAAAGGAGAAATTTAATCAGATCAATATAGAGCTTGCAACATATAAGAACCAAGATATTCCCTCATATTTCCCTGAATGCTTCACTGTTCTCCCTGACCTTTCATTTCATATTTTGTAGTTCCACAAGATCTCTATAGTCACTGCTCTCCAACTCTCCATCCCCACCGAAAAAGAAGGAATTGGAAATTACTGGGATAGGAGGTTCTGGAAAGGAGTGTTGCCTGACAAACCTTAACCCTTTAAGCCCCAATATCCACATACAAATTCTCCAAACTGACCTCCATACATTTCCTTTAAGAATTAGTTGAGAGAATTTGATGGCAGATCAAAGCATTTTCTCTTTAGTGATCATTTCATAAACCGAATCTCTTGACAAGGTATGAATATTGTTGGGAGAAAATTGATTTTGGTCACCATTGGAACTTAAAGGGTTAAAAGAGCTGCACAGGAGACAACCCTGACTGTGGTAATGCTGACTATTGGGGCATTGCTAAATGGTCCATTATAAAACACTAAAGTGGAACCTTGATAACCTCTTTATAGCGAAGTCCTCATTATCACAAGTGATTTTCTTTACCCCTCTAATAATAAAATATGCTAAAAACCTAATATAACAAAACCTTGTTATAGCAAACTGATTTTGCACTTTGTTATATCAAGGTTACACTGTAAATAACACTCACATTTCTTAAATGCTTTTTGCAGTACCATGAATTTAGTTGTAGCATGATGTCCATTCTAAAACAAGGTCCTATAACCATCACTTAGGGGTTTGATTTTCAGTTCCTTCAGTGGTCAGTAGAATATGGTTCTAGTCTTGTGAAAAGGAAACTCGGTGATTCCTTCCAACTCCCTTTTGGCAAAATCCCACAGGTAATAATCAATAATGACAGAGTTCACAACTGAGCTGAGTTCCTCTGCAGGTAAAGAACTGAACTGGGAATCCCCTTTGGCCATTTTCACCATTTCCTGGTACATTAGCTCTACAGCCCAAATGGTATTCCCTCTTATCTCTAACTCTAACTTGTCACCAGCAGGAATGACCTGACCTCTTTTTAGCTTCTCTAAGAGCTCATCAGTGTATTTCATGATGCCAAGATGCAAGAGGGACTGAGGTACTCGGTAATCGGCAAACATGGTGAGATGATCAATATCAGTGAAATGCCCCCATCCTTGTCCCTCAAAGCAAGCCCAGATGTCAGCAATCAAAATTTGCGCACGCTTGTAAAATGATACATTGGTACCTTCAAACTCTGCTTCATCTCGAAAACACTTGAAAGTGCTTGTGATCAGGTTGAGAAGTTTCTCAGCGCTATGGTTGCACTGTAACAAAACATTGGTAAATGAGTTCTTGTAATCCTTGACAAGAACTTTTCCAACTTCATTTAAATTCTTTCTTCTCTCCTCGAGTAGTGGCATTTCAGTTGGAGTCTCAGATCTGAAGATGTGTTGTAACTGTGTCACAGTGACATCGGCATAATATGAAGGTGTAGTAAATTGAATGCCTTCCTAAATAAAATGAAAACAAAGATGTAATTGGATGAAAAGATTTTCTGGTACCATTAGAGATGGAGTATTCCTTTTCTCAGTCCTTTGTAGCAAATGCACACCCCCAACTTCTCAAGATCTCATGTCTAAGAATGCTGCTAATCCAACATAACATTTCATTCATGGCTATAAATAATAATAATGATAATAATAATAATAATAATAATAATAACAATAAAATGTTTACTTCCCGAAGATATTCATTAAAAAAAAACAACAACTCGGTGATTGAATGATAAAACTATGATTGCACTAGGTTACTGCAAAAAACCGTGATTTGTCAGTGTCTCTCAGCTCAATCACGATATTTTGCTCAACCTCGTGCAAGAATTGTTAATTATTTTATCATTAACCATAGACACTTGTAATAAAAACATTTTAACAGAGGTCAAATAAAGCCTACACCACACCTGGACTAGTCTCCTTCAGGGGTTTAATTTTAATTTTCCTACGAGATTAATCTTCACTTTTACATGGGAGTCACATCCCCCGCCCCTCCCCACCCACAGGCTTTTCTGGGACTTGAAAATGCTGCGCTATAAGCAAACTAGTATAACCGTTATCATAACTATTATTATTATTATTATTATTATTACTACTATTTATATTATTTTTATTACTGTAATTGTTGTTGTTGCTGTCACTGTCGATGTCATCTACATCATCATTACTACCTTGTCATTTAATACAAACCTTCAGAGCTCTGTTTATGGCTGCACACAGAGCCCAGTACCCTTTGTAATTCTTTCCTTCAAATCGCACTATCCACGGCTCCACTTTTTCATCCGTCCAAAACGAAAAATTTAACGCATCCAACACAACGATCCAATCTAGAGTTTCTTTCGTCATGTCGTTCGGATGTAGTTCATGTTCCTTCCAAGATTTGAAGCTGTATTTTTTTGATTTCAGGCAATCGAATATACCTTTCGATGCTTCTTCTACACCTTTCTGGCAAATAGAAACGTTTTGACTTCTAGAGGAGATGAATTTAGCCGAATCTCGTGGATTTAGCGGCTTGCTCGTCACGTTACTTGAAATATCCGACATCTTGCCTCAGAGCACGTGGCGGCAACGAAAGAATAAGTGTATGAGGGAGGGGTGGGTAGGTTCCCTTGTTTTATGATAACGTAATATATTCTCAATTTTGTATTTTTTTATTGCACATCTCGTGTAAACTTGGCCTCAGATTTCTGAGCACTCATTGATCCCGGTACACGCCAGAATTTTGTTGACACTTTTGGTGTCTGTTTGTTGTCGGGGGAGGGTATAAAATTTCATGGGATGTAGGTACGTGACGTAAGAGCTTCGTGACAGCGGGTATAAATCACAAGCACATCCGCTATGACCGCATTGTGTTTCGCCCATCGCCACCGAACTGATCGTTTCGAATTTTACTTCATTTCGCTGGGTTTTTATCTCTCAATACAAATGCCTTTCATCGACAACGACTTTGTAGAGTTGAAAGACTGTGTTTTTATCAAAGGCTTACCAACAAATGCTAACATTGAAGTCTCCCATGTTAGGTACAAGACGGGACGAGTGAATCGTTCATGCGAAACGTCAAATTTGAAACTAATTTCTAGTTTATCGGCGTTTGTTTTGTGATATTGCTCTTTATCTTGATGTAATCTGTTTACAGGCAATACTTTAAAGAAAGATTTGGAGAATGCTGTGTAGAAATGTCTTCCCTCTCGAAGGATAAACGATGGTTTTTCGTGGCGCTAAAGTTTAAATCACCTTCGGTCGCCGAAAACGTGATGGAACGGTGAGTTATTTATTAAAGCTGTTTACAGATTTCTGTTTTATCAGTGAAACATCTTTCCTTTGAAACAAACATGTATTGAAGATTTCGTTTCCGAAAGTAAAATATTCCCGAGAATTAATCACGCGTATTGTCTCTGATCACAAACTGCCATCGTAAGCATTTTTGGACTGTCTCTCTCAGTCAAAAGTTGACATTTGATTCAATCTCGGGTGAAACCAAGTTTACTTAAAACTGGCCGACTATTAGTTTTGAAAAGGTCCATAATGTTATATGTAACTTCACTAGAGTTTCACATGCAAGGCATTTTTTAAAACAAAACTAAATAGGGCCACGGTAAGATAAGTTGGCAAATTGGGATATCTTATGGATGTTTGATAGTAGAGCTTTATTTTTATACTAATGCAGTAAGAATGAAATTCATTGACAACTTTCTTCACAGCTGATCTCTTTAATCAGAACTTGGACACTCAGATGCAATTCTCCAGTGGAAACATTTTCAGTTTCAGAAGTCTTGAATAATTCACTAAAAATAGAATATCCTTAGGTTGCTATTTTAAGTGAGGCATAAGATCTGTATGTGTCATGTGACTACTAGGACCCCCCCCCCAACCCCACCACCCC
>BOPM01000078.1:83641-107709 GCA_022179025.1 Porites australiensis | reverse complement strand
GGACCCCCCCCCCCCCCCCGCTCCTCCTTCTCCTCGTCCTCATCTAAATCTACCCACTGGAGATGTTCAGACAGTTTAGAGAGCAGGAAATGCATGAATCATGTCCCTAGTACACATATGCATTGCTGTTGACTCTGAAGTTAACTATACACTAAGATGACTTTAGCAGTTACTTTTAGTGTTTGTTGATGATTTTGCTGCAACTTTCATGTCAAATGCTTCTAAAACATTTTGGCTAAGCCAGAAGGGAAATTTTCAGGTATTCTGACGTGCATAATTATTTCATTTAGTGAACACCATAGAAACAAAATCAATAATTTTTTTTCTAGGTTTGGAGGCAAGTATGTATTTGGACATCGAGTGACCATGAGTCACTGGAGAGTGCCAAGGAGCAAAGTACCCCCAGGTAAACTCCAACAGGAATCACACCAACCAAATAACAGGACTTGGGAATATAGGGAGAATAATGGCAATGTAGACATGGATAGGAGACATAATGAGGAGAGTTTGAGAGAAAGACATTCATGGGATACTAACCGTGCATCAAGTGACTTAGTGGGCGATAAGCACAGAGATGATTTCAGGGATGATGCAGACAATATCAGGCATTATCAGGGTAATGAAGGACAGACCAGGGATGACTACAGCTATCAAGAACAGACTGAGGGATATTATCCACAGCACTGGGATAATGAACAAATGGAAGAAGTAGATTACTACGAAGACAACTGGAATGGCTGGGATTCTGCTAAAAATGGCAGTGGTGAAAACTTTTGTGAAAGAGAAACGTATGACAGAGAGGAGGTTTGTGAATGGTTCATTATAAGAGCTACATAAATACATTCATTTACATTAACGTTTTGCATAGTGCCATGTTCTCTTAGTCAAGAAGAGTCACTGACAGAAAGATGCTAACTTCCTTTTCCTTTCGCCTCTACTTTTGTGTTTGCTATATCTCCTTTGTCTTTTCTACTTACCTTTTCGCTCTTAATGAACATGAAAAAATTGGGTAAAAAAATTTAGATCACCTCAGTTGTAGTGGAAAAAAAGACGTTTGAGAATACCAATTGAATGGATGCTCCAACTTAGTTGTGAGAGGGTACATGTAGGAAAACCCACAGAGTTACATGTAGGTTTGTTTGAGTATCTGATTGGTAAGGCTAAATAAATTAAGTAAAATGGCATTAAGATGTGAGGATTTTATGATAATCTGGTTCTAACATCATGAAAAACTCTATCAAAATGTTGTTCTGTTTTTCTTCCTCTCACTATTCTTCCTTTATACCTTTTATATTCCGCTTTATCATCCAACCTACCTTTACTAATTTCTGTTTATTTACTAGGAACTGCCATATCACCGTGAGGAGGACATTTGGCAAGGAAGAGAAAATAATCAAGATGACAACCAAGCTTTCTTTGACCAAAATCAGTCATGGGACTATGACCGCAGATATAATGAACCAGACAGAAACCAGGAGTTTTACTGTGAACGATATGAAGAAAACTTTCGTCAAGAGTATGATAATAGCCAATATGATGACTACAGGAGAAGATCTGAAGAAACAAGTCATGACAGTGAAGATCTTCGTGAAACGATAAGAGTGTGGCGAGGTCAAAGGGAAAATAACGGGACACACGAGTTACAGGCACAAAGACAAGGTATGTTTACTCATGTTCCGATTAAAGTCATTATTACGTTGTGGTAGGGCGTTTGGTTACGTGGGAGCTAGGTAATTTTCAGCTCTCATTTGAGCCACCACCTAATTGTCCTCCCAAAAGTCCCGAGAACCTTCTCTCCTAGTCGGGTCCAGTAAAGGCGCCTTATTTAATTACAGCCTGTGTTGATGGTCGACCCCATGAGCTTTTCTTCTCACTTACTCTTCCACTTGTTTTATTGGCACTATCCTGCACATTTTTCTTCTCCGTGTGTTCACATTTGTGTATGCTGACATTCATTTGATGAGAGGCAAGTAGTTGAAATTTGACACTATTTTCACAAATAAGTTGTATCCAAACTGCACTTTTTGTCGACCCTAAATGTCTCGATATAGAATTCTGAGCCCTGGGCTTTGCTCCAAACTGTCTTTTTCCTCTGAGGTTTATGATTTGGTACCCGTCGTGCATCCCTGGATTTTCCATGTTGATTGTCCTAAATTCGACCCCCCAAAAAGGAAAGATTACGACCAATCTCTTTATGCTGAAAGAGGGGCCTTAAGCGTAGGCACACATCCCTTCGCCAACTTTGACTTAACAGCACTGTTTTTCTTCATCTACAGAAGATATTTCCAACAATTTTTCACGATTCTATGAGGAAGTTCACCCACCTAGACGGGAGGAAGTTACTCCCACCAACCCAACAAGGAGAAGACTATCTGACCCTGACGTCCGACAACGAGAATGGCAAGATTTTGCAGATCGGAGATCCTGCAACAACTCCAGAGATTTTACTTCCAGGAAACGTGGGAATTTTCTGGAAGAAAGGCCTAGGTCAGATGAATGGTTAGAAAGTGGTTGGGGGCGTGTTGAGAAAAGACGTCGCCGTAGCATTTCACCTGTTAACGTGAGATCTCGGGACTATGATCATCAAGAGATTCCTCTCTCTGAGGAGCGTGGTCGAAAGAGATCCCCGGAAGCTCATGACATCAGAGCACCTGTCAATCTTAAGCATGGTGCCGATTTTGCTCATTCAGCGCGTGATCACCCCACCAGTTCATCTTCACCACGAAAACGAAATTCACCAGGCAGAGGCACGCGAGATTCATCTAGTGAAGCCTCGCCACTGAGTGAAAGATCAAGTTATTCTTGTAGTGAGCAATCCTCGGAAAGAAGGTTTGGTGGGAGCCGCAACTTTGATACTCGGGAAAGGCACCATAACAGCAGGGTGCCAAATGAGAGAGGACGCCCTGAACGATCAAAGAAAGAGGCTGATCTTCGTCGGTCTCTGATGGAACACCAGCACAGAAAACATATTTCATGCACGGGTAGAGACAGATCCAAGGAAGAGAGATTGAGTTATTTATCATCGGAAAGAGAAAGGAAATCTTCTCCAGATGAACATTACAGATCAACTGGCTCCCGAAGCACAGCCGAATCCACCTCTTCATCCAGAACTGGAAACAGAAAGAGACACCATGAAGATGAAAGGACAAGGCATAACATGGAATCAAATAAAAAACGTGAGCTTGTAATTTGGGTTTTGATTGTTCATAATGTTCAAGGGTATTCTTTCACTTGAGAAAAAACGAAAGCCACATTGAACTGCATGTGGAAAACGCTACCGCAGGAAATAAACTCAACAACAGCTATGTGAGTGATGCCCCTTTCGTATTTCATCTATACATTAGGAAGTAAGAAACATCTTTTAGAGATTAGGAATAAGTAATAAATATGGCAGAGATGAAGATTTTATCGCTTAAGTTTTCTTTTCAGGAAAGGAAACGAGTCATAGTTCCACAGGCCATTCTGGTACTGCAAGCAGAAGTAGTGAACTCCGAGAGGGCAAACCACAGTCAAAGCCATCTGGTGAAAAAAGGACGCATTCTTCTGGAGACCATCTGAGTAGGACGGGAAAGGTGAGGTGATTTCACCAGGCAGTTTACAAATTCTTGCCATGGTTATTTTGGAAAAGCAGCAAAAATTCCTTCTGTCCAGTTTGATAGTGAAAGGAAATCTGCACACCTTCAAGAAAAGCTTATGTTGTGAGAAGTGAAAGACAGCTTAGCTTCCCAACATCTACCTACGACCTTTCCCTCTGTTCATGTCTTACTTATTCTGTTTTTTTTTCTGCAGCCAAGGGATAAAGTAACAGATAAATCCAGCGCTAAAAGAACGGATCGTCTTTTGAACGATTTAGCCGTCACATTAGCCGTGGATAACATCTCCTTGAGACGACCAAGTCCTGATGTAGAGGACAAACATAGAAACTCTGATCGTAAAAGGCAACCTGCAGACAAAAATTCCCCATCTAAAAGGTCGTATGAAAAGTATCTAGACCAGATTAACGCGGTGGACCATATTGTCAGGGATGAAGATGTGCAGTCAGTAGATTCAAGTAGTGGTGGTTTGAATGCAAAGGATACAGTACTTGGCTGGTACACTACGGAAGAATCATCTGAAGGAGAGACAACCGCTTCCGAGAGCGGAACAATGTGCTTAAAAGGGCTCTGTGTAGGTGGAAATTATGACCAAGATGTCGACAGTGTGGCAGAAGCGTATGACAGAGTAGAAGGTTCATTTCATGCGGGAAAGAGCTCTTTGACTTTTGGCTTCAACTACAAGCCTCTTAAGGTCGCACTGGGACATACCACAATTTTAGGCAATACTGGCCAGCACGCAAAAGAAGCCAAGAGATTTTTCGGAGGGGACAACACTAAACTACATGATAATTTACAGTATGCGACAGAGGCAACTTTTGCAAACACCACAATTCAGCCGTTCAGACCCTCCGCCAAAGTCTCCGAGTTTACTGAAATAGAAACCAACTCTCCGTGCACTGTCGACAAGCTTGAGAAGACACCCGAAACGGTCAATGAGGAGACTAATGTGGATGAAAAGCTTAGTATAAAGGACTGCAAACAGCTGAATCTCTGCTTGGAGCACCCCGATTTTGAAGAAATACAGACAAACGATACTTTCATTTTCGATGATTTTAAGAAGACACAAAAGGAGAAGGCCAATGAAGATGCACTCGCTCTAAAAACCATTGGCATTAGATTGGTAAGACAAGAAGATGGAAACTTGCGGGTCAAAAATTGTCATGTTGTTGATATGGAGTTTTCGTCTGATGATCAGATATCTCCAGACGTAATGAAGTCCGGAAACGAATTTTGCTACAGTATAGATTCCAGCAACGTTGAGAACGAAATCGTTAATAACGGTAGAGAGGAGAAGTTTGTCAGCAGGAAAGCCACTCTGGATGTTAGAAGATCAAAGGAAACATTAAATTCGGGAGGCGCTACCTCGAGTGTTATTGTAACTCCCTTGAATCAGAACGTGCTAAGCACCTGTGACAAAGAGGACGAGAATGTCGGTGGAGGTACAGTAGACCAGAAAGCATACGACGTAGAGCCTAAAGCAGCGGATAGTAGCAGACACAACACTGCTAGTCTATGTTTACTCTCCACCTTACCAAGCATTCATTCAGACAAAGTAAATCAAGATTGTCAAAAGGCCTTAACACAGAGAAGTTATAACATTAAAGACCGTAATTATGTTGGTGGAAGAAAACGGGAAAGGACTACTTTGGATGACGACCAAGTGAACAGCATTTATACTGAAGAGGAATTATCTAGCTATAACACTTCTAATGTTGCTGACCAGAATCAACATAAAAAACAGCCTTTAGGCGCTGACAACCTGGAAAAAGAAACAACGAACAGAGAACGTTTGTGTTTGGACAAAGATGATCTTGGTACTAAAGAGCGTGATACAGCTGGTGTAAGTAAAGAGTTAACACAGGTAAATGACCCAAATGGCAAGAACAAAGTGATTCTTAAGAGTGACTGTGTGGTTCACGGCAAGATCATGCAAGAAGAAATTTGTCACGACAATGACGGTCAAGATTATAGCGCTATGATACAGGGATGCAATGTGGAGCGTAAGCATGAAGACAACAGTGGACAAGAGACAACGTCTGATGAACGTATTAATGACGCAGTCAAAGGTATCAGTGTTAGTGACGTGAGTCAAGAAGTTGAGCGTAAGAAGGAAGCCACTTACAGAGATCAAGGGCGTTTAAAGAAGAGGGGTCCTGGTGTCATATCCAAAGAGAACAGAACCAATGACGTTTATAACATGAGGACCAAGGAAGGAGAGGGCTCTGGATCTGCTGTTTTGATTTCAGAAGAAGATGTGTGTGAAGGAAAGAGTAGCATTTCCACGTACTATGATAAAAACGGAATTCAAAAGCGGAGCAAGCAAAAAGATGTTGATTTTGATCACCAATTTGGAGGACAGAAGGGTGAGAGAAGAGCTTTGGGTATGACTGCTATAGATGACTTTGTCGTCAGTCATAAGGAAATTCAAATTGAGGATGTGAATTCATCAGATATTGTTGAAAAAATGTACTCTTCCCAAGATTTAACCGCACGTCGTAAAGGAAATTCAAGTTGTGAAGATCATGTTACCACCCAACAAAGAATTCATTCCTCAGACAATACAAACCTGTCAGTTAGCACGTGGAATAAGGATGAGAGCTGTCCCACGGTACACAGAAATGGTCTATCCAGTCAGGGAAATTTGCCCAGACGGAAATGTCATCCGGTAACAGAAATTTCCAAAGCTGATGTGGTAAGTAAAGTTACTGGTGTATCGCAGAAGATCTCAGAAGGTTGCCGAAGTTTCGAGATACGCGTCCCAGAACGGGAAGATTGCTGTAACGTTTCCCAAACTGATTCAGGTATCATTGACCGTTCGTGTTTTAATTGGTCACGAATGGAATCCCGTCAGTCGAATCTGGACGATAGTGATAAAACTGTCAGTTCATCCCCTGATACACGTAGCGTGAGTCATGGTCTAACGGAGAATAACCTTTCGGTCAGGGGGAATTTGGAACACGTTGAAATGGAAATCTCTTCCGATGAAGAACATAGGCCCAAACTAACTGATCCTATAACCAGCGTTGTCGACGAAGCCAGTGGCGCCAAACCTTACTCACCCAGTAGTCCTACTATGAAAAGTGACGATCAGTGTTCTCCTCAACCCAAGGATTCCTCTCCCTATTCCCCAAGTCATCCGACAAACGTCAGTGAAGGAGATCTGGATCAGAATAATCTAGTTAAAGAGTTAAGCTACCACGAAGAAGGTGACGCGCATGGTGTAAGTACATCTGAAGACAGGAAGATCATTGCTGGTCCCCTCGAGAACAGTTTCCAAGGTAACAACGCCGGTCACAATGAACGTACCGTAACTGCGCAGGAGGTTAGGAATAACGGCATTGATATTTGTTCTGAAAGTCTCGTCACGGTGTGCTCAAAAACGTCTAAATCTGAATCTTTACGCAGCACACCAACTGTGGAAGGTGCTCTTGATGTAAACGTGCCAGTAGACGATGTAGCACAAAGTGGTGAAAGAAAGACCTGCTGTGAAAACGAGAGTGTCGATGACAGGGGCATTGCAGCTTCACGTTGTAATTCTTCACCTTATACCATAAATGAAAAAGGCCAGAAATCTTTGCTACGTCGCCCACAGAGAACACAGAGCTTACCCAATATTTCCACAGTGGTTTCAAAACCGAAAATTGTGTATATCTCTGCAACACGGTCTAAAGACTTTAACGCTCATGAAACGATCCCTTCCGAGACTGATAACAGTGTAGATAAAGCAATAAAATCCGACGACGTTAACTGTGTTAAAATACCCATTGTGACAACTTTTGAAATCAATCCCCAGAATTCCAGTCCAGAAAGCAAGCGACTATTTGCATCTAATGTGTCTTTGGAGCTACACGAAAGATCATCTTGTACATTTTCTAGTTCCCAAGGAACAAGTCAAACAACAGAGGTTACTTTTGAAGACAGCCTAAGTATGAACAAAACTGGTGAAGGCATAGAATTTGATCCTAACTGTGATTCGGTTGTTACTCCAGTAACATGTGAAAAAATCGAGAGGAGGCCTATAACATCAAGGCGTAAAGTTGATCTAGATAAACAAGACGGTTGTCAAACTCACGAGCGTGCGAGAAAGATGGTTCGTGAGGGTGAAATTTTTAATAGAAAAGATAAATTCGATGAAGAATCTATGGTAAGAGCTACTGGTCAAGGTGTTCTAACGCCCCAAACCCATTCTGCTTCACCCTCTAGACCCGACCACAAAAGGTCCCACGAAGACGGGGATGGACCTCGGCCATGTAAGGTGCCAAAGAAATCTCTGAAACTCATCATACCGAGCCATCAGGTATCTGATGGTAATGCCACAGGTACACCACCACAAAGTGAAAGTAAAGGCGGTTCCTGCGCAGTCACAGATTTGTGCTTTGTTTCTGACTGGAACGGCAGTAAAGCAGACCCATTAAAAGAACCTGTGAATGTGACTGATTATATGATGGCCACTCGACCGCCCACCACTGTTACAGCAAATTCGAAGGCTGGTTTCATTTCAAAGAAAATCACAAAACCTCGTGCGAAAATATTGAAGAAAACCACCTCTCATACTGTCACTCGCGCAGACTTGGACTCTGTGTCGCAGCAAAACAGTTTGCCATCCAGTGAGATTGATAACGATGCTAGTGAAGACATTGTGACAGTTCATTCGTCATTGGAAATTTTGACTGATCTTCTTAGCAGCAAAAATACAGAAGGTGAAAGCAATTCGATTTCTCGAAGTGATAGTTTCGAAGCTACAAACAACCATGCGTCATCTTCGTCGACAAAAGACTCCTCGCATTACCAGCAAAACAAACATCTTTTAAATTCTGGTGAAAGTATCCGCACTGACGAACACAGGGAGAAGGAAACAGGGCTAGAACCTGATCAGATTGCTTTTAGGATGGAAAGACTTCGGAAGAAGAAAGAAGAAATTGAACAGGTGTAGTACTTTTGAAAGCCTTTTACTGTTTTTAATCAGTTGAATTGTTTAATGCTTTAACATCCTTAGTTTCCCTTCTCTGCGGTTCGAAGTTAAATCTAAAATAACGGAATGATGCAAAGTACTAAAACAACAAACATTGCCATTCAAAGTATTGTTTAAGTGCGTAATTACGTAATTTGCATTCGACGATTCGTCCACCAACCTTTTTTTTCGGAAGAAAAAAATGCAGCTGCTTTTACTTTTTTCCACTCCTGTAAACCGGCAAACCCTTCCAACCTTAATAGGCGCTGTAGAAAGTGCGAAGTCATTGTTTTAGAGTTTCTGGCTTTCACTGGATTAATAGAAGGCAAGATATTTTCCTCTTTAAGGGATTTTCTTGTCGCCTCTGACTTTTTGAAATAAATATGCTGTTACCTTTATAATGTCACGGGTGACATTCTTAATTTTTTGTAGTAACGTTTCTTATATCTCCGTGGTAAGGTAGCGTTTAGGTTTAATGGTACCACGGGGTAAAGATTTACGATGTAAAAAGGCGCTCTAGAAAACCTAAATAGACTGAAGAGCACAACTTTAAACATCAAAAAGATTCTGCCCTGCTTTTTGTCGTGGCAGGATTAGCTCAGTTTACCGTGGCAGGATTAGCTCAGTCAGTAGAGCGTTTGACTGCAGAGCGGGAGGTCGCGGGTTCGATTCTCGGGGCCGGACCATTACTCAGGGTCTTAAAATGACTGAGAAATGAAGGTACTTCCTTTGCACTGCAAGCGGCTAGACCTTCGCGTGGCTCGGATGACCACGTAAAATGGCGGTCCCGTCTCCATTAGGAGACGTAAAAATAGTGTCCCCAATTAGCACTTTCGTGCTAAATACACTGACACTCAAATAAAGTGCATTTTTTTAATTTTTTTAAATTTTGAATTTTGGCCAAAATATGTACGTCAAACCTTTTAGCGCTTGGGGTTCTCGATACATTGAACAAGTCAAAAACCTAGGATTGTGAGCCTAGTTCATTTGTCTCCCAGGATAGCAACTGGTAATCAGATGATATTCTCGTTAAATTAGGAAATAATTTCACTCGTCACTGTTTGATGACACCTACTATGAGAATGAAGTGTTTAGCGTTTTGCAGTAAACTTGTTAAAGTCCCCATACAGTTACTTAAAGGCCGATAAACTATTCATGGCTTTATTTAATGTTTAAGGTGTACAAGAGAGAATGTCAGACGGTTATCAACGTTGTCAAGATGCTAGTAAGGTCAGTTGTTTTCAGTACCACCCATATGTGTAAGTGGTTGTCAATACTACGTGTTGTAAAATCAAACTCTGGTCAATCATATAGTGTGGTTGAGAAGGAAACCTGAAACATTTAGGTTTAGACGAATCCTCAGCTGTGCGATGACTGGGTTATAGAGTTATCAAGGTTTTACTGCAGTGGAAGAGTTGAGCAAATTGAAGGTCAAGTGTTTCGCTTTCGATTAGAAACAATCTGTTTTTGGTTGGTTCGGTTGATAACCTTTTCAACTTCTTCACAGCTCTGTGGAAATGTTTGAAAATGGTATTTCGCACGCTACGTCCTAATTTTTGCGCGTGAACTGCTTGAGCATAAGTTCCCGTTTACTTCGAGGAAGTATGGAATTAACTTTAGCCAGTGACAATCGCCTATCGACCCAAAACGTTTGAGAAAGTAGTGTTACTGTATTTTTATCTTATGGGCTGTTTTTATTTTTTAGCAATGACCCGAGATTAGAAGGTATCTTACAGAATGCTGTTCGTCGTAGTTTGCAAGAGATGGGGGAAAGATGTGTACAAGAGTTAGAAAAAGAGGTTCGTCCTGGAATGTGATCATGGAAAGCAAGAACGTACTCGGCCATAGTCGACTTGGATATGAGGAATAGCGGGTCCAAAATCCTTTTTCAGTGTCTTATCTCCTATCTAAACTTCGACTCTTATATTGAGAACCTTGTCGGAAAGGAATGGATAGGGTTAGAAGACTACCTAAGCGGATACCAAGTCGGCTTCCAAACGGTAAAGGTTGCCCTCTAGAGGACCTTTTTTATTACCTTATCGTTTGACTCGCCTAATATAATTTCCAACACATGTTTCCTGTCTTTTTAAGGCTATATCTTGCAGTCTGCTGGTCAATTTCCTTGTCCCCAGCGTTCTTCGTATTGTCCCCTTGGGGTGTTATCAGCAACTAGGAAACGTTTTTGCAATGTCATGTTCTACATGAGGATAAAAAACTTGTCAGGTCACGACAATGTGCCGTCCGTGTATGTACAACAGTTTTCGGTCGATTTTGGTACATTAAGGGAGATTATGTTAACAATCGGGTGTGCGTGGAGATTTAAACAGTGTTGTTCTTGATTTTTGAAATTTTAAAAGGCTCCTAGTTCTTAACAAGAGTTAGCTTTAATTTTCCTAAAGAACATTAATAAAGATTGTGGCTGGTAAATTCAGTCTGTTTAATTTCCCCACCCTTTCAAATGCTTTGGGTACACACCTACCATCTTCCAGGAAACACGCACAAATGCAATAAATGCATTCTACGCATGCAGCAGGATTAGCTCAGTCGGTAGAGTGTTTGAGTGCAGAGCGGGAGATCGCGGGTACGATTCTCGGATGAGAAATGAAGGTACCTCCTTTGCACTGCAAGCGGCGAGAACTTCGCGTGGCTCGGATGACCACGTAACTAGCGGTCCCGTATTCTGTTGGAGACGTAAAAATAGTGTCCCCAATTAGCACTTTCGTGCTAAATACATTGACACTCAATGATTTTTTTTTATTATAAGATTCAAACAACAAAAAATGATCGCAGAACTTCATTCAGATCGGATTGATTTGCATTCAGACTTAACACATACCAAACTATGCGGTACAAGTTTGACCGATTTACCCATCATCGAGAAATGGGAGGTGCGCAATCGAAAGCAAGGTGTATGTTGGATTTCAAAAACTCATCAATAATTCATGAGCTCAACAACCTATCACGTCCGCTAAAATCCGTCACGTGCTCGTGTTTTAAACCCCGGTAAAACACTTTCGATCTAAGAAGCCTGGGGCGACATTTGATTTCAGTCTCGGGAGTGCTGGGCTGATGGTATTTTGCTTCATTAATATTCTTTATTCTTTATATAAAAAATACTTATAAAGATGAAATTTTACTTCATTGCACGTGGCGAGTGAATATCAATTATCAGCACAGCAATTGACACAACAAATGGTGGGTAAATATTTAACGCTCTTTCAAAATAACACATGCAGTAAACGACGATTGCAAAATATTAAACTTCGTTCTTTCGCCAATTTATACAGCCAAAAGTTCAGTGACACAGCGGTAATATTGGCTATAGCAGTGTCCAAGCGTTTAAAGCCCCGTGCAAACGGACGCTACATTGTTGGATATTACATGTTGCGTCCGTTTGCACACTCTGTTGCATGTTGTGACGTTGTTGCGTGTTGTTGCGCAAAGTTTGAAACCGGTCAAACTTTTCAGCCAACAACTCCCAACAGATCTTTTGTTCCGTGATCGCCGAAGCGTAGCGCAACAATGTTGTATCCGTTTGCACACCTCTTCCAACATTGTTGGGGCCACGCACGCTCATTACGCATGGTTTACAAAGACTTATGGGTTGTATCCTTCCCACGACGCACTGCAGGTCGCAACATTGTTGGGAGTTGTTGCATCCGTTTGTACACCACTGCCAACACACACGCAACACATCCCAACATTGTTGGCGTAACAATGTTGGGAGTTGTTGCGTCCGTTTGCACGCAGCCTAACACTCAAGACTAGCCAGTTGTGAATACGCAAGGCTCGAGTACTGGATTTTTGTTTACCTACCATTCGGCCATTCCAGAAAAATTTCCTCAAAGAATACTGTTTCAGTGGAATAGTTGACTTTGAGGTACCATTTTCAATTAACTTCCTCTCTTCCTCGGCATTTCTAGGCTTCCGAAAAGCTCTGGAACAAGACGCTATGTCCCCTTCGGTTAGTGTCGTTCGTAGACTAGAAAGTTTCTAAACACGTGTGAGATTTGATTTTCTTTCATAATAATTTCATACGTATTGTTTTTTTCGCATGCTAATTTCCAACGTTCACAAAAGCGTCATTGTTATCAACTCCATTGAGACACGCTTTTCCAGGAATGTTTTAGAAGTCGTTCAATAAATTCACGGGTCGGGTTTTATCGTGGTATAAGGCCACTCGGCTTCGCCTCGTGGCTTTAAACTGCGTGCAAACGGGCGCAACAACTCCTAACGTTGTTGCGCCAACAATGTTGGGAGTTGTTGCTTGCGTGTTGGCAGTGGTGTGCGAACGGATGCAACAACTCCCAACAAGTTTGGGACCTGCAGTGTATCGTGGGAAGAATATAACCCATAAGTCTTTGTAATTCATGCGTAATGAGCGTGCGTGGCCCCAACAGTGTTGGAGGAGCTGTGAAAACGGATCCAACATTGTTGCGCTACGCTTCGGCGATCACGGAACAAAAAATATGTTGGGAGTTGTTGGCTGAAAAGTTTCACCGGTTTCAAACTTTGCGCAACAACATCCAACAACATGCAGCAGGGTGTGCAATCGGACGCAACATGTAACATCCAGCAATGTTGGGAGTTGTTGGCCAACAATGTTGCGTCCGTTTGAGCGGGGCTTTATACCCCTATAAAACCCTCCCGCTCGTTTATTAAACATTGATAAAACCGAACGGAAAGTTTGTAGGAAGTGCATATCTTTGGAGAGGCGAATAAATAAGTGAAATGATTAAAGTTTTGCATCTTACGAATCTTCTTACGTTTAAAACACGACCGTCTCAGGGAAATTAGGCATTAAAGAACGCACATAAAATACGGTAAAATTCCGAAAGTAAGCCCCGGGGCTTATATTCTTCAAAGGCCCGTTTTGAGAGGCTTATTTTTGGAGGGGCTTATATTCGGAGGGAAATTTACGTTTCAAAATCGATTGGGCTAGCTTTTAGTGGGAAGGAAATTTACCATTTTTTCTTTGTGTTACTTTGTATTCGAGGGGAAATTCCAAGTACAAGCCCCCCGGGGGCTTATATTCGTAGGGGCAATTTAACGGAGGGTTTTTTGCGTTACGATTTTGGGGAGCTTATATTTGGAGGGGCTTATTTTCGGAATTTTACGGTGTTAGGATCGTTAAAACGCTTCGTTCCTCTTCCTTTCTGGGAAGAATAATGTTGATGCTTGTTGTCGTGATGTTTTTAGTTTTAGTCACTTAGTACCGGAAGGTCACTGCTAAAAATCATGTAAACTTGCGTATGTGGGAGGGGAATGCTCGTCTTTAATTCAGGGTCACATAGCTGTATAGTCACCCTTCAATAGACTTTTCCAGGTTTTTTTTTTTTAAGTTTTGATAGTGACTAGTCAGCGAATATCCATTGACACTGCTGAAATTAGCGCCTTAAAACTAAGAATTCGTTAGGTGATTCGTTAAAAGCGAACGAAGATATTGCTTTGCAAAGTCGCGAAATTTTACAGTCGGCACTAACGCGCCCCCTACCATACAACCGTGCGAAAAATTCGGCGACTTTGCGGAGTTATCTGCTCGTTAGTTTTCAACAAATCACGTTCAAAGTTGGCATGTGTACTGATTTTTAAGTGTTCTTTCCAGCCTTATTAACGGATTTTCGTTAACTGGTCCCAGTACCGTTGATGTATCTATTCATGTACTGCAGCCTGCATCCCTTCCTTAATGCCAATGGAGACAATAACGAAGAATTAATATACAGCCCACAAAAATCAAAAATTATCATAAACATGTTTATTACAATTCTAAATTGACCTTACTCTAATTACGTTAAAAAACACCGAGCAAGCCCGGGAAAATCGTCAACGCCGAATTATATCAGGTGTGTCTGGCGCGCTTTGCGGGTATCCACAGGTGGACCCTTTAATTAGGGTTTTTTCTCCTTTTCGATGAACCTTTTCGGAGTTATCGGTTTTCCTGGACTGGCTTATTTATAGTCAGCTAAGCTGACTGTATCTAACCTACGTCATTTACACTTTATAGCTTCCCACTGGACCCATTTAAATTGGTTGGTTAGAGTGATTTTCGTATGACCTTCAAAAATGGTTTCGGTAAATGTTTGTTATTTGTTTTATCAGCCAATGGATGAAAAGATCAAAACATGGACTCTTCGTTTTCCCGCCCAAAAAACCCCAATATGGCGAAGGCATTGTTCAAATGACCAATAGTGTTACAGTAACTGCAGTATGATGTCAAAGCGAAGTATCGATTGATTTCTAAAGTTCTCGGAAGGAAGTTTTATCACCCGAGCGTTCGCTTAACCAATTAAAAGCCACGCGCGTTTGTATCCGTTCGATAAACCAATCAAATCGCACTACTTCCGTTAGTTTGTTGTTTCTGTTTTGTTCGCGCGTTTCATTTCGAGGTCATACAAAATCGCTCTATAGGTATGATGTTTTGAAAGTACATGTGACCCATCCTCAACAATTATTGAGTCGAATAAGCATTTTCAAACTCATTGGTAATCGCGAAGAGAACAACTAATTACTCCGGCTGCATTGGCAAGTGACTACAGGTTTCCCCTCTGGTCTGTTTGTGTAAGATGATCTAAGATGGTTGATATGGAAAGCAACACTTAAGCCAAGCCTATTTAGTACCTTTGAGCTATGTTTTAAACCTGAACAAGTACCTTTAAAAGCTTATTTATCTGAAAACTACTTTGCCAGATGCTATACTTTACAGTTATTCAAAACAAAGGTAACTTGCTGTACCGAGAACAATTGCAAGGTAGAAGTCGCACAAGGCGGTCTATCTATTAAAGGATAAATCCGTAATGGTTGATGAGCATAGTAGTACATGGAGGTAATGAGTGAATTGCAAAAGAGAACAACGCTTGTAACATAAAACTCTAGTTAAAAAAATAATTTTTTTTTTCAACTTTCGTCGTGAATTGTTTTTTTCAGTCTAAAACTGGAACCACTAAATTAATAGGGACCTATTTATATACAATTTTTAAATCATATGCATTTATATGCAGTCCTGACTGAACGAGGAAATTAAGGTTTTATCGTACAAAATGTGCTAAATACATATTCTAATTCTCCAATTGTCCTGAGCCGGGTTGTTCAAAGCTGGGTTAAGGTAACCTTGGGTTTGCGAAATTTGAACTCAGATATGAGAGCTTAAAAAGCAAATTCAGTTTAATTCTCTTTGCCTTCATATTTGATGATTGGATACTCTAAAAAGAATGGAGGAAATTATCCGAGAAAGTGCTTTTGATAAAAATGAAGAAAAACAGAAACCCTGGTTAAAATTTAACCCTGCGTTTGCGCTAACCGGCGTTCGAACAACTGGGCCCTGGTGAATTTTTGTTGGCTAATCAGTCCCAAAATGGAACCAATACTATGATTACTTATTTTCCCTACATTTTTAAAGAACACCTTACAGAAGGCAAAATAAGGATCTTATCGTAAAATGTGTTCAAGTATGTGTGCTTAACAATTCCCACTTCCCCAAATATCGCTGTGTAGGGTCTTTTTACTTATAAATCCCAAGATGAAACCAACAGTTTTTAATTTATCATGAACGGAGCTAATCTTTGTTGTTAAGCGGTAATGTCGTCTCAAAATCAAAGTCAACTTTTAGCGCAAATGATCTGTTTTTCCTAACAGAACGGGGCAAAATGAAACTTTATCTTATGAGCACTGATTAAAAACGAAATTCTTACCAGTCGCGAAGTGTTGTAAAATAAGTTTTGTACGTCAAAAAGATGAGTCCGCACTCTTAATAGTTGCATTATGGGTAGGGGAAGATGGAGGGAAATTTAAAAGTTTCTATGGGAATTCAATTCCAACTATTTCCTGCTAAATTAATACATTTTACGCTTCCTCTTTAATAGGTGTAACTTATGGCGTGAAACAAAGAAATCATACACCAAATCTGCAGTGCATAGAAGTCCATGATCAGTTTTAAACAAATTTTATTTAAAGATTTAAACACGTCACAGTTAAAGCTACAAGCTTGTGGGCCGCGTATAACACACACAAAATCCAAACTGGTAAAATAAAATGTTATGAAAATAAAAGCATAATAATATAAATAACAAATTTAAGGGATTTTGATCCCCACGCCAACCGGGTGAAAGGTCTAGCGTTACTTGCAGTATTGTCATCTAGTGTACTCGTAAGGCTGGTCCATACAATTGCCCCTCTGTGGGCGATAGAGCTATTGATATTAAAACTATCGAAACAAGGAATCACTCCATTTCTGAAACTGTCCCTATTTCTTGGTCGTGCCGCGACTAAACTCTATTTGTATAAAGGCCTCGTGGTAAATTGCATATAATTCTCGCTGCCCTTCAGAGGATTGTCTCTAGTGCATCAAAGCCTTGCTTCAACACTAATTTATCGTTAATTTTCAATAAAGTGATTGTTGCTTTGAATCATTAGACAAGTAAAGTTTTTTATGCCAATAACATTTTAATTAAATCTTCTGCCCTTCGTTTGAACAGAGCTTAAATTCTTGGCCGGTTTTCCTCGCAAGAACCCAATAAATTACCAGGGGAAATATTCAACTAATTACAATCGATATAAGAGACGACTTTATTGGTTTAAAATACAAACGCTAGCTAGAAAATATTTGAAGTAGTATTATCTTAGGAAGAATGGTGACTTCCACTTTTCACAATAAAGCTATAACTGCTCAGCGCCTGAACACGAAGCAGGCTTGTTTTTGTGGTACACAAACGCTATTAGTAATACTACAGCTATTACTACTACTACTATCGCTACTAGAAATACTATGGCTACCTCATTGCTCACCCAAAAGTTACAATCTACCCCCGTAGCTTTGCCTGGAGGTTCTTTCCTTTGAGTTTCTGCAAGTAAATCGGTAAAAATGGCAAGTAAGGTGACATCTCGGCCTATTATGAGGTTGGTCACTTAATCACACCACAAAGTGACTAACTAAACAATTACTCGACTAAAACACAATACTCGAGCTTTCGTCGAGGGACTTTGCCATCAACCATTCTGGCTAGGGAATAAAGTTATTTCAGTGATGTACTTTTAATGTAAAGACTCCAAAAAGCATGAGTTCAGTGAGTTTCCCTCGCATTTCACTCAAAAGATATAAAAGAAAACTAACCTATGTTGTCAACAACGCCAAGCTACAAGGAGGGACAAGTGTTGAGACACTTCTAGAAAATGGCCCCTTTTTGAACAGTGGACATACCTATCCCCTCCTCCTGTGTACGCCCACCCCCTCCCCCCAAAACCAATATTTTCAGGTACACATTGTTGAGCGAAGTTAGAATACTCTCAGCAGTCAGAATGTTAATTTTGAAGTCAATCAGGAAGAAATAATGAGGGTATCGATCAAACTGGTCATGACACAAATTTCTTCCATAGCTCGAAAGTAAGAGTAAAGCTCTCTCTTTGCTTTTGAATGTTCTCCGATGGGTGTGAAATGAGACTTTGGTCACATGTCACAACCCTTTTGGTGAGACGCGAAAGAAATGGGAGTTTAACCTTCCCCTCTGGTAAAACAAAAACAAAAATATCTGTTACGAGCATCCAAATGTTTAAATTTAACCATAAAGAATTCTCTTATTTTATGTTCGAGTGAACTCTGTACTTACCCCTTGATCCTGGAGAGGCGTCTCTGCATACTTAAAGAGTAAAAAGTCAATGGGTTAAAAATAATTCCACCTGAAAGGCTTTGCAGCACTACTGAGGTATCTACTCGAAGTCTTATGCTGGGCTTACAGGCCCAGTCATAAACCAGGCATTATTCGGTCGTCTATGTCGGATAATAGGGAGCTTTAGCAACCACGACGACGAGGTCACTGAGATCGTCAAAAACATTTGATTTTATCAGCAAAACAACAGCTTTGCACATGCATCACTATTTTCGGTACATTGCATTGACTTCCACTGCAAGACTACGACGTGAAACTTCATAATGAAGGACGTGAACACACCACGACGAATTCTTCTTTCTCTTCTTGGAAGCCGTCCTGTAGTATTCAACTCCAAAAATTTAACAAGCCAAGCGAGGCTAAATAAACGCGATGAAGAGAAAATGAACGCAAGTGATGTTTTCACTGCCTTTTTCGTCGTAGTTGCTTAATAGTCGGGTACACAGGAAACCAAAATGTGACACCCACGGGCATTTTTGTCTGATTTTTGGCAACACAGCTATTCTTACTAACTAAAATACGCTGATCTGGAAAATCACTGTTGCCAAGTTCAATTCTTGTGTTAAGATGGTCTTTTTGGGCATTCATTATGACGTGATTGTCCCAATACGGTTTTCTTTCCTTTCACTAATTTTAACTTAAATTTAACCTGAAATGCCTTCAAATTGTGATACATGCATGGTAAAGATGGTTAAGATAATTTCTCACAGTTTTTACACTGAATATTAATGATTATTATTTATTCGAAATGTTTCTGATTGGCCAAAATTACACACATAAATCATCATAACCAGCTACTGTTGACAAATTTTCGAAGAATTTTACCATATCGAACCGATGACGTCAAAAAAGCAGCAAAGTTGCAGATCATTGAACATTTAATCGAGAAGATCTGGGGACGAGTTTGAGTTGTTTTCAAAGAGAGTAATGGCGGAACATTTTACTCGTTTCACGGCGAACTATTGTCTTCAAACATAGCAGGAACAGCAAGAAGACAACTCGACGGACGACATCTGCTATTAAGAGTATATTTGTAGACCGGAAAAGCCCTTTATATCCTAAACTTCCCGATAAAGATGAATTATCGATATGAACTTAACATCGACGCAGGTAAGCATGCTTTAGCTAGTTTTTAAACTTGGAATTATTTTGAATGACTAATAAAACAATTATTGAATTCGGCTTTCGTTGCATAATTCTTCATATCCTATTCAACCTCATTCAATAACTGCTAAATTTAAGCCGTCAAGTGACAATCGACCAGGCCCTCAAAGAAACTTCACTTTACTTGGGGTATTGCAAAGTTGTGGCATTTTGGTCAAAAACATTTTTATTGTTACAGTTGGAGATAAAGTCTTAGTATTTTCCCGTATACTGTTGAATCTCAATTTACTCTTGCCAGGTCCATGATGGTGACTGGTTACATCCATGTAAAATCATCACCTTCATCATCTACATTCTATGTTTCACTCCTTTCACGGGTTAAGATGACCTTAGCACATTGGCCTGCTGGCTGAAGTTGTTGTGAGAATCTACTTATCTAACCATCCTTAAGTATAAGGAAGTCCGGTCAACGTCAATATGTCGTCTTGGTTTATACATGGGGGACGGGATGGGCTTACTTTTGGCATAACAAGTCGTCAAAGGGTTTATTAAAAATTGAATAAAACTGGATTGACAGTGTTTCACATTAATGTAACGTTAAATTTCAAATATGTTGCGTAAACTAGTTAACTCCAACTGCTTGTACCAAAATTAAGAAATGCCATCGAAATGCCACTCCGGATATTATTGGTTTACAAATATCTGACTTACTCGTAGGACTGTCAGGTGGTGTTTCCGATTTTCTCCTTCTTACTTGCGATTCTTGTCCCTCTATGGAAGGGGTTGCTCGATTTCCTGCCATTGCTCCACTTGGTCTAATTCCATCACTATTGGTAAAACCACCATCATCTCTGCCATTGGCTTGAGCCTCAACTGTAACCTCTGAAGAAGCATCCATACAAATAAGGAGTGCTTTCGCGCTTTGCATATAATGGTTTACAAATTACTGTGGAGTGGATAGTGAGGTTTGCAAAGCCCTCACACAATTCACCTTGATTGAATCACTGGAAAATGATAGGACATGCTAACACACCTAAAGATCTTTCATAAGTATTTATGCTTTTACGTGCGACACCGTATATCAAATACTATGTCTAATATTCCAGCTATGCCTGATTGCAAGTTGTGGAGATTTCATCACTTTCTATCGCTATAAAAAAAAGGGAAAGGAACGAGCCCCAAACGTCTAGTAAGATACAGACTGTTTCAAGCTACCAGACATTACTTGGCCAACTTTAAAGGTTCCAACGAACTTTCTCGCATGTTTCTAAGTTTTCTATTCCTCTGTCCCTTGAAACGTTTCAGCGCTTTTCAAAACTAAAAGGTACCAATTTCACATCATTTAATTTAAGAGAAAAATATTTTTTACAAAGAAAAGAAGCCTTTGGTAGCGAACTTATTTGAATGGTCACATTTAAAGGTGTCACTTAAATAATGCATGCGCTTTTCAAGTTAAAGGTCTTTTAGGTGTATTTATAGGGCTAAGATAGTATTAACTTAAAATTGTAATAAATTTTAAATTGATATAAAGAGGCAGTTTTAGCATTTACAACGCCGTTCGCGTCGCTTTTCATTCGCGTAGTTGGTTTATTCACGCCCCGAGGGAAACCTCTGCAGCGAGTCCTCTGTGGTTTCCGTTAAGCGTGCGCTTTAGGGCCTGTTTACAAGGAGGGAGGGTTACCCTTGTGCTAGGGTTACCCTAGCAAGCGGGATAAAGATAGCTCTGGTTTACAAGCAAATTTCACAGGTAGGGTTACCCTATGACCCGGTAAACTTTACTAGCTTTGTTCACGTGTTTGGTCATGCGTGACGTCATTCTTTAAAACGTCCAATATTTAAAATAAAATTTAAAGTTCTCTACGGAAAACACGTTAGAATTCATGAAAACACGGGAAAATATTATTATCGTATACGGAAAATACCCTTTATTGTTCAGATGTTTATAGTTTAGCTCAGAAATTGGATAATTCCGTTTAAATTGTCAAGATTACTGGTCACGCATGAGGGAGGAAAGTTGTCCCGGGTAGGTGAGTTATCACTAGTAGAGCGTTTACAAGACAGGTAGGGTAACCCTCTTGCTAGGGTAACCCCTGCACTCAGGTAGGGTTACCCTAGCGCTAGGGTAACCCTACCTGCCTTGTAAACACGTCTTGCTAGGGTAAACCTAGCTCCAGGGTTACCCTCCCTCCTTGTAAACAGGGCTTTAGGCACCTAGAAGAATTGTACGTAACTAACAAGTTTAAAGACCGGATTTATCCAGTTGAACAACTTAGACGCATTCCTTTTTGACTGATTTCTGCGCAAAAAGTTGGCCGCGTGAGACTTTCTCCAACGAGCGTTTCAACGAACCGGTTCAGAAGGCTTTCAAGGCACTAAAAATTAATTGTTTTATAATAAAGTCTTTAACTCCTTATCAGTCCGAGGCGTTGTATTATGTTGCAAATACTTTACTGTAAGAACTCGTAATTAAAAAGCGGTTAAGTTTCACCTAGATTATTCCTCAGACAGTCTTTTGTCGTGAGAATAATTATTGTCAAAACAGCGAGAAATAGTTTGGATAAAGCGATTAAAATATCCATGTTTCGCTGTCTGGAAATACTTGTCCGGAAATAGGACGAGTAATCATTTCACAAGTATTTCAACGGCATTATATTTCTTTTCCTCGCTGCAGAGGTTTCTCTAGAGGCGTAAACAAACCAACTACGCGACTGACATGCGACGCGAACGACTTCGTAAACGCTAAAAGCCATGCACGATAGAAACCTCTCTAGGTAGTAAGGGCCTTTGATCGATAAGCCATTAAAAGGGTAGCCACTGACCTTGTAGGACCTATCGGTCCTCCGAGTGTCATGAAATGTCATGTAATTACAGAACATTATTAGACTACACTGTGTTTCATTCTTGTTACCAGATGAGCCTTTGGGAGCCACTTTTAATTTACCTGTTCCATTTTGAAGATCTTCATTTTCAACGGGTGTTTTCGAGTCGTCTTGTGTCCCTTTGGCATTATCGTTATTGTCCAGCCTTCCAACATCATGGCCCTCTACACTCTGTCTTGTGACTGAAACAATAATAATATTATTACACGTCTAAGTTTCATTTCCCATATAAACTCATATTACGCTTGGGCCACCATTGGTTTGGGATCTAGTCAAGGATGTTTTACATAAATCTCTTAACCCAAGAAAGGCTTTCGCTAAGTATTGTACGGACCCAATTTCACCAAAACAACTTACATTAGTCCAGGAATCTGCTGTACCAAGCCGTCTCATTTATAAAAGAAAAGTTGGGATGATTGCCACAGTCCACAACAATGGAAAAAGTTACAAGTAACAAGTAAACTTTTCATGTAGTTACAGTTCCTGTCCTTTACACTTCTATATATATGTTATGGAAATTAAGCAATATGTGAGTGCAGTCTAGTAACAAATTTCTAAAACCGAGCTATAACCAAGTTAAGAGTTAATTTACATTTATATCACAGTAAAGTTTAAGAAAGGACGTGCGCCGCCACACGGCAAACTTATCTTGGACATTTTAATCGACATGAAGCAAACACGCCACATCGCAAGCGTAGATGGCCGTTTTAATCTATGTAAAGTAACGACATGCGCAACCAAGAATATAGTCATCAAATGAATTGATGTAAAGAAGCAAAAAGGTATTTTTTCACAATTTGCGAGAAAAAACGACAACACAAAAAGGTTAGCCCGACTATTTCAAGTTTCAATCCTTTTCCTTATCTTTGTTTATGGCAAAAGACAACCGAAAATAGATTCACGGCACTTAAAAGTGCTTGTCAACACCATAGCAGTAATTTACTAATGTTTTCATTACTGCAAGCACATTTTTGGGTTTTCCATATCGCTTTATTTTATTTTCTGATAGATTATGACCAATATGTCCACTGAGGGTGATCCAGGCCCCGAAAACAGTCTTGTGCGGTAGTCCGGGACAAGTAGATTGTTTTGCTTGGCAAGTAACGTTAAAAACTCAATTGCTCAAAGGGTAAGTCATCTTGTAACTAAATCATAAACTAACTGTATGTAGGAAAGGTTTTTGCACTTGTGCGGAATTGTTAACCGAGTTCTCAAATGTACTGGCTGAGAATAGAACAGAAAAAGCTGTACGAAAACACCTTTATCAAGCGGGTATCCTGATATTTGGTCTGTTCCAGTAATTAAGACAATTTGAAAGTTATTGCGACCGTTCTAATTCCTCTCGCTGCACAATGCTGAAGTGCTGTTACAATTAGGACTTAATGACTGCCCTCAAGGAAAAGTGTGAGGTTTGTCTCCCGAGAACCTCAATGTTTCCTAAGGAAGACGAAGACAAATTAAAGGCCAAACCAGTTCCAGGCCAATTAGCCGAATAATCTTTTCTTGAGTATTTCATTACATACACACATATGTACACTGTTCACTGGTAGCTATTACGACACCTGAAGGAGGATCATGAGGTTATCTCTCCTTACAGATAACCCATCCAGCCCAGGAAAGGTTGGCCACACCACCAGGGTCTACGTTCCCTACGTTCCCACACTGCATTCAAGAAAGCTCATTCAACACCTGGGTGATTACAATCTTAGACAAAAGTAGTTGGGAAAGTAGCTTTACTGAACATACTTGCTCATCGGCATTTCACTCAGTCCTCTTTCATGTTAAATTAAAAGGGTTTTTTCTCGTCAGGAAAAGATATCCCCCGTGTCCCCTATTCAATGTTGAGAAGTCAAACAAAGAATAACCACTGAAATACTTA
>BOPM01000078.1:68845-83631 GCA_022179025.1 Porites australiensis | reverse complement strand
AAATTTCTCTGTATTTTGGTCATTTTCTTCATCGTTTTCAACGTGTCTAGGTTGTTTCCCTTTGCCTTTGTAAGGAGATGCACACGCACCATTATTTCGGGTTGGAAAGGCTATCTTTGAACCACCTTGACCTGGTATTTCCACAAACATTGTACTCCTCCCAGAAAAAATTGTATCTTCTTCTCTCGATCCACCTTTAGGCAAGCTGCTCTTACTTGACTCTACAGAGAAGAAGATCGTCAGTGAACAATGTCAAGAAGGCATATAGCTCAGACTGGAAAAACATTAATCTACTTCAAATAACCCATTCATAGACAAATGTTGAGGACCACTGATGTCTAAAACAGTTAGAATTCGTTTAAATAATTGGCCCTTCATTTAACACCGGAAGTTGGTGGTTACGTTTCACGTTAGCTTTTATGCAAGTTGCCCCAGATCTTAACCCATGCTGGTTTCCCTGTTTTCAATCTTAACTGACCCAGACCTCCTTCTTCCTTAGACTGGGATTTAGTCAAGGATGTTTCCATAAATCTCTTAATTCAAGAAACGCTTTCGCTAAGTACAGACCCAGTTTGACCCAAACACCTTACATTAGTCCAGGAATCTGCTGTACAAAGCCGTCTGATTTATAAAGAAAAGTTGGGATGATTGCCACAGTCCACAACAATGGAAAAAGTCACAAGTAAAAGCTAACTCTTCATGTGGTTACAGTTGCTATCCTTTACACTTAGCAGAATTTAACCTATATGCGACTGTATTCTAGTAACAAATTCCTAACATCGAGCTATAACTTCAACTTCAACTTTATTCATTCACTTTCAATTTACAATTACACGATAGCTTCCACCCGCGTATAGGAGAGCCTAATCGAGGCGGGGGAAGAGACACACAAATTTAAAGAAAGAAAAGAAAAAAGAACTATTTTACAAACAGTACCAGCTGTCGCAAAATAAAAACTATAGTATGTAATAAGCTAATTTAATTGCAGTATGATTTACACAGAGAATATAAATTTAGTTGTGTTTCTGAGCTAGTTAAATTTAAGTTGATGCATGATTTCAGTGATTTCAAGATAGTCATCAGATTTAGATAAAATTTCAAAGAGCTTATTCCTTGTCTTTTTCCGAAAGGTAGATTTTGGTAAGTTTCTCATATCTGAGGGTAAAGAATTCCAGATTTAAAAAAGGTTAAGAGTTAATTTAGATTCAGATGAGAGTAAAGTTGAAGAAAAGATGTGCGCCGCCACATGGCAAACGTATTTTACACATTTTGATCGATATGAAGCAAACACGCCACATCGCAAACGTAGTTTGGCCTTTTTAAGGTGTTTCGATACAGTTTTTTAAAGGCCATACCGATATTTTTCAATCTGCTTAAAAGTGGTTTTTTCTTTGTCCGATCGCTATAAACTTTTCATCAGTAGCTGGCTATGGATTGAAATTTGTGAAAATGTAGTTTTAAGTAAAATCGATATTACTATGACAACAATAAACAAAAAACTTTGACATTGATAAAAGCCGAATTTTAAATGTGATCTAGACCAGCTGCTGAAAATCCAACACTAGGAACTTAATGTCCGGTGTCTGTTTGAATTCGACTAAAACGAAGATGTATTTCAAACCATTCATTTCCCATACAAACTCATATTACGCTTGGGCCACCAGTGGTTTGGGATCTAGTAAAGGATGTTTTACATAAATCTTTTAACCCAAGAAAGGCTTTCGCTAACCGTACAGACCCAATTTCACCAAAAGACCTAACATTAGTCCAGGAATCTGCTGAACCAAGCTGTTTGATATATAAAAGGAAAATTGGGATGATTACCACAGTCCCCAACAATGGAAAAAGTCACAAGTAACAGTTAACTGTGCATGTGGTTACCGTTCCCATCCTTTACACATTTATATTATATGTTATGGAAATTAACCAATATAAGAGTGCAGTCTAGTAACAAATTTCTAAAACCGAGCTATAACCAAGTTAAGAGTTAATTTACATTTATATCACAGGAAAGTTTAAGAAACGACGTCCGCCCCCACACAGCATACGTATCTTGGACATTTTGCAAACACGCCACATCGCAAGCGTAGATGGCCGTTTTAATCTGTATAAAGTAACGACATGCGCAACCAAGAATATACAGTCGACTCTCTCTTAACGGACACCTAGAATTGGCCCCTGCCTTTCTTTACTCCTTTTATTTGACTCTTTATAAGACGGACATCTCTCTAAGATGGACACTCACTACCGGTCCCAAAGGTGTCCGTCTTAGAAAGAGTTGACTGTAGTTATCAAATGAATTGATGTAAAGAAGCAAAATGGTACTTTTTTACAACTTGTCAGAGAAAACGATAACACAAGGAGGTTAGCCCGACTATTTCAAATTTCAATCCGTTTCCTTATCTTTGTTTATGGCAAAAGACAACCGAAAATAGATTCACGGCACTTAAAAGTGCTTGTCAACACCATAGCAGTAATTTACTAATGTTTTCATTATTGCAAGCACATCTTTGGGTTTTCCATATCTCGCCTCCTTAAAGGCGCTTTATTTTATTTACTGATAGATTATGACCAATATGTCCACTGAGGGTGATACAGGCCCCAAAAAACAGTCTCGTGCGGTAGTCCGGGACAAGTAGATTGTTTTGCTGGGCAAGTAACGTTAAAAACTCACTTGCCCAAAGGGTAAGTCATCTTGTAACTAATCATAAACTGACTGTATGTAGGAGAGGTTTTCGCACTTGTGCGGAATTGTTAACCGAGTTCTCAAATGTACTGGCTGAGAATAGAACAGAAAAAGCTGTACGAAAACACCTTTATCAAGTGTTGGTCCCGCGATCTCCCGCTCAGCAGACCGGCGCTAACCAGGCGGCGGCCACACTGCATTCAAGAAAGCTCATTCAACACCTGGGTGATTACAATCTTAGACAAAAGTAGTCGGGAAAGTAGCTTTACTGAACATACTTGCTCATCGGCATTTCACTCAGTCCTCTTTCATGTTAAATTAAAAGGTTTTTTTCTCGTCAGGAAAAGATATCCCCCGTGTCCCCTATTCAATGTTGAGAAGTCAAACAAAGAATAACCACTGAAATACTTAATTTTTTCCAACATTGCACCAGGGACGGGGGGATAGAAGTAAAAACCAAAGTAAAAACTAGTAACCTCCCCAACAGCTTTGTCTATTATTGTAGCTAGTAGAAAAAACAACTTGACAGTAGTCCTGGATTTTTACAAAAAACCAATAACAGCAAATAAGGATGGCATTGGTAGGGGAGGAGAGCTTTAGGGTGATACTAATGTAACGTAGTGTAACGTTACCGTATTTCCTCCAATAATAGCCGTCCCTCGACTAATCGCCTTCCCTCGAATAATCGCCCCCGGCTATTAGGACCTTTAAGCAACGACTACGGAAGGGTCTAGTACGGTGACCGGAAGTATTTTTTCCCGCCACGAATCACTGTCTCAAGTTCAAGGTACCACGACGGCTATAGCGGTCAAAACGTTGCTTTTTAATATAAGTGAATTCGCATTTTTTCATTCTTTTTCGCGTTAGATATTACAAGTCGCTTATTTTGTCAAATGTAGGCAAACTCATGGAGGAAAAAAGGTCGTCTTCGTTTGTTTACGTCCTCAATAAAACGTAAAGTTAGCCGGCATTTGCACGCCGTGGTCGTTAAGTGATGGCAAAGAAATGTTGATAAAACAATAAGATGCAAGTGCAAAGTTCTTGATTTGCTAATTAAACTTATTGACTGGTCGTACTGCGCTTCCCGAATACGTAGAAGATCACGGCGGGCCGTAGTGTCTAGTACGTCAAGTCAGTTTTTAGCTGCATTTTACGTGCTTAGAACGCCAGTGTATATTTGAAACAGAATCGCAAAATATATGCATTTATCCTTTTTTGGTCGTCCTTGTAAATTTCTGAAGGCTCATTTTTCGATCATGACCCCCAAATTTCGGTGTCAAAAAAATTAAGCACGACACCCAAGTGAAACATACAGCCAAATATGCCGGCAAAGTACAGTTGACGGGAAAGAGGATTTCAAAATGGATATTATCTCACCAAGTGGTGTGAATAAGACTGATAAAAAACAAGCAAGCCCTGAATTTGCCCATGAATCGCCCTATTTTTATGATTTTTTTTTTTGGCCGTAGGGGGTCACTGCACGGCTTCAACCCAATGAAGAGTTCGCAAACATGTGTGACAGAGCAGGCGAATTAGAATAATCGCGATAAAGAATACAAGAACGGGAATACACTTTTAAGCGACGTTTTCACCCCTATAGCCGTCCTGGTATCTTAAACCCCCTGCCTTGAGGCATTGACGGGTGCCGAAAAAAAATTACTACCCTACTTTTCATCCTTGTTACCTGGTAATCCTTCGAGGGCCACTTTAAATTTCTCTGTATTTTGGTCATTTTCTTCATCGTTTTCAACGTGTCTAGGTTGTTTCCCTTTGCCTTTGTAAGGAGATGCACACGCACCATTATTTCGGGTTGGAAAGGCTATCTTTGAACCACCTTGACCTGGTATTTCCACAAACATTGTACTCCTCCCAGAAAAAATTGTATCTTCTTCTCTCGATCCACCTTTAGGCAGGCTTCTCTTACTTGACTCTACAGAGAAGAAGAACGTCAGTGAACAATGTCAAGAAGGCATATAGCTCAGACTGGAAAAACATTAATTTACTTCAAATAACCCATTCATAGACAAATCTTGAGGACCACTGATCTCTAAAACAGTTAGAATTCATTTAAATAATTGGCCCTTCACTTAACACCGGAAGTTAGTGGTTACTTTTCACGTTAGCTTTTATGCAACTTGCCCCAGATCTTAACACATGCTGGTTCCCCTGTTTTCAATCTTGACTGACTCAGACCTCCTTCTTCCTTAGACTGGGATTTAGTCAAGGATGTTTCCATAAATCTCTTAATTCAGGAAACGCTTTCGCTAAGTACTGACCCAATTTGACCCAAACACCTCACATTAGCCCAGGAATCTGCTGTACCAGGCCGTCTGATTTATAAAGAAAAGTTGGGATGATTGCCACAGTCCACAACAATGGAAAAAGTCACAAGTAAAAGCTAACTTTTCATGTGGTTACAGTTGCTATCCTTTACACACTTAGCAGAATTTAACCTATCTGCGACTGTATTCTAGTAACAAATTCCTAACATCGAGTTATAAAAAAGGTTAAGAGGTAATTTAGATTTAAATGAGAGTAAAATTAAGAAAAGATGTGCGCCGCCACATGGCAAACGTATCTTGGACATTTTAATCGACATGAATTGGAGCAAACAAGCCACATCGCAAACGTAGTAACGACGGTGTGCAACCACGGACAGTTATCAAAGGGATTGATGACAGCACAAAGGTACTTTTCGCAACTTGTAAGAGAAAATGACAACAAAAGAACGCTATGCCGATTATTTCGAGTTTCAATCCGTTTCCTTGTCTTTGTTTAGGGCAAAAAACAACCGTAAATACTTTCACGGCCATTATAAATACTTGCCAACAATATAAGAATAATCTACTACTGTTTTCTCTGTTGCAAGCACATCTTCAGATTTTCCATATCTGGTGACAGTGCTCCTTAACTACTTTATATTTTGGTAGATTTTGGTATAATAATCAGCAGTAGATTACATGTATGACTAATATGTCCACTGAGGGTGATCCAGGCTCTTGTGCAGTAGTCCGGGACAAGTAGATTTTTTTGCCGGGCAAGTAACTTTGAAAACTCAATTGCCCAAAGGGTAAGCAAACTTGTAACTAAAACATAAACTAAGACACACAAGCAGTGGCCCTAAGCAAGAAAAATGTAAGAACTGCTAGTCCAAAGGAGAAGCTGTAAGTGTTTTTCGAGCCCTGTATCCTCACTGCAAAAAGCATGGACATATAAAGTGTAAGCACAAGAAGAAAAGAAGGTTTTGATACTCTCACACTTACGCTTGTTGACATGAAAACCAAGTTTTACAGCATTTGAACCAAAAAAAAAACAAACAGGTAATTCTTCAAAGTACCAGTTAACGCTTTCCAGTCAGCTCCTCTCTCCCCTGCTTGTTCATCAGCTTCTTCAATACGTTCAATCGAGCCAGTAGACTCTGCAGTAAAGACAGTCAGTGAAATAGTGACTTTTTCCTTATAATCCGCCAGACCCCAAGACCAAACCCAAGCAGTTAACCAGGTTGGTTTGTCGTGTGTTTTACAATACACGACCCAGATTTCCACTTGGTTGAACAATAGCTTAACGACAGCTAAGAAGTAACTGCATTGTAGATCAAAAAACATACAAAAAAATCTTGAAAGTGAAAAGGGCTAATGAAACAAAATAAGCAAAAAGTAATATTTTTAGCACAACTACGAGTTTGGAAGGAACAGACATTTTTTGCCACGTACACCAAACGCATATGACCTCTAATATTCATTTGGCAATGTCATGTTTTTCGACACCGAATATTTGAGGCCGGTTGTGCCCATCAGAGTTAGAACTGCAACGAAAAATTCATGAGGAATGCGACAAAAGGGAGTTAAATTTCCTTTGAACAAAAAAAGACTTACTCACTTCAAGGTTTTGATACCCTTTAATGCTTGCTTATGTCATTTGTGTTGCTACAGAGCCACAGAGAACCTGTGAGAGCCAAGCTTAAAGGCATTTTGTGCAATAACGAATAAAACTCTGGGCCAAATTCTTCGAAGATCGATTAACCCTAAATAAGTATTAAAATTATAACCCAACACTCGGTTGCCTTCATGTAGATTGATTACGACTGTCATTTTGGTTTGAAATAACCCGGTCTCTGAGTAAAGGTTGGGCAATATTTTATTAAGCCCCATCAGTAACTTATTACCAGACGGGAAAATTTCGCTTAAAATTTGGCTAAATCCTGGTTTAAAGTTAACCATCTTTCGATTAACCAGGGAATAGTTTATATCAATGCTGTGGCAGTCACTGCAGTAAGACTGACAGGAGATCCTTTGATAGTCATTAATAGCCTGCGATGATGCCCTCTCGAAATAAAATGCACAAATTAACTTAACACTAAGAATTACGGTCTAAGGCTACTCAAATCAACGTTGTTGTTAGGCTCACCTTGAATAGGTAATATTTCATCCTTTGAAGGAATATCATCCTTCTTTTTAGATTCATTAGTTCCTTCAGCCAAGATTTTTTTGGCTCGGCAAGTAGTTTTGAAAACTCACTTGCCCAAAATATAAGTCATCTTGTAACTAAATCATAAACTAAGACACACAAGCAGTGATCCTAGGCAAGAAAAATGTAAGAACTGCTAGTCCAAAGGAGAAGCCGTAAGTGTTTTTCGAGCCCTGTATCCTCACTGGAAAAAGCATTGAGATATAAAGTGTAAGCACAAGAAGAAAAGAAGGTTTTGATACTCCCCCGCTTACGCTTGTTGCGATAAGAACCCAGTCCTACGGCATTTGAACTAAAAAGAAAAACAGGTCATTCTGCTCAGTACCAGTTGGTGCTTTCCAGTCAGCTCCACTCTCCCCTGCTGCTTCGTCAGCGTCTTGACTACCTTCAATCAAGCCAGCAGACTTTACAGGAAAGACAGTCAGTGAAATAGTAACTTTTTTCTTAGAATCCGTCGGCTCCTACAACTAAACCCAGGCAGTGATTCATGTTGGTTTTTCCTTGTGTTTTACAATACAAATCAACGTTGTTGTCACGCTCACCTTGAACAGGTACTATTTCACGCTTTGAAAAAATATCACTCTTCACTTTAGATTCATCAGTTTTTTCAGCCAAGGTTTCCTTAGGGCTAGAAGCCTCTGGCTTGCTGCTGTTGCCTTGCTTGGTTCTCTTTGGAATGGCACCAGTTCCCTCATATGGGTCAATTTTCTTGATACAGCCAGCTCTACTCCCTCCCAATTGTGCTTCAACTCCGTTGGCACTCTCACTTTGAACTGGCTTTCCATCTCTAGATGATTTACCATCTTTCGTACTAATTACGGGAGAAATTGCATCTCCGTTTTTCGATTCCCCTTCAGCCAAGCTGCTCTTACTTGACTCTACAGAA
Source organism: Porites australiensis (assembly GCA_022179025.1). Classification (NCBI taxonomy): domain Eukaryota; kingdom Metazoa; phylum Cnidaria; class Anthozoa; order Scleractinia; family Poritidae; genus Porites; species Porites australiensis. The sequence continues at coordinate 75,592 of BOPM01000078.1, read as the reverse complement.
AAGAAAACCGTCAGTAAAACATCTTTTTTACTAGGCATTAAGAACAATTACCTTTCTCTTCTCTTTGGTGACAAAGGAACAATTAATTTGTTTAAGACTGAATTATTTCAAAAGAGGCTGTAATGCCAGGTAAAAATTGCAATGTGCTACAGATTCAATTTTATCCAAAAAAAAATTGTGAGAATGTGAAAAGACTTCAGTATTTTATTTACTGGTCAACAAGCAACTCTGTATTAAATAGGAATTAAATGTCTCTTGTAAATACATTTTAATTGTTAGTCGATGATACGACCAATGTGAGTTAAGGGTGCGTTTTTACTGGGAGAATCCAAAAACGGATTTATGATCTCAGATCACAAGGATTCTTCACTACTACAAAAAGGAAAATCAGACAAAGGATCATTTGCCATGACAACATCACGTTCCTGTGTTCCTCGTGTTGAGAAAAATAGAAGAAACATATACAAAACCAAACTGATCCTCGGGGCGAAACGTAAATTACATATGAATATATGAGATATATATATATATTGGTTTGAAACACAAACGTTTGTCCGGGGCTAAAACAAAATGAAATACACGTTAGGATCATAAAACTCTAAGAATTTAAAAGTGACGCCGATAACTTGATTTTTTTTTTCCAGTTACGAGGAAAATATCGGTAAGCAGAAGCTACAAAAGTACGAAAAAATGACAAGGGGCTAAAACGGTCTACGAGCTGACAAAAAAGATGACAAAAAATGGAATGATATATAAGTAATGGAAAAAAGGCGCCACCATCGTTCGGAAAACCACTTGTCAAAAAGACTTTTTTCAAATCCTTCCCCAAAAATACTGGTTTAGATTTGAACTGAAGAATCCACCTAGCGTGTGGATTTTATGGATTCATGATCCGTTTTGGGATTTGACCAAATAAACGCACAATCGGTTTTTGCATTCGAAAATCCGGATCTGGATTTTCCCTTAAACACGCACCCTAAGTCTCAATGACATTTAAAAAAGGCCGCTAGGCAGGTTCTTTAATATTTTTATTATTCTCTCCAAATTTGCCATACAGCATAGCAATCACATGGCAAGCATGTCTCAATGGAACAGTCTTCAGATTGGAATTTTGAACGGAAGTAATGTTTCTACATACTGAATTTCAATTGGAGAAGTTTCAGTTCTGGATTTCAAGAAGGTCTTAACCCCAGGTGTATTCTGTAGCAATTTTAATTTATGAAACAGGAGTACTGTCACACTTTGTAACAGTTTTGCACTTTGTAATTAAATATACTTGTGAGAAATCATACACTGTGTGAACTGAAGAAATGAAATAAAATGAAAAAAATTAATGATTTGATCACTAGCTGGATGAAGGATTATTTCTTTACTTTCTTTACAAATTATGTGACAAATAATTTATTTCTAAACATCAATTTGAATGTCATTGCCATTACATGTATAAATCCTCTACAGTAGCAACTATCGGCAGGGACTTGTTTGTTTCCCTTGCTCTTTACGACACATTTATCAAAGAAAAGTTTGAATAACTTTCATTAATTTTACCTGCATCTGAATTGAGATCCAAACATACAGTCTGTTTGCTAAGCTTAGTGTCTGCAGAAACACAAATTAAAAAAGGTCAGCACCTAAACATAAGGGAAGCAAGGGGTCTGAGTCAGAATAATGTGCACATACAGCTTTGATTTACCCCAGAAGGTTTCAACCAATAGAAAACATTTGACTAATCATAACAAAGTGTCTTGTGCTGCCCAGAGAACCGGTTTGTGTGTGGGGCTTCATAATAAACTTTTCTTACAATTTGCTATGCAAAGGCATACAGTGTCAAAGATAACTCTTTCCAACTTGCATGGGCATACTTGTTGAAATATGTCTTACGGTATTGAGAGCGACATCGCTTCTTTGCAGACTTTTGTTTTACATTTACAACAAAAGCAGGGTTTGTCCCAAGCTGCACCACTAAAATTCCATCCGAAAGAAAGCAAATTCCTCTCCCATTTTCACACAATACTTTTGAGTACAGTCGACTCCTAATAAATCGAACGTCCAAGGGAAATCGAAAAAAGTTCGACTCATCGGAAGCTCGAAGAAAATAGCCGGGAGTAAGGAAAAAAACAGTTTTTACTGCACAGTGAACATTTTAATCACAGTTAAGGTGTTTCGATACAGTTTTTCAGAGGTCATACCGATATTTTTCAGTCTCCTTAAAAGTGTTTTTTTTTCTTTGTCTGATCGCTATAAAATTTTCACCAATGATCGACTATAGATTGAAATTTGTCAAAATGTAGGTTTTAGTAAAATCGATATTACTATGACAACAATAAACAAGAAACTTTGAAATTGATAAACGCCTCATTTTACGCGATCTAGACCAGCTACTGAAGATCCAACACCAGGAACTTAAAGTTTGGTGTTTAGCAAATAACCTCCGTAAAAAGTAAAATATTCTGTATGTTTGAATTCCACTAAAACGAAAATATATTTCAAACCTTACATTTTCAATAGCCGAGATAGATTATTTAATAAAAACGTTCTAAATCACACAAATTATTCTTAAGTAGCGTCAGAATGCTGCTTAATATCATACTTCGATGCTAGGAAATTTGGTGTATTTTCGTTCTTGCGATCTTAAAAACTAACCCGTTTTCTCACCACCTGTCTAAGTGCAACTTCATTCAAAATTTGGACTTTTAGCGCTTTTTTGTATATCTCTGAAACGACTCGAACGAATTTTTCTAAAACCTCTTCACATAATCTTCATAATGTATATAATAATGTCTGAAACTTTCATCAAGATTGATTCACTGCAACTCCCTGAAATTTCAAGACTGTTTCACGTTAGATTTGTGACAAACAAAATCAGCCTCCACTAGTAAACTATATGCCTACAACACGTCAATGGGAAATTCAAAATTCAATGTTTCGCACGCCAGTAGACTGTTTTTTCAGACTTTTTAAGGGCTCAAAACATGGTTCGAGTTATCGAGGGTAAAATTGTATAGAAATTATCTGGGGGGGGGGGGAACTACTTCGAGTAAGTGGGAGGTTCAAGTTATCGAGGGTTTGCGTTACCGAGGGTAAAATTACAGTAAATGTATAACGGAAATCCAGGGGAAGCCGATTTTGGTTCGAGTTAGCGAGGGTTCGGGTTATCGGGGGAGTCAACTGCATGTTGTGAAAACCTGACACTCAATTTCTTGTATACTGTAAACAGAACTTTTTTTTGACAGGTAGGAGAGAACCCTGGGAGCAAGGTTGCATATAAACCATGAACGATAGGACCTAATGGATTTACGGGTAAAACTTTATTAGCATTGCAAATTTCAAGTTCTTTCCAGAAAAGGTTACATTATTGATGCTTTTCTTGAGGTTGCATTTCAAAAAATAGGTCAGACGGTTCCCAGTTTTCTTGCTGATAAGCCCACAACTTCACCTGGACAGGGCACATCAGAGATCTTTACAGTTAAAGAGCGTAGCCATATCGCTAACACACACTTAAAAATCATGAGGATAGGACCGAAAAGCTTTCTTGGCAGACATAAAAAGACAACGGCATGTCTTTAACAAAGTACCCTTGGGATTTACGTCCACATGAGCAGCTTGTGACAATGTAACCTTTTGTGGAAAGAACTTTGATTTGCTTTGCTAATGAATGTATAAGCGACGATTTTTTTTTTTCAATCAGGTAATATATACATACAATACACATACCCAAAGCTAACGGTTTGTGGAATGGAACAATACCTCACCAAAAGTTCTTTGAAAATTGTACTCTCAGATTGAAAACCAAAGTTCTCCACAACCACATATAACAGGCCCTTTAAATTTACATACTGCATTCAGGTTAATACACTGACTTGATTAACAAGCAAAAATTTCTAAGGATAGCTATTCAACTGCAAAATAATCAACATTGTTGCCCATTGTTACACCTACCAGAGGAAATATCATCCTTCTTCTTAGACTCTTTAGTTCCTTCAGCCAAGGTTTCCTTACTGCTAGTGGCCTCTGCAGAAAAAAAGGCATGAGTGAGATATAGTCACCATTTTTATCATTTTACTTAACATTTATATGTATTTAGCAGAATTTTTTTTTCTCTTTTTGATGATCATTCAATTACAAGGCTTTAACTATTTTTCAGCAAGGCCGGAGAGAATAACTGTCCTTAAAATATCCCTCGTCTATGCAGGTGCTGTTTAAGTAACAGTAACTGACTACAAGTGCTTGGCGGAAAAAGACGCTCAAGTGAAAATTTTGTTCGAAATAAAAAGTTACTAAATTCAAATCACCAAATTTGTCCACAGGTTCTTGCAATGGGAAATTTTAACCTGAGAGTCAGAGTAAAATGAAAAGATATCCAGATCTCTGAACAGAAAGCGTACAATTTCTGAAAGTAGTATTCAGTTTGCTAGGAGCACTGACTACATTCACTGAAAACGCACAATATGCCTCATACACTGTACTTGTTTCATAAAAATAACAGAGTTGAAAAACTAAAGACAAACCTCTCTCATGTATGCAAGAAGTTCCTTAATACTTTGAGTATAGGACCACAACAATGGCACTTAACTATGCATTATTTTACAAAGAACAGCACTTCTCTAGAGCAAGCTTCAAATGAACAAACAAAATATTAGTTTCAAAGCTTAGTTTGGCAGTTTTTCCGAAACATGCTAACTAGTCCCATGCATCATGATTTGCTTTGAGTTTCAATGCCTGCACTGCATTATGGGAACAGACTGAAATTTGGAATTGACTCAGTGCCACCATTTTGTTTCAAAAAAAGAATATGCTCCTTGGTGATTGAAATAGTGCTCACATGCAAGAATTCTGCAATTTTTGAGCAATTTTTCACTTTCAGCAAAACCAATCACTTAAGCCCAGCTTTTTCCTTGCACCAAGACCTTCTGTTATACACCAACAAAATATAAAGGGTGCATCACATTTGTCTTACCTTAGAACAGAAATACATAAAATAATATTATTATAAATATACAGTACATATATTATTGACCAAGCATGAGGCTAAGATGGCTGGATATTGATCAAGCCCTAGCTATTGTTTCCGTTCTATATGCAAGCAGAGGATGTTTGTCTGTACATGTATGTTTGAATTTTTAATAAATTTAATTTGTAACTTCTATGGAGTTCATTACCACGACAATAAACTTTTAACACTCAAAAACACTCAGTGCTTTTATGGACAGAGATGAAGGGAAGGTCCACTTAAAAAAAATGAGGCCAATATATATCCAGCCATCTTGACCAAACAAGCTTGGACAGGCACAATTAATAAAGGATTTATTACATGGCCAAAATAAGATCTTTTCTTGCAGGATAAAGCAGGCGATCCCAGCAAGTTTTTCATGATCCCCGTCCATAAAATGTAAATTGTACGATGTACACTGCATGCTTGTTTGTGTGCAAGCCTTGGAATGAAACGATTGTGACATACTCTGTGCTGTTTTTGCAATACAAGTTTGGAGATGTAAAACTTTGTTCCCCGTTAAAGCATATAACCTCAAAGTCAATGGGAACTTGGAATAAAACTGCTCATAAATATTTAATTGTTATTGATATTCTTTGTATGAATGAATTTTAACCAAAGGAAAATGAACCTTCATTTGCTAAAAAGAAATGTTCTTGTTGTCAATAATAAAACACTATAGAAATTAACCGTAAATTATGAATACATGTATCTAAGGCTAAAGTCCTTAGTGACTGTGTTTCAAACTGAAATGATTGCTTCCTTAGGTTAACTGTTTATACATTAATTCTATTGACCAATATTTTCACAAAAATGAAAGTTTACTTCCTGTTAATGAAGGGCAAAAGGTGTACTGAGTGGCCACCCTGACTGTTTACTAGCAGCTAGTTACCAATGACCCATGAGTGAACAAAATGCGAGAAAATCACCATAAACAGAACCTCTGTAAATTAAACGGCCAACCTTTAATAAGCACCCTTGTGGTGGCTTTAGCTGACGATTAATTTCTTTTTTAGAAAACTAATACTGCAGGAAGATTTTAGTCACCCAGCCTTTTAATTTCAGGTAATTGTATGAGTATGAATGGACCCTTTTGCTTTTCATGTGCCTTATTCTAAGAGAAGTTAAGTTAAAAAACAATTAAGAGACCAGGTATTCTATTTAAAAATTGCTTCAATATTGCATCTCAGCCTGTGTGATGGGTGGTTTTTAGTCAGCTGTTGTGTTAAAGGTGGCTGGATTGTTTTGGGGCAATAATCACTTCCAAAGTTTAAGCAACAACTATGCCACCATTATTGGTGGTACAGTGACTAGAAAATACTAATAAATGCAATAATTTAGCAAGAAATTGCTCCCAGTTGTGTTGGTTCATTAACAGGTAAACCTAAATACCATCATTTTTAAATGAGGGGGCAAGGGGGGATTTAATCTCGAGTTCCCCAACAACAGTTTTGGGTTTCATGAGTCCCGAAACAAATATTTACGTTTTCACGCTTTTCAAAAATAGAGGTCGTACAAAATGTCAAAAATGTTATGTTGATCCGATTTTGTAAAACAGAGTGCTTCAATTATATTTTAGCAAGTTAACTAGCGTTTTACAAACCTTACAAAAAACACAAAGGGGTTATAAATTCCCTAGGGAAGCCAGCTATAGGTGGGTCTGAGCACACTGAAGTTACCTTATCAAAACAGTGGCAGATCCAGACCTTCATATAAGGGGGGGGGGGGGGGACCAGGTCACTCCAGAACCTGAGATA
>BOPM01000078.1:48710-58879 GCA_022179025.1 Porites australiensis | reverse complement strand
TAACCATGTGGTGCAAAAGTTTGACACTAGAAAAATATATAAGCTTTCGAATGAAGTGATTTTTTTCGCCCCCTTTTTTGTCTGTTTCTCCCTTTTTGCTTTTAAACTTGGCGCGACTGCAATGTTATGCTTACGCAATTGGTTTACATACTAGACCGGAAATAAAAAGCTGACCGGATGTTAAATTTTGTGCTCACGTGCAGTGCGGTTTTGCGGCGGTGTTCGCTGTGCGCTGTTTACACCAAACTAACACCAAACTTTCACCAAACTAGGCCTGAGAACCTCGTTCCCAGGGTTCTCCCCTCTCTGGCTCCGTAGGGACGAGTCTGGAAACGAGGTTTCTGGGGCATTTTGTAACAACTTGCGTATTTTGTAACAAAGGCTGCGGCATTATTGTAATAATCGTTCGTCTACACACTGATTATAATAACATCTCACGCAAATTGTAATCATTAAAATCTTATTTTTACAAGAGCAATTAACATAAACCAACGAAAAGAAAGAAAAATAATGTTATTAATGTTAGGAGTAGGGAGATCTACGTATAAACACTGAGTTGTTAGAACCAAGAATTTGGATGCGAACTTTACGGCGTCTGCAATATTTCTCTTTTTTGCACAATGAAGCTTCTGCTAGTGACTCTGATGATTTAGTTCAACTAGTTTTCACAGGGATTTCCATCAGCTTAGTAAAGACCTTTTCCATGAGAATCCGCAAACCGTAAACCGCAAAGGCGTTTGCAGTTTCAGCTTGCCAGGGTTTCTAATTTTAGCAAGGTGTTCGTTCTTTCTTGCAGCCATGTTGTTTTTCAAGTCTAATTGCATCTATCGCCTAAAAAAACATGAACATTTCATTAATTCGAGTTCAAAAACGCAAATAACACATCGCAGGCGGTTGTAAAACCCTATTTCTTGCCTTAAAACGCGAGGATGTACAATTTTTAATGGCAAAAATAAACCTTTTTGAGTTACTGCTGGAAGCCATTCCTGCCATGCAAGCGTTAGACTTAATTGCCACAAGTCGACTGCGTGAACACTGAAGACGCGAGGGAAGCTCTCGAAACAAGCGAATACGAGCGGCGTAAGTCGCGAGTGACCACCTAACTAGCAGAAACCTACAAAAGCCGACGAGGATCTTCCGACTTCCGACTTCTGACCCTCCTACTTTTCACCACTCCCCACGTTATAACTCACAGTCACATAAAGCGATTGGACAGAAAACCGGCATTCAGAAGACACAGTGTCATCGTATTTAAATAATACTTCTACCAAAGGAGTGGCAAATACCAAAACACTGTCAAAACTAGATTTATTTTAAAAATGCAGGCTGTTTATAGATGAACAATGTGTTCTGAGATCGCGTAAATCACAGCCGTACGGAGTTGCGTAAACTGACAGTGGTTGTGGAGAATGATTGCTTTTACTGCGAAAAGCAGGAAAAGTGGCAGCGCCTTGAACAGGAATACACCGAACTGAATACAAATTTTCTGTTGCATAAGGAGTTAAACTTTTTCTTCCACTGAATGTTAACTGGACCGAGCCGTTTTTTGCCCGCTACAAAGGAGATATAGCAACGAGCAAATACCCACTCATCGTACAATTGTAACTTCACGTGTACCATTTCTCAAAGAGATATTCTTCTCGTTAGAGCAATATGTAAAAGGTTTTTAAATGTTTCACATCAATAAGGATCTCGTGCCCTGTCACCCCTTGAAGTTTTCACTTTGAAGTTGTCCGTCAAGATTGACTCCATTTCCAAGAAAATATGCCCGCACTCGAGTAGCGGAAACGAGTTTATTTTGAGCTAGGAAGTAAACAAGAAGTGGTGAAAAGTCTGAAGTCAGAAGTTGCAAGTTGCAAGTCAGAAGACCCTTCTTGTGGAAACCGGGAACGGGCTATGAGAAAGTCAATGCAAGCGTGAACTTCAAACGCGACCGCAAGACCGTATTCACGTGAAATTACATTCTTTGAAACTGCGGTAGGCGATAACTATCGAGGCCAAAATAACAACACCACAAACAAGTCCACCGAACAAACGATGATATATCGTAGCTGTGCTTGACACAAACGTGGATGGAACGTGGATGGGAAGTGGATGAGACGTGGGTTGAAACTAAAAGCGTAAAAAGAGCAAAGAAAATTACAAGCTGCTAGAAAACTGTAACAAAGCGAGGACTGAAGCACACTTATATTGTTATGGCATGATAGAAACTGCTGTAAAAGCGGACTACGAAGAAACGCAAAGAAACTAGAGGAAAAGCACTGACGAGAACTGCGCTTAGTGCGGACCTAAACCAACTGAGAATTTTACTGCAGAACTACGATGTAAAAATGCACTAGAACATGCGGAAAAGAAAACTAAAGCCGAAACTAAAAGGGCGCTAATGAAGATGAAAGAGCAATGAGACGCTAAAGAGGGGGCGAACGCTGATACATGGAACTAAACACCTAAATTCACGCAAATAGACTAAACAAAAGGACGAAATGAACTATAAACTAATTAGCGTACGCAAAAGGAAAAACAAATTACGGAAAACTGTCACACTTGGATATTACATTCCTTGTAAAGTTTCGAGTTTTTCAAAGGTAATTTCTCCGAAACTTTTCGTTATATCGAGCTCAAATTTTCACGGATAACTGAAATTTTCTGGTTATGCTCTTTCATTATTCACTGGTTTAATTTCATTAGCTTGATCATAGAATTGAAGACATATATTAGTGAGGCAAAACATGTAAACTAAGATTCGCCTATTGTTTCGCACGTTCATCCACAAAGCAGATCAAACATGCTCTTCCTCCTTCTCTTTATCTTCATCTAACATTCGACAAATGAAGAAGAAGTCAGAATAACGTTCTATCTTTGCTCTCAGTACGAAAATTTTCTTTCCGTTCTTGTCCTCTGTTATGAATCCACAAGCACCTCTTACAAAAAGCACAACCCTGACTATGGAACTTACTGGAATCGAACTAAAACGGCCAAAGCCATAAATAAAACGAGACGACAAAGTAAGGAGTTCTGGTAAATTTTTATTGCTATTTTTGACCCCTTGACAGCTGCCTAAATAATGATCGCTAAAAATTCCCATACAAACCCTTATTTTATTTCTGTTACTTAATAATGATTTTCACTCGTGAGCTTGGGGTACCTGTGGTGATACCATGTGATACTGTGATGCCATCACAGGAAGCCCAAGCTCAAAGCAAACCTTCGAATTACAAGGCTTTGTATGGGGAAAATACGATTGTTTCTGTAACCTTCGAATGAGAGAAGAGGCCGATGTGAATAAAAGTTGGCTAAAACCTCACTTACACAACTTAGGTAAGGTTAGCCAATTTTTATTCAAACCCTCTCACATTCGAAGGTTACAGAAACAATCGTATTTTCCCCATACAAATCCTTGTATTTCGAAGGTTACTCATCAGTGCCGATGGTCATATTTCGATCTTGGGCCACATTTTCGAGTATCATATTTAGAGCATCAACCGAAACATGCTTCTTCCATGTAGCCCATGAGATAAATGCAGTGATGAAGTACAACGAGGTGGCTTTAAGCACTTCATCTACAGCCATTTCCTTGCCACTACTTGAGTGTCCTGCAAAAATTACTACGAGAAAAAGTAACAGGACAACAAGACAATACGCTACACAAATGACTTTGGCTTGTGTGGGATTTTTGTTAGAATTACTACCGTTACTATAAGTAATACCAGTGGTAGAACTATTGGTAGTAGTACAGCAGCCAGTACTGTAGCAATTACCATTGGGGAATTCTTCAAGGTAAATGTACTTTGCATAAGTGACAGAAGCGGAAAAAGAGAAAACAAGAAGAGCAATAGTTAACCCCCAAGTGGGATTTATCCTAATCCCAATTATAATCCAGCAGAGTATATAGCTTATCGCATGTCCTCCATAGATCTTTAACAAAAATAAAAGCTTTGAGTCACCATACTCGAACCACCTGATGACACAAAAGAACTCTAGCGAACTAAGAAGAAAAATTATTATTATAATAACAGTAAAGTGAAAGGTACCCCCAAGTTTCCAGTAGATAATTGAAAGCGCAAAGGCAACAACGATAAGCAAACTGCTGAACAATGACAAGAAATAAAAAGAAAAACACACAGCTTCAAATTTGTTTTTCTTCTTAGAATTGCTATTTCCTAAACTTAAGTCTTCTATATCTCTTATATTTTTAGCCAACAAAGGGCCACTAAATATTACAAAACACATAGACAACCATAACATTGCTCTGACGTAATGACTTCGTCCTGTTGCAAAGTCAGGTTTATGACCCTGTATAACACACTCAGCTGTATTCAGTGATGGATTTCGAATGGTAGGGCTATCAGCCAGATCCTGCAACTGTAGAGCAAACAAAAAAAATACATGTGCTTTACAGCTCTTTCAAGTTAAAGAAGAGAGAGGACAACAAAACCATTTCCCTGTAGCCGGTTCTAAAGGTGCATTTGAACATTTTTTTTCTTAATCCCTAACTAAATTCTTTCAGCCCTGCCCCTTGGGGGATCAAAGTGCAGTATTCTTAAAAGCTCTATTGTATGATCTGCCCCTTTACATCTCTAGGGTATGGTTATTGCTGAAGACAGCATGTAGACATCTGGAATCAATCTGTTTATCCAGAACTAATGAGTAAACAAGAATCGCCAAAAGGCGATTTTAACTGGGCTGCCAAGCGCGATTTTTCCTGGGGGAGGCGTGGCTGTACACATTTAGGCCCCTACATAACCTTGTCGCTGACCACTGCGTGACATAGCATCATATGCGAGAGTTAAACGTAAACTTATTTGAACATTGTACCGTTTTGGAAGACTTTCGTAACAAGAAAAATGAGTACCATTTTTGAGTCGGGGCTGTACACTAACTCATTCCAAGCAAGTTAGCCATTATAAGCAGGAAACAATAAGCGTTATTTTCACGCACCTCTCGCCCAATTCTTTCGCCCCCCAAACATAAAGTGTGACAATATTTGACCTAATCGGGAATTCCGTTCCAAGGGTCATAAAACGCTGTTACAAAGCACTGCGTTTCTCAATTCTGGTTCTTAACACTGCAAAGTTCTAAACAAGGTATATGTGAAAGGGGTACCATTTGTCAATAGAAGGTATACGAAACTGGGTACCTTTTTCATGAAAAATGGTATTTAAAGGGTAAGGGGTTGGACCCCTAGGCGGCGCCTTCCCGTATAAACATTTGTTGAGTACCCCCATCCTCCCCCTCCCCGGTAGTTACCACGCGACCATAATTATTCTTGAAGTCTCAGAACGAGAACACGTACACAGAGGAGAAAGACTGAAAAAAGAATTAATCGCAAATGTGCGTACACAATTCAAAACAATAGACACTTTCCAATACGCGCATGTCTCTTAGTCGTACCACCCTCCAGCATAGAAGAAAGATTTTCAAGAGATGATATAAACCATTTTTGGTGAAGGTTCAGTGTAAGAGACAGATATCTACATAACAACTGACAACTTAAAGAAAACCAACCATTCCGAGCGTGAAAGAAACAGTGTCCCGTGTTCCCGCATGCTCTGCGCCTGCAAATTTACATGCGGAAACTAACAAGCGAGAGACATAACCGGTCATAACGCTAAACGAGGAAACTAGTAAACAATGGCCTTTACGAAGCCAGGAGCAAAGATTCAACATGAATTCGATGTCATTTCAAAAATTTCAATGGCTTTGAAATTTCACCAAAATGTTTAGCAATCGATAAACTCTCAAAGAACCGATTAAAAAACATATATTGAGTAATTTTTTAAACTGCGACTTTAAAACCAAAGATTACAACTTTTACGGTTGCATGAGCAAAAATATCTTATGAGTAAGAACGTGATCGCAAAGAGGAAAGAGCGATTGCTTGCCAGTTTTCACTACTGAAAGAACTGAACCGCACCTTAAGCCAAGAATATAAATCTGGATTGTACCGGCACTGTAAATCATCACTTTAGAGCCGGAGGATTGAGAAACAAAAGTGAAAAAGGCATCTTTGGGGATGCAAAATTTTTAGAAAGTTATATTTCAAAAACGCTCTCATCGATTTTTTTTTCAGTCAAATCTTGACAAAGTAAAGACAACGGTCTGAATTATTCGCAAACTAGAGGACTTTAACAGATTATCGCTAGATTTTGAGAAAATTCCCGGCAATTTATAGATTTCATGTCATGGTTATTCCGTTGCTATGGAAGCGGCGATGCCAACATAACGGTACGTGTGCCTATCTCTCGGACGCACCAATTCTCGGACAGTACGCATAAATGTTTCGTAATCATTGCATTTCTTGCTGGACTCTAACAAACCAAAGATAGGCTCCGTTGAGTGATTGGTTATTCTAATTGTGCTAACTCCTTTTGGGACTGATCGTCGTTGGGTCTAGGGGGGAAAATTTGAAGATCGATCTTGTCAGTAAAGGTAGGTAAAACTGTGTTTCTGTCAAATAAAGTTCGTATTTCGCTGCACATCGAATTAGATCGTTTCAGTTTCCACCCTGTTCTCGCCTATACTCAAAATGGAACAAGGTTTGCTTCCAAGTAAGAATTAAGAGTTCACTGTTTCACAATTTCGAGAAAGAACACGGGAAAAACTTGGTATATTTTTGTGAGGTATAACTATTGTCGGACAGCGCGAAAGCCAAACACATTTTTTAAGTCCAACAACAGTTTCATAAAAGAAGAGCGAAGAAAATTATTTTTCCCAGCGAGCCGTCGGGATTAACTTACCTAAATGGCAAAATATTTTTAACATCGCTTGTTTGTCTGCGACTAATACACGAGGATGGAATCACTAAAACTGACTTTAAAATCCTTTTTAAGTCGGGAAAAGAGATTGTTTACTATTAATATTACTTCGTTTTCCTTCAACAAGACGTATATTAACATGATGAACAGGATTTATCATCGACGAACGATCGTCCGAGAATAGGGATACGTGTCCGAGAACAGGCCGCTCAATTTCTACCATATCTTTTAAAATTACGGATAAACCTTTGGTGTTCAACTCCCTGGGCTTGGAAAGATAGGTATTATTTCCCCCTGCATTTTTAAGTCGGGGCTGTATAACCGTGACTTTCGCAAGCAAGTTACCATTTCGAAACAAGAAAAGATTGGCATTAGTTTTAACTGGGACATTTCCACAATGCACTCCCTCAATCCCTTGATGATCCATCATCTGCCTCCAAAAATATAACATGACAATCTAATGGCGTGACTTGTTTGGTATAACCGGATAATTCCGAAAATTATTGTCATTCTACCCTTTTTAATTATGAAACTGGTGACAGCAGGGTCAACTTTTGTAACTGAGGAAATAAAAACGACTCGAAGTAATCGTCGGAAATTTAGGCTACAACTTTTGGTGTTTTTAAAAAATATATAGCGGTAACTTTCTTTTTCTCAAGACTCGCAAAGTAAATTAAGTTCTAGCTTTGTTTTGTATGGTATTTCATTACCTCTTCTAGTTTACTCCGAACAGAAGAAGTTTTGCCTTATACATCACTTCTGCTGAATACACAGAGAAAAAAAACTATGTCCATGAAGGAGGATTTGATCGACATCTTCGCACCTCCATTTATTCACAAATTCGTAAGTAATGCAGTCAGCCACATATAAATCTCCCCTCTTCCTCGAGATTCATCACTAAAACGCTCTGAATCGAGAACTTGATGAATACTTTCACAAGCAAATTAAGACCTCTAAAAAATAAAAATAAAAGATTTCTAAACGCTCACCTCAATTATGATCTGCTTACTCTAAGGAAATTTTCTCGAAATCTCTCGATCTCGTCCATGTGCGTTTAACGTTATGCCATCACACAGGGGTGAATATCCCGGATAATAAGAAAACCTGGTATGGACTGCGCATGCTTCCTACCTTATATCCGACTTTTTTTAGAGAATAGTCTGCTGGCTCGCATAAGGCTCGCCAGCAACTATCCAGTTGATGTTTCTGTGAGACGAGACGAAGCAATCTACAGTCAACACTCTTAGCTTATTGCTTTCCTGTAAGCGTTACTTTCCACAAGCAGGAGGAAAACGGCAATATTAACATACAGAGAGAAATCTGCTGTCACATTTTAGGGGGGAACGCACTAATTTAATGGTTTGAACTTCAACATAAAGGAAAAGGAAACATGGAAAGAGACTTATCCTACCATCTCTAGAAGAAGCAGGCATATAAAAAAGTGCCAATACTGTTAGCTTCAGAGATATCTTCATTCAATGGATGTACATGTACACTAGTACACAGAGGGATTGAGTGCAAAGAGAAAACGCTTAAAAAAGGTTTTAAATCTTCAAGATAAAGTTTCGATACTTCATGTTCCAGCAAGAAAGGCGAATCACGATTCGCCTCAATATGTTAAAGCAGTTTTCGTTATTTTCCCTGTTAATTTACCGAATATTTTAAGCCAAAAGAGTCTTAGGAAACATGTACATTTGAAACTAAAGGATTAAAAGCATTAGCATTTTTTCCGTCATGAATTCTCATGTGGCGTTCTCGCCTCGCGACACTGTCATGACATCCATTTGATCATGTTTAAGGGGAGAAAGCAGTATTTACTTACATTCTTTAATCTGTAAAATCATTTGAAAAGTGGTTTTTGGTGTGGAACCCTCTGTCTCTCCCCCTCGATCTGCCAGTGCACTTAGAATACGACCTATCAATAGATAATATTCCTTCAAAATATTCACTTACCTCAAATTGTGCCCTTATAAGAAAACCTTTTATCATTTTCTTCCTTTCCCCATCGTCATCTGAGATATTGCAACAAAACGCAGGAATTTGTATGTTGAGCTCTTGTTCTCGAAATGTTACAAGGATGGACCCAAGAGACAACATTTCAAGCAGCGGACCAGGAGCATTGGCATACAGACAGTGTATACTCCAGGTAAACTTTGCTGGTTCTGAGTTGTGTGTTTTATTCGGCCCATAAACATTTACTTTTACAAGAAATGATGGTTTTGCCCCGTCAGGATACAAGGCATGGGATATGTTAAAGCTGTTCTGATTCTCTGTTAAGCTTTTGTAGACATGCGCATAGGTGGAACTACATGTTGAGTTGGTGGACACGCAGTGCTTGATCACATCTGCATCCTCATTGTCTTCAGCAAGAGACAGCATAATGTGCAGGAAACTAAACCAAATAATGCCCCCAAAATTTTGCATTTTGTACGTCCTTGCAATGATGTTTCTCTTCAGTTCTCTTTCAATAGCTTGATCTATAAGCACGCAAAAGAAACAATATCATTTTGACGATGGTTTACTATAATTGCTATAATACAATTAGTTTCTTTATATTAAAGGGGTAAAATGTCAAAGATTTGTATTATAGTAGTGACCTCTTGTGCTGCAAAATTAGCTATACTATTCTGAGGCCCTTTTAGGGTAAAGTTCCGACAAGTCACATGGCCTTCAAACAGCAACATAAGACTAGATAAAATGGCAAAATTCAGAGTATAAAGGGATATACGTACACCTCCGAAGAGGGCCTCTATTCTGGGTCTGATAGCCAAAAACCACCAAAAGTGTCTTAGGCTAGGAAAAGGTAGGAAACTAAAATGGACTAAGAAAGGAGTGGAACCAAACAAGATCAACAGCTAATAATTTGTACCCTTCCTCGCTTTCGAAAGTATGAGGTTTGAAATCTCTGTCACTCAGAATTACTTTTTTGGGTAGAGCAAACAATTATAGATTACAGACAATTATAAAGGTAGGGAACGATTTTTGGCATTTCTGGGCCCAAACGAACTGTCTGTAATAGAGAGGTGTCTGTAAGGAGAGGTTAGACTGTACTAGTGGTAGCGTTCATGTAAATTTATACCGTGATTTTAGTAGGGCCTACCCCCAAAAGTGATTGACTTGCTGAAGAAAGAAAAATTCGGGTTATGACGGAATAATATTCCCTGTAGGAAAGTGAAAGTTGATGGCTAACCAAAATTAGTAGTTAACTGAGAATTGGCCAAAAAAATAGTACCCTCCTTTATTTATGGATTGATGTAGTGTTCAGTAGACAGGAGTTGTTAGGCACGGAGCCACTTTGTAGTCTAATGTTGGAGTGAGTGGAAGTAGTGCATTTGACGGGAATAAAGTGTATGTATATTTTTGTGTCTTCTCAAGCGTTCACTTGAAATATGCTTTGATCAGCGAGCGGAAGAA
>BOPM01000078.1:29347-44707 GCA_022179025.1 Porites australiensis | reverse complement strand
AACAAAAGTCATTTTCCCGCCACTGCAACGCGCGTCTCCCGGCCGTGAAGGTCTGGGATATAATTGAAAACAGAGCATGCGCAGCAGTCGTTCACGGCTTCAGCAAGCCGCGGACAACGTTTGAGTGCATTTACACGAACACTTTCACGTCCAAGGTAAGCTGCGATAAGCCCATCCCAAAACCCCTCGGCCAGGATAAGCCGCGGCTTGAGCTGGCCTTGGGTTGAATAAGCCGTGAACATAGATTTTGTACCATTTATACGGGGCGTTCGCGTCTTATGTAAGCCGCGGCTTATTTTCTCTCGTATAAACGGCCCTATTATAAGGTGTTTCGATATAGTTTTTCGGAGGGCATTAGCATAACGTCAAAACAGTGAATGTTGTAACGCACATTTTGTGACAGGTTCGTAGGATAAGTTTGCGGTCAGTGTAAAACGCAGACTGCGGACCAGGGGTAAAATGCAGACTGGGTGTAAAATGCAGACTGAGTGTAAAATGCAGACTGCAGACTGAGAGTAAAACGCAGGCTGGGGTAAAATGCAGACCGAGTATAAACTGTAGTCGCGGTAGGGTACGGGTTTAAGTCAAAATATTCCGCAAAAAAATGTAAACGATCACTTACTTGACATCTACTTTCACAAATCCATTCCTTTCTTTTCTGTAGCCTGTTCCAGGCGTTCAGATAGTAGAAGGCCTGAACAGGCCATCTTCTCTGGAACGTCGTCGAAAAATAATCGCAATCTTGAACTCTTTATCCAACCGAGAGACCTCATACTTCAAATTTCAATACACGTGACCGTGAATAAGTACAACACAACGACTTTAGCTGTTCGGATGTTCACTGAAACTTCTGGCGAATGTGCATGTCACTGAACAACAAAAGTGACCGTTCAATGTGTAGCTCTGTACAATAAATCAGTACATGCAAGGTTCACTTCAAATATACCTTCAGCTCGTTGTCTTCCATGTTTGTATCTTCCACGCCGAATGCCCAAAATCAGCCGAGCTGGTAGAATTGTAATTTAAAGAGTAGCATTTTTCAAAGAGATATTCTTGTTAGAGCAATATGCAGAAGGGTTTTTAAGGTTTTAACGCCAATAGAGATCGTGTGGCCTGTCACCCCTTGAAGTCTTTACTTTGAAGTTCATCATCATCATCCTTCTGTTGAGGAGCAGTCGACCACAAGTTTTTCCTCCATGGATGGAGGTCTTGAGCCATTTGCAACAGCTGATTGTCATTTAACAGGATATCAGGATCCCCAAGAAGACAATAAATATACAACTGGTGAACAAGGTTCGCTGTCTTCCGGGTTTCCTCCTCCCCTGAGTTGGAACCGATACATTACAAATTCTCTGACGGGTTTATTGTCAGGTAAGCGGAGCACATGACCAAGGAAACTCAATTGCTGACCTGACTCTTTCAATAAGGGGAGCTGTTTCTGTGAGGCTGCACATGGTAGTATTTGGTATGCCGACGATTCGCCTGATGTTCAATATATTTCGATAGCAGGATATGTCAAGTTCGCCGTCATGATTGGCTCGATTTCCAAGAAAATCAATGCCTGCGCTCGAGCAGCAGGAAACGAGCCCATTTTGAACTGGGAAATGGAAAGTGGTGAAAAGACTGAAGTCCGAAGCTGGAAGTTGGAAGTCGAAAGTTAGAAGTCAGAAGTCGGAAGTGGGAGGTCGGACTGAAATTTGTAACGTAAGGAATGTAAGGTGTAATAACCAAGTCAGACGTTTAAGCCATACTTGTACACGTTTCATTTCCCTATTTACAAGGGTTCAAGTTTCTTTCCAGAAATAAAGAGATTAGTATCATCGGCAAATAATATGAAAGATAGCAAACTCGAGCATGTATGAATATCATTTATATATAACAGAATGCTCTGAAAGAAGCGTAGAAGCGAAAGGTAGATCATAGAAAGCTATAGAAGGCCTAAATGCAATAACCGATCTTTAACAATTATTCCTCGAGCCCGAATGGGCTCTGAGTCAATAGCCCATGAGGCCGGAGGCCGAATGGGCTATTGGCTTAGACGCCATGAGGGCGAGAGGAATAAAATCTAACTAGTTCGTCAAAAATATCGAGAATAAAAAATATTTAGCTAGTTAAAGCTAGACTTTAATCTCTTTTTGCCGCCAAAAAGCCGGCGCTTTTCGCTGCTAGTGGGCTATAACATATAGCCTAGTAGTAGCTCAACCAATCAGAACGCAGCATTGATAATAGACCACTAGTTGGATTTTACTAATAAATGTAAGTCCTAAATGTAATAGACTCTTAATGATGTGCATAGCATTACAGGAAAAAGTAAAAGAAAAGGTAGCATAAAACAGAGCTAAAATTTGAAGTTCATGACTTTTGTTTTAGTACTTTTTTGACTGAACAACAACCATAACTGATTTCTGTTTCCTCATGCAAAAAATAATTATCTCTGAGATGTTACTCTCTTTTGCATTATTATTTTATAATTTTTTCTAATTTGATTTAATTTTTTTAAATTTTTTATTTTTTTTTTAACGAAGACTAGTGAGCAGCACAAAGGAAACCGTTTTGTAGTTGCAAGCCTTTTTTCCTTTTCCGATGAGTTTTGTCTCTTAGGCCCTGTTTACAAGGAGGGAGGGTAGCCCTGGTGCTAGGGTTACCCTAGCACTCGCATATTTCTTCGTTTTTCACACGACGTGTTCACAAGGCAGGTAGCGTTACCCTAGCGCTAGGGTAACCCTACCTGAGTGCTAGGGTGATCCTAGCAAGAGGGTTACCCTACCCGCCTTGTAAACGCTCAGCTAAGGATAACTCGCCTAACCGGGTCAACTTTCCGCCTTCACGCGTGACCAGTAATCGTACCAATTTGAAAGGTATTATCCAATTTCTGAGCTTAATTATAAACATCTGAAAAATAAAAAGTTATGTTCTGTCCGCGATGATAATATTTTCGCTTTTTTTCGTGAATTTAACTTGTTTTCCATAGAGAGCTACAAGATTATTTCAAATTTTCGACCGTTACGAAGAATGTCACCCACGGACGAAACACGTCAGCAAAGCTGGTAAAGTTGACCCGGGTGATAGGGTAACCTTACCTTGTGAAATTTGCTTGTAAACCAGAGCTAACTTTTAAAAAAAAGATTTTATGAAAAACGGTCGAGACGCACTTGTTCATTAAATCTCTAGAGAAGATATTTCGGGAAATGAAACAAACAATGTATTACTGATTTAAAATTAGCCTACGTAGCATGGCGCTTTTGGTTGGGCGCGCTAAATCATAAAGGCGGGCGAGGGCAGAGAAACCGCGAGGAGATTGGGACTCGATTGGGGCGGGAACAACGTGCCCCCGACAAAACCGCAATGCTACGCATGGAAATTTAAAATCTTATGTAAATCTGTTAATGAGTTTCAAAATTTGCGAAAAAAAAATTCGTGCAAAACGTATGGGCCGAAAAAAAAAATGCATGCACCAAAAAATTGTGACCGTAGAACTCGCTGCACAAATAGCTGGTCAATTTTAACCTTAAAGTGCAACGCTAACACATTTTGTGAAAGTTGACACAGAAATAGTGGACAACTGCCGACGGATTATCTCCTATCTGAAAGGGTGTTCTTGCCCAAAGCTTCAGTTGCAAGAAATTGAGTGATCAGAAACCTACGGCGAATACTGCTGCATGTTCGCAATACAAGAAGAACAACTTTATGCTGAATGCGGGGCAAGATTAAACAACTTCTATTTATCAAAGTTACTGTGTATTTTCCCTTCTCTTTTCGCAAAAACTCTCAACAAAGCACGATATAACATCTACGGAAATCTCCTATCTGTTTTTAGCACTGAAGTAAGTAAGTAAGCAAGTAAAATAGAAGTTAGGACAGTTAGGACGGTTGAGGACAGTGAAGCAGGCCAAGTAAACACTAACCTAAAACAATGCAAAAAAATGTTGCGTTAAATGAGTAATATTAGCAGTGAGTCATTAACAGACGGGCTCTTGCAGATGAAGAGCATACTGTCATAGCCAGCATCATAGAGGCAATATCTGGCCATAATAAGCCTTTTTGACTTATCTGTAAAGAACTTTACTACTGCACTCATGTAGTGCGACATGAAAATCTCTCAAGGTCAGAACAGACGTGAGCATCTCCCTCTACCTAGCTTGTGTATATTAGAGCTAGGGATCAGCCGTTCTGTCAGTATCGCGTCGGAGATCGCACGTATTATGTTTTCATCCCCGCTTCTCATAGTGCAAAATCATCTATCTGGAAACGTATTGGACCTGACTCCTGACCCAAATGGCCTAAACCGCCGTGCCGAATTATTGTAATCTATATCCTTATTAGTTTTTTTTCTTTTTCAATTGAAATTGTACGTCACTTCCACCTCTCCCTTTCAAACAATTTTTATTGCGACATTCTCCATCTATATAATATTGTAATTCCTATCATAAATTCAGCTGAAGAAGGCTGGTATGGCCAGCCGAAATATTGTTGTAAAAAAGCAATACACGTTGTTTTAATCAGCTTTGCAGTAGTCTCTGGACTTCTCGTTTTTTTTATCTTAGAAAGTTGTGAAAGAAGAAGAAAAGAAAAAAGCGTCGGCTTCGTTTTCAGTTTAAATTTATGCGTCAAATACATTCTGCTAACTCTAAAATTTGAATTATGGCGGTAACATAGAATTGCACAGGAATGCTATCCTTTCGATCAATTTCAGCCAAGTAAAGTAATTAACCATTCAGATGTTTGTAGCCTGCGAGCAAGCTCTCCTGGGGTAAGAAGTATGGGTTTGTTCGAAGTTGCATTTTAACATCGATCAATGCCGAAAAAACGTAGCCAACCAGGGAATAAAGTTAACTTTTTTGTACACAGTAATTTTCAGGGAGTTATCTAGTGGGGCTAATTTAACTCCTTACAGTGGAGTTATTTTTGGGGGAGTATTTATCTTCTCGAATCTATTATCGGTACCTGAATTCCTATACAAATCCTTTATATTCATGGCCATTTTGAGGATTTTGCGATATGAGACCACACGTATTGATGACTAAACTCTCATACTGAGCTTGCGCTGTCTGTGAATGAAAGAGACAGCCGTAACACAGCCCCTTTAGGTTGATGTACGTAATCCTCCTAAAGTGGTACACTTGAGAATTCGGCAGTGCTTCTCTCAAACCATGAAGAGTCGTGACAATGTTAACCCTTTAAGCCCCAATCTCCACATACAATTCTCCATACTGATATTCATACTGATATTCAACCCCAGCCATTGCGAGAAAACTAGAGAAGACTTCGATTGACCGGTACAAAGATCGAAAAGCGCGGTTATTGTATATGTTGTAGTTAATTTTTATTTCAGTTAATTTTTATTTTTCCATTGTTTCTGAGTATGGTTATGTATGCTAATGAATTTAAAAACAAAGGAAAACCAAAAAATAACTGAAATAAAAAATTAACTGCAACATATACAACAATCACAAAATCGCGTAAATCATATACCATGCTTACTGTGTTTTGTGTTACATGTTGTATTGAGCTTTATTATATAAATACTGAGAAATACTCACCAAAAAGTCGTAAATTTTCTTACTCAAATTAGTTCTAGCCAATCAGAGGACCGAACGATGGTTTTCACACGTGAAAAAAATGATACGTCCAATCAGAATCGCGAACGATGTGTTTTCACGTGTGAGAAAAATGATACATCCAATCAGAAGCCACAAAGGGGTGTGAGTTTCGCGCCAAAATTCCCGCCCTTTATTGCAGCTTGCAACGCCGTTTCGCACACACTTAACGAGAAAAGTTATACTCAAAGAGTTTTTCTTGCTAAAAAAGTGAAAAACATTTCGAAAATGGAGTGGAATAGTTTCGTTTGTTTCACTGTCGATAAAGAAAACGGTAGACGCCGGCGAAACAACAGCGGGAAGGGATAAACAGAACGAGACGTAAGCTTTTGTTGTGCTTTAATTTTGTCGGAGCTACTTTGCCTTTCATTTAAGCTTAAGCTTATATTGAAACCGGCCATTTTACTTTAATTCACTCATTTTCAATTGTGCATTGAGAACAAACAGTTAAGATTACTTATAGTTCTTGGATTACCTCATATCCTCACCGTCATTTATTTTTTTAACAAACGTTTTTACTAAAAAGCTGATACTTCGTTTTCGTTGTCATTTTGCGTTAAGTGTGTAGCGGCAAATTTTAGCATTTTTGAAAGATTTAAAATAAAAAGGCCGCCAAAATGATGAATGTCTCAGTATGTATATAATAAACACAATACCACATGGAAAGTGCTTTGTACGGTATTTACGCACTCGTTGGTTTTGTATCAGAAATCTTACTCGTTCGCTGCGTTCACTCGTTCGATTTCTGATACGTCAACAACTCGTGCGTAAATACCGTACGCTAGCACTTTCCATGAAGTATTCTCTATGTATTAGACAGGACAGCGCAAATAAACGGTACCGCAGTACCATGAAGGATCTTCTTTTCCGAATAGCGTCAGCCAAAGTGATGAAAAACCGCATACCAAAGGGCTAGATGATACCGCAATGCCGTACATTAAAATCGAAATTCCCAAAATTCCGTGAAATAATACCGAAGCCGGCTTGTAATTTCGAAAAGACTCAAGTTCCCCTAGGATGACCGAACAGATACAAATTTCATAGCGCCGGCCCGCTTAGAATGCATTTCTAAAGATCGAAAAGTACACTGGATAGCCTAAAAAGAGTTTTCAATGTATTTAGGGGGAAACCGTCGTTGGATGCCCCTGTTTGGCATTAGTACTCTACGCCATGTTTAAATATAGGACTTTCTTGTATAGCTACCCACTTAAAAAGTGTTAGGGGATGTATAGCTCACTTGGCCAATTAACGAGTAGGGGACCTAGACTCTGTTCTTCTACTTCTGACTTTATTCTTCTCGCGGTGTTCTACAGCTATGACAACTCTTCTTCTACTAGCAAACCCATCACCAGCAAATTAAATAACCAAATTGTAGAAGTGTTTAGGTAAGCTGACCGTGGGAACTTTCCATTGCATATCCTGTCGCTTAACTTGGGGAGAATAGAATAGTCTACACTGTCGTAATTGACAAGTACCAAAGAACCAACTGAATGCTAGCAGTAAACTGCTCGCTAGGACCAAGTATACAAAACAAGAACTTCAGTGTGGGTAAAACTCAAGGTCAGCTATGATCCCCGAACATGCCTACTTCAAACAACTACAACTAAGTTTTATACTATCCTTCAAATATAATATACTTCTCAAAAACTCAGGAACTAACCGTGTGGGCTATATATTGAATTTCCTTGGACTCGGATACCCTAAACATATGAAAAACCTTAAAAATACCAAAACTCAAAAACAAAACTAAAAGCAACACCTTCGTAACAAAAGTACTCGAGTTGATGTCTGCTTTATTTTCCATGCTGGTTGGTGAACAGTGCTTTTACCAGGGAAAAGTGAGATGTCTTTCCTTTCTTTAAAAAAATAATACTTATATCATGTCCTTAGCGATCTTGTGTGCGTATTTTTACAAACCTGTCTCGACCCAAACTCCTCCCGTTCGCCCTCGTGTGAAGGAGTCAAATCCAGAAGGGCAAGTATTGTATTTTGAAACAAAATGATAAAAGACAAGAAAATAGTAACAACAACCTTGTAACTATTATTTGAAAAAAACTATTGTACTTATGACCACGTTTCACGTGAGCTCATAATACTTGACAATACCAACTCAACTTTAAATCTAGGTATTGTAGGTATTTAAATCTAGTATTGTTTTCGGTCTTTTCCTAATTTTACAAAAACATAGAATTATGTCTAAAAACGCTAATGCTATATTAACGTCAGCTAGGCTGAACTGCTATTTCAGTGACATTTTATGTCACAAGTTTTAACTCGTAAAACTATCTATAGAAATACTAATTTATACAAATCTACAACTGAACAAAACCCCCTACCTATCAACAGGATATCTCTGGTTCATTTATTACCACAGTTGACACTCACTAACCAACAAAATTAAAACTTCACAAGCAATCGCGTCATTTTTGCGCACTAACACGAGAATCCATTAAAGCTAAACAACAGTTGACTTTTTCGAAGTGGATGAAATTTTCTGACATGGAAAGAAATTTGTATTTTATCCCAAGAGATGCAAAACTCCCTTCCCTACAGAAGGAAGAAAAACTTTCCCTTTCTAACTACGGCCAAACCAACGTCTCTTTGAAATGTACGTACTTAATTGAGGTCTTTTTCATTTCATTCGACTACTACGCTACTCTCCAGCCGCTGCTGCTGTCACCTGCAGAAATAGCAAAAACACGATAAAGATAAACCTCTTTTAATCACTGCATTAAGAGCTAACACAATAAACACCTCCCAATGGCTTGTCAGCTCAACAGGTACAGCTCTGCACGGGTACAGCCTTTCTGAAACTGAGAAGGTAGCCTCGGAAAATGCTATGATCGTCTTTACATTTCATTTTTTGTCCCACAATTCCAAAATATCATTTTCATATATTCAGTACTTCGTCTTTATCCAGTGATGGTCTTCTTTACATTTATTACTTGGATTATTCTCGGTAATACTAAAATTAAAAACTTTTAACTGGGGCCGTAAAGCAAGAAAAATTAAGAAAAGGCAAAAAAGTAACAATTTTCACAAATTTGCATCCCGGAACTAGCGACCTTTGAATGGCGCCAAAAAAAAAAACAATTTTCCGCCTTGAAAAAATGATCTTGACGTTTTGTTTAGCTTAGCCCAACAGAGGGAGGAAGAAGGCTCTGAATGTTCCTACAAGATAAGTTAAAAACGGGAAGATCAGGTAGGTAACTTCGCATATTTAACCCCCCCACAAAATAACTATCAGGAGGTACCTACAACAGAGTAAAAGGGCTTATAAAACCAGTGATGGAGCAACCGCACACAGGGTTTTAATGTTTTGAGGTTATAAATATTGTCGACTCGTTTTGCTTAAAAGGAAATGATTTGGAGTTGACCAATCTAAAGGCTCGTTTGGTTAATGGTTAAAAGTAGCCTATCATCTGCACTTTAGGCACGTATTCAATTCCGGACTATTTTAAACAACAATTGAACGTATTTTTACATTTATTAAGGCCGCGAAACTGATTCTCGGTCAAGTTCTTTCGCGACAATACAGTGTTTGTCTTTGAAGTGGTTTTGGTCGAAAACCAAACGTCTAAAATAAACATGTATTAAGAGAGACTCTTACTACTTTCTGCCGTGACTGTCGTGTGTTATATAGTATTGTTTATTTGAAAAGAAAACAAACAATTTAACCTTTACTTTTATCAATGCCAAAAGGCAAATTACTACGTTAATATCATGCCCCTTATAAAATTATTACAAAGATTATAACAGTTGTCACAAAAACGTAATCAGGTTGATTTTAAAAATAAGTATCAGAAAAAGATAGTCTAAGGAAAGATAAGTCAATTATCAACAACGCGACTAAACAGTAAGTAAAACGGATAATAAATACACTCATGGTGATGGCACTGAATCGCAGACATGGTCACTTTTGAATTTGTGAATTTTGGTGGCTCGTTTAATCTGGAAAAGAACTCTTACAATGTATATACTCTAATGGCGTTTTTGGTTGGTGGTTGAAAGTCGGGCCCTTTAATTTATTGTAAAGTTTCGGACTTTTTTTAACAAATAATTACCATTTCTAGGCGGAGCCCCAATGTTTGCTGTGATGCCATCTCCCACAAAGGTATTACCATTACCATTTATTGCAGTCACAAATTTTGACAATTGTTGCTGGGTACCTAGGACGGAGAACATTTCATCAGATAAATGACTGGACATATTACATTTATACATGGGTTGCTTGGCTATACTTAATAAACGTGGTATACGAACACTCCAGATTTAGTGTATTGTTTCTTTGAACTCGTAAGTCTGACCGATTTCCTTAAACTGATGGAAACAGGTGTGGATGCTTGGATTCATTTAATAAACGTGGTATACGAACACACTGTGCCATTAAATTAAAGAAATAAGCCTTAAAAACCATAGTTCTACCCTTTCACCTTCCTACGATTTAATCTTTCACTTTTCAACCCCACGATACTTACCATCAGCTCCTTGTGATGCATTGGCGTTTGCTGGATTATGGGGCACAGCTTGATCGTCGGGTGCTGCTAAGTAAGACGAACAGTGGGTCAGTGTAACAACAAGAACAAAGTTCACAGTACAAACCGCACAACCGGGACTTATGTCAGTTTTCACAGCAAGAAACAACAACAAGCATTTCTGCAGGATTGGGAACTAGTCTATTTCAAGATAATACCCAGAGTTAATTCACGACTCAAAATTATTTCAACTTCAACGGACAGGCAACATACAGCCACGTTTCATCTCTAAGGAAATGGGTGTGGTCTATACATTGTTCTGTTAATGCGGCCAAAGGCCTCACGGTGAAATTCCAAAAGTGCTTCATGTTTTAAATATTTGCAAAGTTAATACGGTTACAGCTCAAACCAAATAAAGAAAATCTCTGGAAAGAGAACTGAAGTATCAAAAACGCAGCTAACCAGTAAGTAAAACGGATAATGAATACACTTTTGGTGATGGAACTGAATCGCACACAGGGTTACTTTTGAATTTGTGAATTTTGATGGTCCGTTTAGCTTAAAAAAGAATGTCTTACGATGTTGTAGGGGTGAGTTCGAGCCACCCACTCGTTACACGATGAGGTACACGGAATCTGATTTACATCTTGCTCTTTATTCTTCTTTGACGTCTGCCAACAATCTTAATCTTTGTACTTTACATCCCTACTCAATCCTAACTCTTCTAACTCTCCTCTCTAACTAATCAAATAGCTGCCGTTTTTATAACCAAAGGTGGCCATGTTTGGGTTAGCTGACCGTGGGAATAAAAATCAAGGTGAACCTGGCGTGGGTAACTGAACCAACATGGTTGTGATCGAAAGAAGCTACAAACCAATGAAAAACTAAAACGCTGGTTAACAAACCCAAACAGGAACTTCAACAAGACAAATGAACAAACGTCAGATGTAAAATCACAAACACGACCACCTATGGTAAACTAACCTCTGATAATGACAAGTGAAGAACATTCCTAAAATGGCAATAAGTAAATTCACGAGCTTGGCATAAATTCAAGTAGAGGTAAAAACAAAAGATCAAAACAGGAAAACATTTATGTGGACAAATCAAGACTAACCTTGACCCACTTAATGAAATAAAAACGAAACTTAAAAGATGAAACAAATCCGTCCTAAAAATATCTGTCAAAATACTTCACAACAATGTATATAATCTGATGGCGTTTTTGGTTGGTGGTTGAAAGTGGCGCTGTATTCTAAAGTTCCGGACTTTTTTTAACAAATAATTACCATTTGTAGGCGGAGCCCCAATGTCTGCTGTGATGCCATCTCCCATAAATGTATTACCATTACCATTTATTGTAGTCGCAAACTTTGACAATTGTCGTTGGGTACCTAGAACGGAGAACATTTCATCACATAAATGACTTGACATATTACATTTATACATGGGTTGCTTGGACACATTTAATAAACGTGGTATACGAACACATTGTGTCATAATTAAATTAAAGACATAAGCCTTACAAACGATAGAGGTTTCTATCCTTTCACACAATATAACCTTCAGACTTACCATCAGCTCCTTGTGATGCATTGGGATTTGTTGAATTTTGGGGGACAGCTTGATCTAGGGGTGCTGCTGAAGTAAGATAAAGTAAGAGTTTCGTGAATGACAACCAGCCCGGAATAGTCAATCGATAAAAATCGGTAAATTATCTGATTTGATCTATATCGATTGTATCGATCAATCGGTTGAAATCGATGACACACTCGTTTCGTTTATCAATTTATCTTCATTTTTAACGATTTCATCGATTTATATCAGAGATATATCTGTTCATCTGTTCATCAAAAAATGAAAACTGATTTCACGCAAACAGTAAATTTGTTGACAATTGAGTTGCACTTAAGAGTCGAAGGATCAAACAATTATCAATTTTTAAAAAAAATCTTTAAAAAAAAATCTGGAAATCTTGGCTTTTCTTCAAAACCAGGTATAAAACCTTCTTAGGCGCCCAGTTTTTCACGAACCTTTCAAAATAACGTCAGTGTAGTTCCGGGTGTAGTTACATCCCGGAGAAGCCAATAGATAAAAATCAAACTGCATAAAAATCATGAGCAATCCATTATCGATTGATAACGAAAAACGGTGAAAATCTATCTAGGGAAATCTATGAATGAATATCAGACATCCCTTCGACTCGAGGGGAATTCAGGCTAGGAAATCTTTACGAAGGTTGTAGTTTTCGTGATACTTACCTGCGAGAACTGAACCTAATTTATAAAACCGAACCGTTTTTGTTCTTATGTACAAAACGAAGAGTATTAGAGAGACACTCGTGTGTGTAATAGTTTCCACATTTTTCATATTCATGTTTGTTAATCAGTCGTTACTCGTGGATGTGTTTTCTCAGCTGTACAATCTAACTCATGCCAAAAATCGATAACATCGATTTGACAGAGCAGTTTAGCTAATCGATTTTCACCATTTTCCGTATCAATCGATAAAAATCACTTGATTGCTACCGATTTTAATCGATACCGATTTTTAACGATTGACTACTCCGGGCAACCGAACTTAACAAACAATAAAATCTCATGGGTTATTAGCTTCTCAAAGGGGTGTGGTGGAGTGGGGGGTAGGGAGGGTTCAGTGATGCAGACATATGGTAACAATTCCTTTCCAATACCATTACTATGATCGAACTTGATTTATAATTTTCTCTATAATGTAATTAAAAGTATATAAAGGGACGGAACATTTTTGTGTGATTTTATGTCCCTATAGTCCCCTCTTCTGGGTTTCTGAGTCATTTAGACACGATATTGGCCAGTTTCATTCCCCTTGGATGAAGCCTTACAAATTGCCAGATTATTTCGTCAAGATTAACTTCCACGTTATAGTGACTAGAGAGCGACAAATTATTTTCCAGCTGACAATCTCATAGCATGTGTAACGCCCGGAAATGGGAAAACAAAATCAGAAAAAGATTTGTCTTAATTGTTGTTGTACGTTGCAACTTGGAAGGCTTTATATTAATTTTGAAAAAAAAAAAGTTCTTGTGAAAAATCTGACTGTTTCCGTAAACTGGTAGGAAACTGTTGTGGATCCTGGCCTGAATTTATATTATAGGGCTGTGCAATAATAAATAAAGGTGGTGTAGGTGGGCGATTGGGTTATTTTGTTTGGAAAGAATTTGTTTCATAAGCCTTATCTACTGCGATTAATAGTACATTGTAGCTATTTATTTGGTTGTACATATAAGACTATTAACTCCATCTTAGATTTATTTCATTCTTCAGCTTGACTGTTTGCAAATCATTCTTTCACTAAAATCACCCACTCCCTCCCTCAAAAGTCATATCGATCTGCCCTAAAGTTAACTCGATTTATTATAAGTTTATTAACAGGAGCTTCGCTTTTAGCTTTGGCTTAACCTGTTATGTTAAACTTTCATGAAAAATTTAATTGACAGATGTAAAAGCAGAGTGTCCACTGACCAGTGTCACATGACCTTATGGTGAGCTCTGACGTTTTCCGCTGACCACTTTTTAGGCATAAATTGATCTCAGGCTTAATTCCTTTCTATTTTTGGGGGGTAAGACAAATTTCCTCAGAAGGCCGTTTTTTAAAATCCACGTTATTACCGTTGTAATCCAGAACTTTAGAATAAAGGGTCACTTTCAACCAAAAAAGCCATTAGATATATACATTGTAAGGCACTTTTTAAAGATAAACGATCCACCAAAATTCACAACTTTCGAAGTACCCCTGTCTATGGTTCTACATCCCCAAAAGTGTATTCATTTCTCTTTTACTTGATATCATAGATCAAGCCACAGCTAAAAGTGAATACACTTTTGGGTATGCAGCAACTGCAGGCAGCGTTACTTACAGGTTTACTAAAGTTTTGAATTTTGTTGGCTTGTTTAGGTTAAAAAAAAATGTCTTACAATGTATATAATCCAATGGCTTTTTTGGTAGATGGTTAAAAGTGACCCTTTGTTGTAAAGTTCCAGAATTGTTTAAACAAATAATTACCATTTCTAGGCGGAGGAACCCCAATGTTTGCTGTGATGCCATCTCCCATAAAGGTATTACCATCACCATTTATTGTAGTCACAAATGTTGACAATTGTTGCTGGGTACCTAGAACAGAGAACATTTCATCAGATACATGACTTGACATAATACATTTATAAATGGGTCGCTTGAATGCATTTAATAAATGAGGTATACAAACACATTGTGTCATTAAATTAAAGAAATAAGCCTCAAATACGATAGTTCTACCCTTTACCTTTCTAAAATATAAAATTCAGTCTTACCATCAGCTCCTTGTGATGCATTGGGATTTGTTGAATTATGGAGGGCAGCTTGATCTTGGGGTGCTGCTGAAGTAACATAAAGTAAGAGTTTCGTGAATGACAACCAGGCTAAATAAACAATAAAATCTCATGGGTTATTAGCTTCTAAAAGGGGTGTGGTGGAGTGGGGGGTAGGGAAGGTTTAGTGATGCAGACATATGGTAACAATTCTTTCCCAAGACCAATACTGCGATCGAACTTGATTTATAATTTTCTCTCTTTGTTTCAAAATCAGTTTAGTACAAATTTTTCGGTTTGAAGTGATTAAAAGTATATAAAGGGACGGAACATTTTTTGGATTTTATGTCTCTACAGTCCCCTTTCCTGGGTTTCTGAGTCATTTAGACAGGATATTGGCCAGTTTCATTCTCCTAAGATCAAGCCTTGCAAATTAGCAGATTATTTAATCAAGATTAAATTCCATGTTGTAGTAACTTGAGAACGACAAGTGATTTTCCATCTGAAAATCCGTGCTAAAAGAGACTATTGTTAAGGTGACTCGACCCAGTTATTTCGTGAGGGTATCATCCTACTTTGACGGTCTCTGGTATCCCCACCTTTACTTTGATCGTAAGTCTAACATATAGCATGGATAACATATAGATCAATCTACAATATAGGATAAAATTTTTGGCGATCGGAGTAAATGTCACATGGTTATAGTGGCACGCCTCTTTGGGGTCTGAGTCGAAAGTCTGCCAAGCGCGGTTATTGTACGCGTGCTGAACAAGAATGTTGTATCATGACAGACTAGAAACAACAGAATACTCCCAAAGCACAAACTCAGCCAAAACGCTAAAAATCTTCAATGTTTACTCAAGTTTGGGCTTATAGAAGATAATGTCACAGTTTTTCAATGATCATGAAATTCAGAATCCGGGTAGTTAGTTAATCAATTGTGGCTCTGAAAAACTTTGA
>BOPM01000078.1:6021-19387 GCA_022179025.1 Porites australiensis | reverse complement strand
GACAGAGGCTCCATTCTGGTATCTGTGAGGAAAGTGTGACCCAAGTTATCAGTAAGAAACGCTTTTGCCAACACATTTGGCTAAAAGGAAACAGTCGTAGTTCTGCATACGAACATTTGTTACACAACAAAGCAGAATAAAATCAATAGAAAAATCAATAGGGCACCCGAGATAACAAGCCACCGGTAACGACGGGGGTAAGGAGGCATTAAAAGGACAGGGTTGGGAGGCGGAGGCAAGGAACCGAAGCACTATACCAACTAAAGTCAAAGGTGGAAAGAATTACTGAGCGACGTCCAAAGGATAGAGAGTCTAAGGAAAAAACATTAACAATGGCGGACTCTCTGGTAGACCAGGTAAGAAAAGTCAAGCGGCAGCCTTAAGCATCAAAAGGGGTGTCAAACTAAGGTCAATAAAGCGATGTAAAGAGGGCCTCCTTCTCTAGCTTACTCTAAACACGAAGGAGCAGCATGCAAGTACTGGCGGAGAGAGCCCCGGAGGGCGTCCATAAGATTACCTCCTGAGGGCACTTACACCAAGGACAGGGCGATAAAAAGTTGGCAAGGTAGATGACTAGATGACGACGGAAAGAGCTTTCCTCAGCTGCCCGCACCTTGATTTTAGCACGTGCGAACTAAAAGTAGACTGTACACGTAGATAGCAACTTAGTATCTAGGCCTGATACGACTTAACACTAGGCAAGAGGCTCGGAAGCGGGGGCGCTCGGACCAGTACTGTCACGCACTTCAATGGAATTCCACAGTCAACAGGCCGGGAAATCACATCACCCCATCCCGAGTTCAACACATCACAAAAAGGACCGTTAGTTCCAATTACATGCCCCTCAACAGGGGGACACTTTGCCGGATATCCATACATCTCTGATATAGAATACCCCTGAGAAGGACAGCAGAAACATTAATGGACTTACGGGGAGCTTAACGGGATGGCAAGATGACGAGGCCCGGGTGTAAAGTAAAGCCGCGAGAACAAGGTGGTTTTGCCTGCGAGCCGTTGCAAGCTGCGAGATCCACAGTATCCTGAGTCAGGATAAATGACGCTCTTAAGCCCTTCATCTTGAGCTTCTAATCTCCCAGAAGGACGAACGTTAAAGAAAGGGAGTACAGCCAGAAAGGTAGACCAACCAACCGACGCACAAGGAGGGGCGGAAGACGACTTTCTAGAAGGTTTGACGCCTTGTGCACCATAACCTGGCCTGCACGACAATCACTGAAGTATGAGGAATAGGGTGAACTCCAAGAATTATAATGCAACTAGTGGCCAATAAACCAGTTGTGTGATACACATAGGCACCAGCCTCCCAGCCACGGGGGAGGGTGTAATACACTAAATATCCTTGATTCACAAATTTAGAAAGCGTCCGTTGTGGCGCTATTGCCATTCTAAAGGCTCAACAGTTATGAACATGACGAGATAAGGGGGTTGAGCCTCTCAAACCTTGCCCCAAAGCGAGCACAAGCCATTATGGAATGTATAATTATTTGTTTACAGTATACTACTACCCGCCAAAGATCCATATAGTAACTTTCGCATGAAGGTATTTCTATTTAAGCTGAAATATTACTGCTCAAAGCGAATCAAATTGCAGAAATTTCTCATGTTGTAGTAGAATAGGGGAAGTAAATTCCTCAAATTCCGATCAGGGGGAAACGGTGCAAGGCACATTCCCCCTCGAATCTGCCTTGAAAGGCAGTCTTCACGGACTTAACCTCGTAAAAAACGCTTAGGCCCTCAATGGGGAAGAACATTTTCCGAAATGACCTCCCATTGAGCTAAACTGTTGGTAAGATCTCTGGATACAATAAAGGGAAGACGGGTAAATGAAGACAGGGATACGGCTTAATGAGTATGCAATTTGGCCCGATCAGGCGAGGGAGGAAGGCCGACAAAACTGGTGGACTTGCCCTCCCCCACTTGCGCTAGTTTTCATGACCAGTAAATTGCAAGAAAGGACCCCAAAAAGTGTCAAACAGGTGATTAACGGACATAAAATAACGGAAAACTAAGAGAGAGAGCGAGGGAAGCCCACCAGAATTGCCGGCCTTAAGCAACCTCAAAGAAGCATAAAAGGCATTAGACACCCGCAGCCAAGGCACGGCAATACTGGTACGCACGGGAAGACGAACAACTTCGAGAAACAGGAAACAAGAGAAAAAATTAAACAGCTTCTTTAGTGGCAACAATACGACATCTCATGATGAAAATGAAGTACTAAAGATTTTGATTCCACGTGTTCACAAGAGTTGAAACCGGCATTACGACGCCTCTACGCCTATCAAGCAATTGCGTTTAAAGAAAAGGTACCAAAACATCCCAAAAGTAGGGGGTACAAAAATAAGCCGAGCGGTAAGTAAAAGGACACACAACACTGACAAATCTTGAGGGAATTAAGAAAAGAAAAAATTGGCAAACTAAGCTGACACCGACTAGCTGATAACGAAATAACCAGCGATATGGCGGTCCTGCCCCCCTTTTTCTGACTTTTTGTTTGGTAGATGAAGAAGCGGGGCGGCAAATAAAAAGAAGATACCAGATCCGCTAAGCCTAGCTAAGGCCGCCTAGAGTAAGCGATGTTAGACGGGGTTAGGAACTGGATGGGTGACCATACGGGAACAAAGTACCCGCTCTTTTCCCTTCCATTTCTTCTTCTTTCCAGTCCTATTTTAACCCTATGTACGCAGGGCGAAACGCACATGGCATTAAGTTAACCGACGGATGAAAAACAAACGGCCAATAAGAGTTCAAACTAAAAACCAAGTAGAGGAGGCTGTCCGAGTGGTAACACCGGTCTAGGCCTAGAACTGAAACCAGCCAAGGCGACAGTTTTTCATAGAGAATGACGAATGAAAAGATCACAAATTCTGGACGAAAGCCCGAAAGTCCAAAATTTAAAAAACGCTACAAATAGGGAACAACCCGGACAAAACGAAGCAACCAAACTTGAAGCACTATATAAGATTTATCCAGACATGAAACCAGCAGAAGACAATTCCACTCGGCCACAACCGAGTAAAAAATACATAAATAAAATAATAATAATAATAATAATAATAATAATAATAATAATAATAATAATAATAATAATAATAATAATAATAATAATAATAATAATAATAATAACAATAAAGAAATAAATTACGATAGAAAACCGAAAACGAGATTACACAGCCACTGACAACCGGACACTGTGAAAAGAGAGTTTCATCGTCCACCAAGAATAGTGTGTACTCAAAACAAAAGAGTACAGTAACAAAGGAAATTTATCCCAGGAGTCCCACCAGAAAAAATAAAGTGAATTCACTAGGTCAAACTGACTATAACGCGAAAAGAAAAACAGAAAATATGGAACTCCGTAGGTAAAGAAATACGATAAAACCACGCCTGTGGACTGGATTTCCTCCGCGACAACCGAGTACAAAATTTGAATTGAAATTCAGTTAAAAAGGAAAAACGGGTCTTAAATTGAGGATGTGAGACAACTCCTGCACGACACAACAGAGACAAATACGGCGAGAAAACAAATTGCTCAATTTAGAGAGACACACGAAAGCCAAACCTAAGAAGTCGAATAATTATTCGCGGCGGCAACCAAGCGAATGAACGGCCTCAACCGCTCAGGAAACTCAAGACAGCATATTTTAAAGCCGGCCCCAACCGACAAAAATACTGACATAAGAAATTATTCTCGGCCACAACCGAGTGAATAAACGGCCACCAACCGCACAAGAAACTTCAAGACAGCACTTTATATATTTTAAAGCCGGCCCCAACAGACTAAAAGAAGGACATAAGAAATGATTCTCGGCCACAACCGAGTGAATAAACGGCCACCAACCGCACAAGAACTAAACTTCAAGATAGCATATTTTAAAGCCGGTCCCAATCGATAATAATACCGACATAAGAAATTATTCTTGGCCACAACCAAGTGAATGAATTTATAAGTGTGAACTCTTTATGAACGAGCGCTTTCATCAAAACGTGGCTAGCCAAGCAGAGAAATAAAATTCAGTAAAACGGCTGCCAACTGCACTTCCAAAATGTACTCTTGCCATCTTTCAGACTGTTGGCTAACCATCAACAGCGTCTACATTCGTATGTTTGTATTCTTATGCTTAAACCGAAGATAGATTGCTAATAGCTTTGAGTCGCTTCGAGCTCCTCGGAATGTACTCTGCTGAAGTCCGCTTATCTATTCTACGCATACACTTACATTTTGCGCACGCGCTGAACACGCCAGAGAGCGATTTGTGCCAGAAGAAAAAAACCGAGCCCAATTTATAACTGGGCTGTGCCAAAGGCAGCCCAGTAATAACTGACTTGACATGCTGCATTTAAACATGGATTGCTTGGACGCATGTATATATAAACATTGGCATAAAATAAAGGAATAAGCCTTAAAAGCGATAGGTTTCTAACCCTTCACCTTTCAAAAATTTTTAACCTTTCACCTCTAAACTCCACTCTACTTACCATCCGGTTGTATTACATTGCTGTTTTCTGGATTATGGCGGACAGGTTGATCTTGGATTGCTGCTGAAATAAGATGAACATTAGGTGAATGAAAGAACAAGAACAAAAACGGGCACCCAACCACTTTTTTCTGTAAAATATCTGTTCGAAGGAGGAAGTATTGCCCAAAACTTTCTAAAGCTCGCGAGAGACTTAGGCTAACATTTTCTGGATAACCATTCCAGTTGTCTAAGATATTCAAAATCGCAAATAAGGTTACTTCTAAAGTTGCGAATTTTGGTGGCTCGTTTAATCTGGAAAAGAATGTCTTATAATGTACATAATCTAATGGCTTTTTTGGTAGGAGGTTGAAAGTGACGCTGCATTCTGAAGTTCCCGAATTTTATAACAAATAATTACCATCTCTAGGTGAAGCCACAATGTTTGCTGTGACGGAATCTCCTATAAAGAAAGGTATTACCCGGATTTTTATTTATTGTAACA
The DNA here is from genome assembly GCA_022179025.1 of Porites australiensis. Classification (NCBI taxonomy): domain Eukaryota; kingdom Metazoa; phylum Cnidaria; class Anthozoa; order Scleractinia; family Poritidae; genus Porites; species Porites australiensis. The sequence continues at coordinate 14,410 of BOPM01000078.1, read as the reverse complement.
TTATACTTTGACAATTGTCCCTGTGTACATAGAACTGACAACACTTCATGAGATAAATGACTTGACATGCTGCATTTAAAGATGGGTTGCTTGGACGCATGTATGCATAAACATTGCCATCAAATAAAGGAATAAGCCTTACAAACGATAGAGGTTTCTAACCCTTCAACTTTCAACAATTTTTAACCTTTCACCTCTAAACTACACCTTACTTACCATCCGGTTCTATTCCATTGCTGTTTTCTGGATTATGGAGGACAGGTTGATCTTGGATTGCTGCTGAAATAAGATGAACATTAGGTGAATGAAAGAACAAGAACAAAAACGGGCACCCGACGACCTTTTTCCGTAAAATATCTGTTCGAAGGAGGAAATGTTGCCCAGAAATTTCTAAAGCTTGTGAGAGGCTTAGGCTAACATTTTCTAAATAACCATTCCAGTTGCCTTAGATATTCAGAATCGCAAATAGGGTTACTTCTGAATTAAAGTTGTTAATTTTGGTGGCTCGTTTAATCTGGAAAAGAATGCCTTATAATGCATATAATCTAATGCCTTTTTTGGTAGGAGGTTGAAAGTGACGCTACATTCTGAAGTTCCCGACTTTTTTTAACAAATAATTACCATCTCTAGGCGGATCCCCAATGTTTGCTGAGATGGAATCTCCTATAAAGAAAGGTATTACCCGGATCATTATTTATTGTAACATTATACTTTGACAATTGTCCCTGTGTACATAGAACAGACAACACTTCATGAGATAAATGACTTGACATACTACATTTAAACATGGGTTGCTTGGACGCATGTATATACAAAACAATGTAATAAAAGGAATAAGCCTTAAAAACGATAGAGGTTTCTAACCCTTCACCTTTCAACATTTTCTGGATAACCATTCCAGTTGTCTAAGATATTCAGAGTTTTTCTATTAACTTATTTACTAGCCTGCAATAGCAAAATTCACTAGCCCCCGGTATCGGACACTACTTTCTTTGCATTGTGTTATTGCTAGAAGTATGCGTGGCTCAGGTTATAGCTATTTTAACTGCAAATGCGCATTATTAGAATTATTAATAAGTCACATTTCAATGCTCAAGGAACTCGGTATACTAAAATCTAATGATATCCATTTGCTTCAACTGGGCCAATTTATGTATTCTTGCAAAAATTCATTCTTATCTCCAAGGTTCAATCACAATTTCTCCCAAAGCAATCAATTCCACTCTTATAATACAAGAAATTCCCAGGCCTACCGTCTGCCACGCGTATTGTCCAACAAACACTAAGAAGTTCTCGCCTTTTTCAGGGACCTAAATTTTTTAATTCACTTGAAAATGAGGTCATTAACTCTAAATCCCTTCCCTCCTTTAGGAAAATACTGAAGATTAAATTATTATGTAAATATGAAAACCAATCTTAGATCTTTTCATCTTTTTCCTTATGCCATCTTTTTTCAATTGATGTTAAATAGCTCTAGCCCGTAGTTCCAGGAGGCCTAACCTCTCATAAGCTCCTATAGTTTCTGTTAGGTGTCCCTGCCACTTTTTTCCCATTTATCCTGTATTATTTGTAATTCTTTTTGTATTATTGTGCGGCAAATAAAACAAAAATAAAAAAATTAATAATTTTAACACAATAATATTTATTGATTTGTATTGCGCAAAATGTTAATCCAGGAAAAGACACTGTCACCTGCACACTACATGGACTCAACACAATCCTAAAATCCTAGAACATAATTATTCCAATTCCAAAAATTCTAATTAATAATAATAATAATAAAATCAAAAAAATCAAATCTGACGTGGACAGGCTGTACCTGCCCAGAACTGAAGGACGTAGAGGGCTCAAACAACTGGAGCTTTCCTACAAGTGAACCACTATCGGTCTTGACAAATACCTCCAGGAGACGCAGGACACCCTCCCCCACTTTGTCAAAGACCATGACCACAGGAAATCCTTGTACGCCATCAGCAGACAGTCAATGAAGTTCATTCGTGAACTGGAAATGTCTCCAATACCAGCTGCAGAGGATGAAGCGAACACCACCTGTGTTTGCAGCACAAAGACAAAGGCCAAACACCAGGGTCGCCAACAGCTCAGGTCCAAGTGGGAATCAAAAGCGCTCCACGGAAAATACCCACAACAGGTGACATAGGCTGACGTGGACCAAGACAAAGACCCACAGATGGCTAAAAGCAGCTGGCCTCAAGGCAGAAACTGAGGGCTTTATGATCGCAGCCCAAGATCAAAGCCTCCCAACACGCTGGTGACGTGGCCGTGACAGGCTGACGTGGACCAAGACAAAGACCCACAGATGGCTAAAAGCAGCTGGCCTCAAGGCAGAAACTGAGGGCTTTATGATCGCAGCCCAAGATCAAAGCTTCCCAACACGCTGGTACCAACACAACACCCTCAAGAAGCCTGACGTGAAACCAAAATGCAGATTGTGTGGCCGTTTTGACGAGAACATTGACCACCTGGTCTCTGGCTGCCCTGAACTGGCTAAAACTGAATACATCCACCGCCACAACAAGGCAGCTGCACACATGCACTGGAGGATCTGCAAAGAGTTTGGCACTGAGGTGAAGGATGGTATGAGCATGAACCCAAGACTCTCACCGAGAATGACAGCGTCACTACTGTGTGGGACATGCCGTCCACACTGACAGCACCATAGCACCTAATAGGACGGATATTGTGCTAAAGAACAAGAAGGATAAAACCTACCTTCTCATTGACACGACTATACCCCTCGACACCAACACCTCAGTGAAAACCACGGAGAAGCTCAACAAATACAAAGACCTGGAAATCGAGGTTGAGCGAATGTGGGGGCTAAAACAGCAACAGTCCCGGTGGTTATGAGAGCCCTTGGCACCATCAAGGAGGACATGGAAAACTACTCCCACAAAATCCCTGGCAACATCAACATATATGAACTCCAGAAAATAACTCTCTTTTCTACAGCCCACCTTCTCAGGCGGGTCCCCTTCATCAAGTAGAAACCTTCTTTGCCTCCCAAAGTCCATGGTTTGGACTCGGACGTTGAGAGAGAAACACTAGTATATCTTAGATAACAGTAATAATATTAGAGATGCTAAGAAGTACACAGAGGAGCTGGATCTACAGCTGTGGTTAAACTTCCCTAACCCAGTTGCTGTCGCCAATGGTAAAGAAGTGGAAGCTAAGAAGGTAAAGCAGGCAGTCTACAAAGCCCACCAGCAGGAGATACAATCAATGGTATCTGAGGAGAGATGGCAAGGAAAGCTTATCAAGAATAGATGGGACTATGTTCACAGGGACAATCAAACTCAACCTACTTTTAAAATGACTGCTGGGTTAAAACCTTTCACACTTTTAAATCAGAACAGACAAAATACAAGAATACGCTAAACATAATTATTGCTTGATGGATTTTAGAGGAGTATCTACAAGGAAAAACATCTACTTTTGAAACCATGCAGAGAAATAGACCAAAGGTTTGAGGAAAGTCTATGAGCAAGAAAAGTTGTGCAAAACTTAGAACGATTTTGAATGAATGATAAAACAAATTAATATTGAATTTGGCTTTAGTAGGAGGATGTGAGGAATTATGCAGATCTCAGAGGATAGGAACTTATCCATCTCAGCCTTCAGCCTTGGTGGATAACATCAGTGGCACCAAAACCTATGTCCGATCTTCTGGGACAGGTAGAAATTTAGTTCCGACATGTAAACCTTTGACATGATTTATCCATGGGACAAGCACATTTTTGATAGCAAAAATAAGCATAAATAAAGAAATAGTTGAAAACTGTCTTCAAGTTACAGTAAAATTAAAATTCATCTTAAAAGTCATAAAAACAACCTCATACTTGACAAAATAAGGTTAAAAATTCCTTTTAACTTCGCTATTCCACAGTCACTTCATCAAAAACAATTTACAAGGGTAACAATGTGATTAAAAACATTAATTGCCCAATTGTTTTTTGAGTTTTGAGTTTTGAGCTAAACTTTTTCATTAAGAACTCTTGGGTTTTGAACAACCAAATTTAGGCCCTGTCCACAGGTATCCGTTTTCATTTGAAAACGCAACTTTTTTTCTCCCTTTCGAAAAAATTCACCTCCACACGTAGCGTTTCCGCATCATTTTCGCCCGTCCACACGTATACGATGAATCGATTTGAAAATGATAACTTATCCAGCTGCACATGCTTGATACATACATGTTCGCCGTGGTTGCCAATCAAATACAGAATTGAATGCCTCTATGGACAAGTGCCTCTATGGACTAGCACCTTTGTTGATACAAGCCAACACACGATGCCCACCTACACTTACTGACCGAGCCTTTCAACTGGCAGCTCCCAAACTGTGGAACAGTCTTCCGGTAGAGATCAGAAACATTCAGAGCCTTACATCTTTTAAGAGAGCTCTCAAAATGTACTTTCTTAAGATAGCTTTTAATTGACTTATTCTTAAATTATCGTTTGTAATGAACATATGAAAATATTTCTATTGTGTATGTGCAATACAGTACAGGCCACCACAGGCATTGCAGCATTACACGAGTGTTTCTTGCGTGTAAATCCGCCAAGTTGTACGCAAATTACACAAGAAATACACGCCGCGCAAAACAAGGGTGTAAAAAAATACAAGCAAAATACACGCAAACTATTGGAAACTGAGAGTAAAATTTTACACGTAGACTGCACGTATTTGACAACTTTCATCTTTGGCTGAAATCAGTCAAGCGGTGAACGACGACCTCTGGTCCTAAGCCTCAAGTCGTATTTAGGGGGAAAATCAGAATGATCGTTTCTCTTACCCGTCCAGCTACACAATTACTGTTGATAAATATTTGTGCAGTTTAATAATATTTAAACCTCCTTTAAAATTTCCTGAGGCTCTTCGTTACTCAATTGAAACTTGGAATAATTTGCTGCGCTGTTTGAAATGTTTTCAGGGACATGTGATGTACAGCACGTTGGTATTCTATTTTCATTTTGTTATAAACTCGGCCAGGTTTTGAAAAAAATAGCTTTGTTTTCCTTGCCTCTTTGTTCACTTAGGCTTGTAATTATTTTTTATGGTTATTTTTGCATTGCTGGTTAGATTTTCTCCCCAACATCAGATTTTCCAACAGAAGTGACTCTATTCTTGGCATCAAGCTTTCCTTATCTCCTCATGTAATCTGATCCTTTTTAATGGTGAAAATTGCTTGTTTCACATGGAACACTTTTCTTTGCTTAAACTGTTGTTTTACAAGCTTCTCCTCATTAAAACTTTACATAAATGACCCCAAAATTAACACAATACAACAAGTACTCATGTTTCTTGACGGCAAGGTTTGACAAATAAATTTAGGTACAATAAACACAGGAAGTCGCGATGGTGGGAACTACGTACGTACCCCTATGTGACATTTTATATTTTTAAAAGCGTACTACATTCAACTTTACCCCGTGCCGCCAAGGAATTAGCGACATTGTTAATCAAAAGTCAACCTTTAAAAACATGTATCTACAGTTTGGTTAAACTTAAATGTTTTGGAACGAATATCTGGTAAAAATTTGGGTTTGATTCGATTTGGCTGAACAAATGGTCACACAATGACAAACTAAATGAAAACACACAATACACTGCTGACTACAGTGTATGAAGAAGACTGCAACTTTTCAGTTCTAACTTACAAAAAGATTCTCTCATAGATTACTATAATAAAGCCATGTTGAAAGTGAAAAACATGATTCAAAATTATTTCCGTTTTTAATCGAGACGCATTAGTTCCGACTGAAATTTAAATGTGAAGAGACTGTGATCCATCAGCATCTTACGATTTCTTTTAGTTATCTGCCATTAAAAAATACATGCAGCTTGCATGTAAGAGTAAGAGAGGAAACTTCTATATGATAAATACATGCATCTCATGTGTAATCTAAGCTGCATGTAATTGTTCGCATAAAATTTCACATATGCATTTTGTGTGTGTATTTTGCATGTTAATCCCCCATGCTGCACGCAATTTACACACGTGTAAGTGCTGCAATGCCCATGGCCTGTACTGTATAAGTTTCATATTCATTATTACTGTTATTATTATCATTCTACTAGGAGTTTTAGCGAGAATGTCATGGTAGCGGAAACAAGTCATAAAGTGTTGGAGGTTTTTTATCATTTTGCAATCGGATAATGGCTTAACCTCCTCCAGTAAAGATAACAGTGCTAATTTTTTTGGTGAGAAAGAAGTACAAAGAAGCTTTCCACGGTGTCTTATTTGAGATTATGCGAAAGTTAAATCTCGTACTCATAGTTGTTCTTGTCCTCGAATCTAAAGGTTCCTATTTTAACCAATAACACGACAGGGTAGGTGGGTGAGGCTGCCTGAATGAATGAATGAATGAATGAATGAATGAATGTAGGCAGGTGACCCTTCTACCCATGACAACTTTTCTCCATGTAAAAGTAGCCTTAACATGTAAGTCTTTTAAGTCTGCTGTTTAAGGAGAATTACAAAGAGAATCTAACATCTCATTGCCACAATAATCGCCCTTCTTCCTAGCAGCTTGTCATATCATTTGGGTAGCTTGAAATATTATTATATCATTTGTATCATACCTACCAGAGAGCTGCACTTCTGACAAAAACACCGGAGAAATTAGACCATTCACGAAGTTAAGAACAGCAACAGCAAGTTTATTCTTTAAGATAACAGCTCCATAGAAGTAAAGACGGTTGTGTGGGGTACTGTTTGCTGTAAGTTCTTCCAAAGTCTTATAAGTATAAGTAGGTTCCTTTTCTGGGAAAGCGAGGGCATATTCACCGTCAGTGAATTTGACCTTGTAAGATATCACATCAATACGTTCCCTGCTTTCCACAACAACTTGACAAATTGAATCTTCTAACTCGGTTACTTCTCTACTGGCTGCAAATGGGCGGTGGGTTTTAAGACCAGAATTTCTTCGTAGTTTCTCAGAAGCAATAGGAATGATTACCAGACCAGAATTGAAAATTTGTTTCTCGTGTGGACTAGTTACTTCTTCCAGCTTACGAGTTTTCGGCGGCTTTTTGTCCGGTAGTTCACTGTTCAAGAACTTCAAGATGTAATCTCCACTATTGAACGTTTTCTTTCCGCTCTTCATGTCATCCAGGTCTTCCTGTCCGACGATCTTTTCGCTTGTAATTAAAAATACATTTTTGCGGTTGACATCTTGCAAATCATATACTACACTTCCAGAATGCGTTCCAGTACTACTTTCAGCGGCATGTTTTGCCACGAGACACACTCCCAGCACGTCTGCGTTTTGAGATAATCGGCGAGCTTTCTTCGAAGTAATTCCTTTGAGAACAGAACCCTCATCCATGAATAGCATGCAATCGAAGCAGTCGGACATTCAGGGCGAAGAAACGCAATGAGCATGCGTGAACTTTTTTGCCCAGATCCCCTGTTCGGGTTTGAAAAAATGGCGGGATTTCAAATATTATTTGGCCAAAAAATAAAATGTTTCCACTCATAACCTGGAAAGAACAAGCAATTTGTCTTCAAAAGTTGCAAGCTGTGGTTATAACCTTCTCATTACTTAATTTTCTCGAAGAATACCTCATAGTAAAACGGACTTTAACGACACTAATTTCCTTGCGTTGCCTGGAAATGTGCATGGGTGGGTCCTATTTTTTTCAAGATGCATTCACAAAATGTGTTCATATGAGGAAGTTCCTGGATATACAAGGTCCGGAGCTCCACTGTGGACACAAAAACAACATATCTTTGCACAGAGATTTGCCCAAAAAAATTAACGCTTGCCCACAATGTGTTTGAGGTCACTGAACTTTGTCGCACTCGAGCTGATATTTTAAAACCCATGCTCGATCGGACACTCGTAGCTTCGCAGATCACTAATAAAATCCAAAACAAAATCCTCAGTGTTTAAGTTATTGCGTTGATATGTGGGCAGAAAAAAGGTCAATCTTTATACAGTAAAATCTTCTCAAAAATCGGTTTCAAAGCAACTATAGTTTTTTAAACTTGCTCGTTTGATGCAAATGAAACTATGCATCACACCAATCAAAATCCTAGCTAAGCGTAAGTAAGATTTCCTTCAAACAAAGTTAAAGTTACATTACTGCAAAAACGTCTTTCCAGTTATGTATATGATTTAATTACTGACTGAGGTTACTATAAAAAAAGCTTCAATCATGTTCAATAAGGTTGCAAAACAACAAATTATCATTAAAAAAAACATAAGGCTAAAGGCTCTTATACCTGATAATGACAATGAAGAAATGAATTTTCTGTACGAAAACAACCTACCTAAACATCTTAAAAGCAAAAGATCAGTTGCAAGCTAAATCTACTTACTCCTATAAAAAAAAAAACAGTTTGTATAAAAATCCGAAAAAATGCCAA